>CM033627.1:15883774-16362054 GCA_019453435.1 Rhinogobius similis | reverse complement strand
GATCCGACTGTGCTCCTACAACCTACACTCGCCACATCTCTCACAGTGTGACCTGGGAGTGAACGCTGTAATTGTAATTTGAGATAATGTAAAAGTGAATATACTGGACCCATACCAGCTCACATTGATGCTTATCGCACGATTGAACATGGCACTATGTCATTTTCTGGTGGAGAGTCCGCGACTTGCTTATAGCTTTGCCTGGAATGGGTCTACACAAACGTATCTATCTCCCATGGATACAAGCAAGTGATGCACCAGGGGTCTCATTTATAAAACTCTCGGCTGCTCACTGCCTGCCTGGGTCTGAGCTCATACATCTCCTTCATCTTTGCTCCCCAGGAAAGCGCTAACCTAAGTTCACAAGCATACATCAAGGCGCTGCTTACAGCCTTCACATAATCATAACGTAGATGAATATTTTATATGAGTTTATGTGAGACCCCAGGCCACGTTACAGGTAAGGGCTCCCATTTCTAATACTTCACGCCAGAAGTGTACGTGCAGACAAACAGAAATATCCTCAAATTCACAAATTTCTAATTTCTCTTGAGCACAGATCTCACTCTAAAAGCCCAAATGCATAAGGAGTTTCTTGCACTGGAACGCTTATTTCAATTTAAAAATATATGTACGCACATTTTTCTATGTATACATGCTTTATAAATGAGACCCTGATGGGTGAAGACTGTTTTTGAGAGTTATCTTTTTGGAGGTGAGAAAAACTAATGGAATTTTGACAGATTCATAGTTGATTTTATACATCACAATATTTAATACACTAAATGTAAAGGCAGTTGCATTTGGAAATATTTACTCAAAAAACTATGAAACAAGTGTTGACATTATTTAAATATACTTTATCTCTACATTTTTTGCATAAATAATCTTCAGTGTTAGCAATATTTTCTTGTTCTTCTTTTTCCTTTTTATGTTTTTTTTTTTGTCCAATGTAGGCTTTGATTTGACAAAACAGGACTGCATCAAACAGGATGGGAGACAAATGACATGCAGCAAGTAATGGTCAGCGCTTGAGACTCAAACTCACAACCCTGCAGGCCTGCCCCACACAGCATACAGCATACATGCTATCCTCTCAAACACAAGCTTTGTCACAATATATTTTCATTAGAATCTTAAAAATGAATTGCTTTTGGATCCATTTTAAACTTGTGTATGTATTCATTTTATTGCTGTTGACATGTGCTAGTTTTTGAGGTTCACTGTTTAGGGATTTTTCTTTCTAAAAAATCAAAAACAGGAAAGGTGGCTTTGTTATTTTGGCTTCTTTAACTAAGTCACAAAAATAGCTAAGTAATGGCAGGAGAGTGACCGAGCAGAGGTCACCACACTCCTGTCATGGCTCTCCTCCCCAATCTGCTCCATTTTGAACTCTTTTTCTCTACCACACGAAGGACTTGTTTGAAGAGGCAAGCCCGGCAACATTTTGGGTTGGTGCCATGAAGACTTTATCCTGCATTTGTTTGTCAAATGAATTCATGGACCCATTAGTGAATCATGCCTTGGGAAAATATGTTACTTTCTGCTTTGGAAAAGTATTGCTCCTCAATATCACTGCTTTTTGAGATGTCTCTTGGGGATGTTATGTGTGCAACCTCCAAATCCTCCAACCCGTGTCAGCAAAAATGGCATAAATTAGACTGTGAATAAGTAAAATATTTACACTTCGCAATGTAAATTCAAAAAGTAGTTAAGCAAAATAGTAATGTGGTTTTCGGGAGTGTTATTTTTAGTCTAAATCGTAATGGCTCTGATTGGATTATTTTTGCTGTATGCATTTGATATTCTCACCAGGAGATAACCTGACCTTTGGCACACAGCGGAGTGACAAAATATGGTGGCTTATGTGACAACAGACTCACAATAGGTCTCTGCACGACCACTCTGGTAAAACTTGCCACTTCCTGCAACCCCTAGATCTTACGGCATTACAGGCAGGTGACAGCTATATTTTTTATTCCAGTGCGTCGTCGACAGTCTTGTGACGGGCTCAACACCTCTCACTTCCGGAGACAGCCATACTGCTTCTGTACGACCCAAGCAGCGGAGTACTTCCCCAGCATAGTAAACAATTCACTTTGCCTCGGCGAATTCAAACCATTCAATGAACTAAATAAGGTTGTTATTAGAAGACCCGAGGCTGTCGCTAGGCATTCCCAAGGCAAGGTCGAATGATATTACTAAATAGTAGAGATGCAGCATGAGAAGGCAGAAATCCAGGATTAGTTTGTCAGCAGAAGTGGTACTAAATACAAGAATCGTGCAATATTTAAAGTGCGTTTGACAGATTCTCACGTTTTTTCTAGTCATCGCTTTGTTTGATAGTTCATGGGAGAAATGTTTATCATAGTTTTGTGTCAGTCAAGTGGCACTTAATAAAAGAAATAGAAAAATAAAAGAATCCCTCTTGCTTTGCCTGCACAATATGATATAAACTCATCTATATTTTGTTCATCCAGTTAAAGGAGTTTTTATTGCCTTAAACACGGGCCTAATTGATTTGCTGCTTGTGATTGTTTGATTTATTCCCAGGAGAATAGAATGATTCACATCCTCAACCAGCAAACTACATAGTGCCCTTTAAATGCAACTGGACATAACAAAATAAACAACAAAATAAAGGTGTATCAGGTTATTAGGATCCCTTCCATGTTTTAAAATGCGATGATGTCATAACCTGGAGGGAGGAGCCACTTTTCCCCATTGATTGCATTGACTTTGCCATCACATATTTCAAAGGTAATTTCACAAATGTAGAACCTGATGATTTCTTTTTAGTGACTAGACCTAAGAACTAATTGTATTACAACAAAATCCCCATTTAAATTCTATATATGTATTGTAATGTCTTGATGTCACACACAACTAATTGCGTAATTTTTATGGATTTTGGCCATTGTTTACCTTTTGGTTGCTAGGTTACAGTTGTGGAATGTCACCTCTGCAGCTTAAAAGTAATTATAAACATCACCAAAATTGTCAAACTGGGGAAAAATAGGCACATTTTTTCCACATTTCCTAACGCTTTAGTGAAATGTTAGTCGAACCTATCTTTACATTTTAAATCCAAATTCACTCTGTTCTCAAGTAGAAATTTCTCCAAATATGTTTTACTTTTACTTGTTCACTACTTTTACTTTAACTTGAGTAATATTTCTTTAAAGGACGACACAAACAGTACCTTAATTTGTAGAGTCCACTGGCCCAACAGGTTGGCGGTTTTGATCCGTGTGTCCTCAGGTGAATACTGCTGTTGTGTCCTTGTGCAAGACACTTAACCCGCCTCACCCCAGTGCCTGCGTACACAGTGCATGGATGTGTGAGTGAATGGGTGTTTACTTGATGTAAAACACTTACAGTGCGTTGAATGTACAAAGTGCCATTTATCATCATTTACCAGTCGTATTTGAGAACAGATTTTGGCTACTGAACCCATCTCAGTTTCTTTGGCTTGGTCCAACCACAGACTTGCACCACATGAGGAAAAATGAAAAATAAATAAATATAGGTCTATAAAATGGGGCTCCGTGGGATTATGCTAAGGGCTTGTTGGTTATTTTCAGAAGCGATAATTAGTGTCTACAGAGCGTCAAATGTTTCTCCTGGCTATGCAAATTACATCTCGCATGACACCTATTAAACAGCATTAAATCAGCTCAGAGAGTCTATTAGCTGCAATATTTGGACAAAGCTATTTAAAGGAGCAGATAGGAGAATATGGGAGAGGAGCAGAGGAGCACTTTCTGAGTGTCAGCCAGGATTACCCGGCTCCCTGAGAAGCACGGCAAATTGTACATTATTTTCCGGAAATAAAAATGCAAGGGGAACATTATAGTATTGGATTAGAATAAGTATAGGTCTATTGTGGTCCATCATTTCTTAATAACAGTCTCCCACAAAAAGAAGCATGCAATTTGGTATTTATTATATGTGGCGCTGCACTAATGAAAAAGTAGAACGCGCTTTGCATATAAATTGAGCACAGGATTCATGTATATGCTTCTAAAATAAAATAATCCTTTTATGAATTTACATCCTCCTACTGCTACATTTTTAGGAGGCAGAATGTGCTCTTAAAGGAAACGACTTCAGAAACAATGTTGTGATATCACGGAGTTTTTCAAATATATTCCATCCCGATTGATAAGAAGTTGCTTTTCCTGAAAAATAAGCCAAAGTGTGATTGTTTCTCCCTTATTTAAAATTGTCTAGGTTTATTGTGAACGAGCAACAAAAAACTAGAATTTACAGAAACCAGCGTTGATTCTTTCTAAAACATGATGAGATTGCGTGATTGTTATTGTTGTTATTGTTGTTGTTTTTTACATTGTTCTTTGTATTTATTTATTTTGCCAAGTATAAATAATTGCATGACTTAATATAGATAGCTTTGGTGTTTACAGTAATTACAGATGCTCCTGCTATGCGTTTTCCTGTGGGTTTTACATTGGCATGCGATATCCTGCCAGCAACGCCAAATGTGTGGCAAGCGAGGCAGTGTACATTGTTTAAAGGAATTTTGCATTTTAATAAGGAATCCAATAAAAGATTTGAAGCAGTAGCAGAAGTGGGTCAGTACAAGCCTCGGATCCAAACTGGTTCTCTCTGTATTTTCGAATACAGAAGATTTCACAGTCTGGTCTCCACATATCAAGATAAACTCAGAATCAAATCAAACCTGCCTCACTTTAGATTAACAGCGTTTTAGTGCTTCACTCATTGATTCGTCAGGAGTCTGCAAAGTTTCTCTGTCTTCTGTGTATTTCTTTCGTAGTTAAAGTCCATGTGACAGGTTCTCATGACTTAGTTTGGTGGTAAATATTTATCATAGTTTTACATTTCTGAAGTTGCAGTTTGTGAGACTTGAAAAATAGAAGTTTCAAATCATAAGAAGTAGTGCAGAGTTCAAAAAGAGAATCCCCTTAACTATGTCATCAAAAGCGATGGCGTCGTTGTAAATACAGAGACGATTTATAAACAGCTGACACATCTTCTGACAGTTTATTCAATAAATAGATATGTTATCAGGTATTATTTTGTGTCAAATGATTTCTATTGTGTAATTTATATGGATTTTGGCCCTTGTTTTCAAAATGGTTGCTAGGTAACAGTTTTGGAAGTACTCTATCTATGTCATTGTGGTTGCTCATGTTCAACCATGAAGTAACATTATAAACATCACAGAAATTGTCAAACTGGGGAAAAATAGGGACATTGTTCATTGCGTTTAAATGTGTCATATAGAGTTTAAGCAGACATGTATGTTTTGATAAGAACAGAACAAATGTTATATTTCTCTAGGAGACAAAACAAGGACCCAGACTACACGGATTTGTATAATATAAAAAAGTGTCTTGGTTGACCAGGCAAAGTCAGATGGTTGGTAGTGCAAATCCAAAATGCCACAAAATATCAATAAAATAAATAAATAATGAATAGAAACTGACTACAACACATTTTGATATCCAACTTAGAACTTAAACTTTAGTCATACCTGAAGTTACCTGTAATCAACATCCAAAATGATCTCTTTCGTCAAAAGCAGATTTGACTTTGACGTCTGTTTCGTTTGGTTGAGTTTATTCAAAAAATGTGTCTCCAATACGTTTCATGTGTGGTGCATTGTGATGAAATCAGGAGAAACGGAAATCCCCTGATACTGCAACTGCATGGTCATTTACTGTCAAGATCCCGCAACTCTTGGCTCGTGTTGTGAAAAGCATTTCATTTTCTCTCTCTCTCTCTAGGCCAGACTTACTAAAACCAAACTTGAGCATTTGAGCGTGTGTACAGTTTTCACCGAGGTGGATTTGAGAGAATGGAATTATGCAGCAGATAGTGAGGGTTACAGAGGGTAATATACTGCATGCACTCTGCTCCTCTCCGGACGCTGTAATTGCTTTAAGCACATTAGGAACTTTATTGACTGTGATGGCCTTTTAAGACATTACATTTGTGCTGCTTAGTGTCAGATGGGAGTCAGCCTGTTACTGCTTACTGTCTACTCCTATCTACGTCTGGTGCCGCCGTCATGCCCCTCGCTCGCCCTGCCACACTCTCTCTCCCATCTCTCTCAGCTTAATTAAAGGCTCCTGTAAATATGATGAGATTTGTATAGCTGCTGCAGCCAGAGAGGGGGGGCATGATGAGTTGTGATTGGCAGGTGATTAACTCCTCTTAACCTAGCAGATTCAATTCATCCTCATGAACAGGCACGCTAATGATTCTGTAAAGCTCTTCATGTGTCAGAATCTGGAACAAGACAAAAAAAGGAATGCTATAGCTCCCCCTCACTTGTCTTCTGCTCAGATCAATCCTTTCCTCCACACCCCCTTCGTGAATCTTTCCATTCTCACCCCTTCTAGACCTCTTAATAAGCACAGAGGTGAAAGGAAGAGTTATTAAAAAGTCTACAACCGTCCTCTTGAGAACGCTAAAGAGGAATTATATGCAACTAAGTGCACTTACAGACCTCGGATTTCAGTCATTCTGCATGGCTCGTGCGGTAAATTCACACCACTAGCAGAAGAAAGCCGATGATTATTCAGACAAAGGATGTGCTGACCCCGTTTTGCTTGATTTTCAGGTGTAAGAAGGTCAGGAATTAGACGAACTGACGAGGAAGAAGCATGAAAAAGTGTCTGATGAATGAAAGAGGGGAGTTGGAGAAAATTAGGCCTATGAACAGATGAATGATAACCGCATGGATCAATGTCTGCTGTCCCTCTAAAAGGAGCTGTGTTCATAAATTACAATAAAGCACCAAGCTTTTTCCTTCTCACCCACAGACGCTCTCTCGCCAGCCATCTCAATTAGTATGAATTGAGATGTATGGCTGTGAAGAGGGTGCGTCTTGAGAGCACTATGTAAATGTCGTCTTGCAGCTGTCCAGTCCCATCACGGGGCAGATGGTAGGAGGAGGAAAAGAGGAAATCAATTTGTTAAGCTAGCACTATCCGGCTAATGAGAAATCAAGTGGCTCAACTTTTCACATGAATCCCATCATGTCCATTTCTGTTCTGAAAGAGAGATGTCATTAGCTCCTCTGACTTCAGCTTTCAGTGGAGCTCACGGTTTGAGTTGAGCTGCAAAGCCTTGGCTCATAGTCCCATCTGGTGGCTGGAAACATTATTGCACTCAAGTCATTTGTCATTGTCATTACGACAGTCTTTTTTTAAGTTTATCCTTTTTTTTTTTTTGCTTCTCATTCTGACAAATACACGAGTATAATCTGTTGGAGCAAAGTTAGACTGACAGCGGCCATTGTTGAAGAATGCTGCATGATGTAACATTTTTTGACAGTCATCTATTTGTCTATTTCCAGTGAATAGCATTAAGATTTTTAGAGAAGTAGGTAAGAATGCAGGTTTTTCAAGGTATTTTTGAGCAATAGAACGTCTGATTTAGTAAATGCACGATAGATCGTTTAAATGCAGCGGAACAGTCCAAGCAAAGCAATAACATCTCCTTGAAGACAAGTTCATCAAAGGTTGGCTCAGTGGTTCATCTTCCATCCCGAAGGTCGGTGGTTTGAACTTCGGACCAAGTGTGTGTGCTGCTTTTGTGTCCTCGGGCAAAACACTTCACACGCCTCCTCAATGTACGCAGAAGGTGCACAGTTTAGAGGGCAAATGCGCTTCAACATGGCCTATCTGTGTCCTCCAATACCCAGTGATTATGTTCAAATCAAACATAGATTTACTGATAATTGTAATGCTGATTTATTCTTAACAAAAACATTAGACATGATGTTCAAGTTGTTTGATTATTGTCATGAAAACCAAATCACCAATCAAAATTCAGAATGAGCCACGCATGAGTCTTTCATTCAAGTTGCCAGTTCCTACGGAAAATTAGTTTAAACCTGTGTGTCCTCTCTCTGCTCTGAAACTACACTCTGCACCTGCACCAATCATGAATCAAAGCTAGTGCAGCCTCTGCAGCTCAGTGAGCCTGGGGTTCTGTAGGTTCTGAGCTGAGCATGAAGCCATGGCCTGTCCATAAAGTGAGAAGGAGAAACACTTGGGTGTGTCTTCTATCTGCAGCTTGAGGCAGCACTGGTTCAGTTGGGATTGTGCTTATTCATTAGCGCTGGCTACATACCCTGCCTTTAAGTCTGGCTCTTGATTGCAGGTTAGGGGCAGTGCCTTGACCTCTTTGTGTGCTATGCATTTTTCCAATTGGCATAAGTAATAGGAGCTATACAAATGACTTACACTGAGGCTTTATGATCGTCAAACTAAACGTTTTGTCGTATACACTGCATTGAAAACGTATCTCACAAACTATAGCAGCGGCGATGCACTTATTTTGATTTATCCACTTCAGCCAAATGATAATAAAGTTTACAGCTTGGACATGCTCCAGTTAGACGCCGCTCTGTATTCACAAACACTGAGCAGTTTGCACACAGCACTTTGCTGCTTATACTTGTGTAATCACCTGCAGAATCTGAGGGCACTGGGAAAGGGCGATTTTATTTGCAAGTCTGCACCAAAATACATAGGCAGTTTGAAGTTATGAGATGTACAGTAAAATGAAAGGTTATCCACTGTGAGGTTTTTGCATAAAATGTCCATAGTTTCATAAAAATAATGTCATCCATTTTTGTGAGTGATGAATATGTCACAGGGGGAATATATAGCTCCTAGAGAGAAAGTGAAAGCTGTGAGTGAGCCGTGAAGGATGGGATCATGTGTCTGTCTCTGTGTCAGCTGTGGTGGGGAAATGTTTCAATCACTGCGCTCCAATCACAAGTTCAGCCAGAGCTCCTGTGTAGATGGCTTTGTTGGGAATTGTATCAAACCAAAGCTCAAGTAAAGGAAAAAAGCTACAAAAGAGGTTGGTGTCCAGTTTTAAAGTTCAGACAAGGATTTGAAAGCAGAGCACTCCCAAGCTGTACATAAACAAATACATTAACAGGTTTAATATTTTCTTTACCATTGAGAGATGTGTGCTTTATGGATTACTGGATAAAGCATATAACCCTCAACATTTCAGAGAAAAAGCTTTCACAGCGGCACCATCTGCTGGTGGAGAGACTGCAGCAACTCAAAATGCTACACTTACAATAAGGAACATCAATTTAGAGGTGAACTAGAGGATTCAAGTTTGGTTTAGTTTAGTCTTTATCTATTAGGGACTATGTATACATTCATTATTATGTTCAAAGTATTACCTTCACCAGATTTAGCTATACTGATACTTCTGCAGTCCTCTAGGTGCTAATAAAATGCTGATAAAATGCTGGCATAGATGGTAGAATAAAACAAGTTCTTACAAATATTAGTGCCACATTTGTGCCAAATGTAGTCTACAGTTTAGTTTGATTGATGTTGTTCAATTTTATCAGGTTTCACAGAATACAGGCCCAAAATAAGAAAAAATATGTATATGCAAGATATCCCTATTCAGTTTAAAGGGGCTGTACCTGATTTTTACGTTTGTGAAAAACAGAACTGGTTCACGTTAAACTCTTTACATCAGTCACATGTATCTATCACTTTCCTAATGCAGTCCCAGCATCCTAAATATTCACCTCCATGAGTTTATAAGCGCTTTTTTTTGGGTGTAAATAAATAAATTCTGTGTTTTCCATCATAGAGTATCTTGTAAAAGCAGCACTTTGTGACAAAAATGAGACCACTGCATGCTGCCAACATCTTATAATAAAGTAGTTTGTCTTAAAATAAGAGCTAAAAGCAGTGCTCTGATTGGGTGCACTCGGGTGGTCCGCCTCAGTTTCACTTTGTCGTCTGAAAAAGCTGTTTTAAAGCTGTACACAGGACCGAATGCATGTGAATTTTAACGATGTGCCAAAGGGTTTGTCAGAGCGAGGGACGAGTTAGAGGGAGTTAAAACTACTTCTGTTCTGCAGTGTGAAAATCAGGTACCCCTGCTTTAAATGCCATGTGGAACAGTTCAGGATTCAAGAAAGTGTTGTCATTATTGAAAGTAAAAACAAAAATTTGATCAGCGCATCAACCAATCAACAAAAAAATCCAAGCAAAGCAATAATATCTCCTTGAAGACAAGAAGCTGTCAAATCCCCACCATAAAAGTGACATAGTCCTTTAAATTAAGTGTGTGTTAGCTCTGAATCTGTGTAACTTTTGAAAGAACAGCCAGAGAAGTGTTAAGCGGGCGTACATTGTCTGCATGTGTCCTCTCAGCAGGTTTACTACTGAGTCTTGGCACAGCGCGCCGTGACAGAGCAGATTGTGTGGGCCCCCGTTGTCATGAGTAACACTAGTTTTCTTCACTTCCATCTGGCACAAGTGCAGCCTTATATGGATCCGTCTCGCAGAGATGATGTCATCGGTGATCTCATGAGGTCCCCTTTCATTTGGAGGTTGTCTTTACTTCACTCGGTTGTGAGCGCAGAGTTGGGCACAGCATGCTGCAGAATGAAAGTACTTTATGGTGGTTATAAATGCAGCTGGAGGGACTGAAATGAAAGCAGCTGATTCAACAAATCAGGAAAGAGAGGTGTGAAAGAGAAAGAAGAGTTTCGAGATCTAACACGCCTCTGGATTGTTGACTACAATGGGGAAGTCAGGTGAGTCAAAAATGTACCCAGAGGACTTGAACTCAGCATGTTAAAACCAAACGTGTCATTGTTGCAGCTGTTTATTGCCCTGTGTTTCGTTTACAATCATAAAACGTGATTGGATCCTTTTCTTCGAACTACAGAGTCTTGTAAGTTGTCTTGTTTGGAGCTGTGTCTGCTCAAATAGGCCCATTGTGCTGCTGTGAGTGACAAGCACGAGTGGCAGCAGCAGACAGGGATGTGCAGCGTGACTCAGCTCTCCTTTCTATTGACAAATGTGTCGTGTGTGTGTTTTACAGCGTCTAAACTGTTTGCCGAAGACCTGCTCCTCTCTCACAACGAATACAGGAGAAAACATCAAGCCCCTCCACTTAAACTGAGCAGCAAAATAAGCAAAGAGGCAACACGGTAGGTCCAAAGAAGTAAACGCTATCGTAGCGGGGTGAAGTTAGTTTTGTTTTCGATATTCGTGACACATTCAGCGATAAATGGCAATAACTCCAAAACGACTGACACAAAAAAAATCTTAACAACGTTATCACAAATAGGAAATATGTATTAATGTTTCACAGGCTTCCTTTTCGTTATTTACGCTGGATATAATGAGCACCGAGCCGTAAAACGCGTCTGAATGTGAGTTTCGCCGGAAAAGCTCGCTCTTTGCCGAGCTGTAAGTAAGGGACCGTGAGAAAAGTGCAGGATCTTTTCGTTTTTTGCTATAATTTGCTAAGTGTGTGTACTCATGAGACCAGTGGCATTCATTAAAGGGACATAGTGGACAACGTTCACAGCCTGTCTTTTCAACCCTACTGGTAGAAAAGGGAATTATATGTCCAAAGTCCAACAATTTGGACATGTAATTGTATTTGCATGTCCTAAAATTACGGTCTTTTTGTAATAGCTTTTTTCGACAGGGTCATAGAGACACCAAACCACTGCCATTCTGTCCCCATGGACAGTGGACAACTTTCACAGTTTCTTATTTCACCCCTACTGGTAGAAAAGGGTATTGCATGTCCAAAAATTACGGTCTTTGTAATAGCTTTTTTCGACAGGGTCATAGATACAAAAAACCACTGACATTCTGTCCATTGGGAAAGTGGACAACTTTCACAGTTTATTATTTCACCCCTACTGGTAGAAAAGGGTATTGCATGTCCAAAAATGACGGTCTTTTTGTAATAGCTTTTTTCGACAGGGTCATAGAGACACCAAACCACTGCCATTCTGTCCCCATGGACAGTGGACAACTTTCACAGTTTCTTATTTCACCCCTACTGGTAGAAAAGGGTATTGCATGTCCAAAAATTACGGTCTTTTTGTAATAGCTTTTTTCGACAGGGTCATAGAGGCACCAAACCACTGCCATTCTGTCCCCATGGACAGTGGACAACTTTCACAGTTTCTTATTTCACCCCTACTGGTAGAAAAAGGGTATTGCATGTCCAAAAATTACGGTCTTTTGTAATAGCTTTTTTTTTAGACAGGGTCATAGAGGCACCAAACCACTGCCATTCTGTCCCCATGGACAGTGGACAACTTTCACAGTTTCTTATTTCACCCCCTACTGGTAGAAAAGGGTATTGCATGTCCAAAAATTCACGGTCTTTTGTAATAGCTTTTTCGACAGGGTCATAGAGGCACCAAACCACTGCCATTCTGTCCCCATGGACAGTGGACAACTTTCACAGTTTCTTATTTCACCCCTACTGGTAGAAAAGGGTATTGCATGTCCAAAATTACGGTCTTTTTGTAATAGCTTTTTCGACAGGGTCATAGAGACACCAAACCACTGCCATTCTGTCCCCATGGACAGTGGACAACTTTCACAGTTTCTTATTTCACCCCTACTGGTAGAAAAGGGTATTGCATGTCCAAAAATTACGGTCTTTTTTAATAGCTTTTTCGACAGGGTCATAGAGGCACCAAAACCACTGCCATTCTGTCCCCATGGACAGTGGACAACTTTCACAGTTTCTTATTTCACCCCTACTGGTAGAAAAGGGTATTGCATGTCCAAAAATTACGGTCTTTGTAATAGCTTTTTCTATTGACAGGGTCATAGAGGCACCAAACCACTGCCATTCTGTCCCCATGGACAGTGGACAACTTTCACAGTTTCTTATTTCACCCCTACTGGTAGAAAAGGGTATTGCATGTCCAAAAATTACGGTCTTTTTTTAATAGCTTTTTTCGACAGGGTCATAGAGACACCAAACCACTGCCATTCTGTCCCCATGGACAGTGGACAACTTTCACAGTTTCTTATTTCACCCCTACTGGTAGAAAAGGGTATTGCATGTCCAAAAATTCACGGTCTTTTTTAATAGCTTTTTCGACAGGGTCATAGAGACACCAAACCACTGCCATTCTGTCCCCATGGACAGTGGACAACTTTCACAGTTTCTTATTTCACCCCTACTGGTAGAAAAGGGTATTGCATGTCCAAAAATTACGGTCTTTATTTAATAGCTTTATTCGACATGGTCATAGAGACACCAAACCACTGCCATTCTGTCCCCATGGACAGTGGACAACTTTCACAGTTTCTTATTTCACCCCTACTGGTAGAAAAGGGTATTGCATGTCCAAAAATGATGGTCTTTTGTAATAGCTTTTTTCGACAGGGTCATAGAGGCACCAAACCACTGCCATTCTGTCCCCATGGACAGTGGACAACTTTCACAGTTTCTTATTTCACCCCTACTGGTAGAAAAGGGTATTGCATGTCCAAAAATTACGGTCTTTTTGTAATAGCTTTTTTCGACAGGGTCATAGAGGCACCAAACCACTGCCATTCTGTCCATGGGGACAGTGGACAACTTTCACAGTTTCTTATTTCACCCCTACTGGTAGAAAAGGGTATTGCATGTCCAAAAATTACAATCTTTTTGTAATAGCTTTTTCGACAGGGTCATAGAGTCACCAAACCTCTGCCATTCTGTCCATGGGGACAGTGGACAACTTTCACAGTTTCTTATTTCACCCCTACTGGTAGAAAAGGGTATTGCATGTCCAAAAATTACGGTCTTTTTGTAATAGCTTTTTCGACAGGGTCATAAAGACACCACACCACTGCCATTCTGTCCCCATGGACAGTGGACAACTTTCACAGTTTCTTATTTCATATATATATATATATATATATATATATATATATATATATATATATATATATATATATATATACATAAAAAGTATATATATATACATAAAAAGTATATATATATATATATATATATACACACATACATAAAAAGTATATATATATATATATAT
Source organism: Rhinogobius similis (assembly GCA_019453435.1). Lineage (NCBI taxonomy): Eukaryota > Metazoa > Chordata > Actinopteri > Gobiiformes > Gobiidae > Rhinogobius > Rhinogobius similis. The sequence continues at coordinate 16,348,205 of CM033627.1, read as the reverse complement.
ATATATATATATATATATATATATATACTTATATATAAAAAGTATATATATATATATATATATATATATATATATATATATATATATATATATATACTTTTATGTTGAATCCATTTTTAAAACTGATTAAATCCACTTTTAAAACTACCATTCTCTAATTTAATTAACCCTTTAAGCGCATACAGTTTTATATTTCTACTTTAAGCCTCAATTGGGATTTAGAGGAAAACAACCCCCCCCTCCAAAAAAAAAAAAAAAAAAAAAAGAAAGAAAGAAAACATGCTAAATCAGCTCGAATAATGCACTGGTGTCTGGGGTAGAATTTGTGCCAATACTGGGGCCCACAGGGCTCCAGAGACCCCCCACTGATCCCCTCTACTTTAGCTCCACTCTAACTTGCCTGTTCCTGGGCAAGTGTCAGGAGTGCCGCTGGGGGTCTGGGGGTTAGGGTCAGGGCTAGCCCCAACCAGGGTGCAAGGTGTGAAGTGTGTGACCCAGGATCAGTGTCTGGTCCTGGGTAGTGATTTGTGAGCAGTGGTGTTGGAGCTGGAGTTCTCCAACTTGGGCCTCTGGGAAGAGCTGAGTCACAGGACCAGTACCTGTTGCTGGGTAAAGCTGCTCTCATTCTGAGTCAAACCCAGAGTACCCCATGTCACCGATGGATTATAACAAAGTCCCAATAGAGTACCATATCCAGAGTACCATATCCAGAGTACCATATGCCGCCCATCGACTTAGTCATTTTTCTGGGAGTCCCGGCTGATTAACGCTGCTCAGGCGAAAATCCTTACGCTGCTCCCACGCTAACTTTGACATTTTGCGTTGTTCCAAGGGATAGTCGGGCAGTTTTGGGAAACGACGTTTTTCGCGATTGACATTTGCACAAATCCTGGTTCTATGCATGCCTGGCACTGAGCTCTGTCTGTGGGCATGAGAGATCCGTTTTCCTGGGCCTTTTTTCTGGTTCTATTGGCCCTGAATGTCCCAATAATGTGTCCAACTCTGAAGCACTGTCTCTGGGGTAAAAAAAAAAAAAAAAAAAAAAAAGGAGCAGAATGCCAATGGAATGGGACCCTGGTGCAATGTGCCTGGGTAACGCTGCTCTCATTATGAGTCATGCCCAGGGTACCGTTAATGGCTGGGACGGGCCAGCCCCATCCAGGGTGCAAGGTGTGAAGTGTGTGACCCAGGAGCAGTGTCTGGTCCTGGGTAGTGATTTGTGAGCAGTGGTGGAGCTGGAGTTCTCCATCTTGGGCCTTGGTGGGACTACTGTCTGGTCGATGTGCAAATGTGGCCCACCATCGCAGGGCCTCTGTCTTGTTTTATCTTTACAGATGGTTCCTGTGCACTGTGGGTCTAGTTTTATGTGGGAATGGGAGTCCAAATTTTTCCTACTTAGCCCTCCTGGCCTCCCTATGGGGAAACCGGGTCCCTGCAGCAGTGCTGGAGTTCATTGGTCTGGTTGTCTTACCCCTGTGGTGGCGCCAGACCTTTGTCTGTGGCATCTGCTCAGGTTGGCTGTGCTTAACGTTTGGCACCTTTGCTCCTCTGTAGCAGGACCTCTGCAGATCATTGGGCTGGTTGTCTTACCCCTTTGGGGTGGCACCAGACCTTTATTTGCGTTGTCTGTGGGTCTACACAGGTAAGCTGGAGGTATCTGCGTATCCAGCAGGGATGGTGACCCCTATGGGGAATACGGACCTGATTCTCCACAGTTGGAATGGGAAATATTTGAATGGCTAACATCCAAGGAAGAGTTATGGATGCAAAAGAATGGCAAATCATCCAAGGAAGGTAGAAATGTCTGTGGCCACTTCCTAAACCACGTGCATCCTGTGGTTTTTGAGGTGTGTGTTACATTACAGAGTACCAGGGTCGCTGGGCTCCAGGCGCGCGGTCGCTGGGTGTGTCGCCCGGGGAGGGGTGCATAAGGGTGGGTAACCGGGCTCAAGTGGTGCACCTGGTTGTCTGGAGTCTCCAGACAAGGCACCTGATACTCCGCTCCACACTTTGAAATTTTTCGATCAGGACTCACACCCTGGTACTCCGCTCTTCTGGACACCGCCCAGGGTGCTTAAGGGTGGGTACCCGGGTTCAAGTGGTGCACCTGGTTCAGAGGGCCATGATGTATAGTGTGGGACCCGGGAGAAGTAAACCCGCCCTGGGACAGGGTGAGTGGGGATTTTCACGGGCTGCTGGAGGTCCTGGGGGCCATTAGGTCAAGTGTGGGACCCGGGAGAAGTAAACCCGCCCTGGGCCAGTGTGAGTGGGGATTTTCACGGGGGCTGCTGGAGGTCCTGGGGGCCATTAGGTCAAGTGTGGGACCCGGGAGAAGTAAACCCGTCCTGGGCCAGAGATTTGAGAGATGCCAGGCCATTGGATATTTTATCACTCTTTCTGACAGATGAGTTTTGGAAACCTGAAATAGAGGATTATTGGACAACATTTTGTCTTACACAGACGCCTGGTTTTGGGAGTGAAGTGTCTAGAAGTAAACCCGCCCTGGGCCAGTGTGAGTGGGGATTTTCACGGGGCTGCTGGAGGTCATGGGGCCATTAGGTCAAGTGTGGGACCCGGGAGAAGTAAACCCGTCCTGGGCCAGTGTGAGTGGGGATTTTCACGGGGCTGCTGGAGGTCCTGGGGGCCATTATCTCAAATATCACATATCTAAATGACACAGTTTGTAGTTTTTGACAGTATGGTATCTCTCATTGCAGGGTACAGCACAAAGACCGACACCACACTGACGGCACCTGTACTTTGTCTGGCGCTTGCCTTTACACGAGAACGGTCTGAGCAGACAACACAGTCTGGACGGCCCTCTGCTTCACAAAGCCAGTGACGTTCTGTGAGCCTTTGTGGTATTACCCTCCCTGCTCTTGAAGGCCGCCACCTTTGCTACCCTCCTTTGGTGTAACCAGCCAACAATGCATCAACAACGTCCTGGATGTAGGCCTTCAGGGCTTTGTGTGGGCCCGGGGTGCATTTAGTGTAAATAATGTGTGAGTTGACAACAGAAATACTGAGGATGGCGTTAAAGATGCGGTGATACCACTTCCTGGACCGTGGGGAAACAGATAGTTTTTCATACTCTGTTCTTATGTCTCTACACCCCCCAAGTAAATATAGTACTGGTTGACACCCAGTTGTCTGTTTATTGCGCGAAAAGCCAGTTGCATTTGTCTTGGACCTGATTCTTTTTCTGAACACATGCATTGCCATGCAGTGTAGAGAGCATAGTGACACGCTTAGTGTCTTGCCAAGCACAAGCCAGAAGTTTACCTTTCCGCATAAAAACAGGGTCATCTCCCTTTTTAGATGCAAGATAGGTTTCCCAGGCTTTTAGGCATACCATTCCTTTAACTTCTCACTGTACCACATAGTCCGGTTTCCAAATCAGCTAATTCATTTGCAATTGCTGGTGAGGTATAGTAACTGTCCATGTAAATTTCGTGGCCTTTTCCAGTGTAAGGATCTACAAGTTCACGAACAACAACATGAGTTGCACTGATGTTGCTGGCATTATCTGTGTACTGCCCTGTGTGCAAGGACCAACGCAAAACATACCCTGAACTGCTCTCACTCAAAACATACACTCTATAGCCATATTTATCTGGTTTATTGGGACTGTAACATTTGAGTGTTGACCTCCCCTTGAATGCTATTGTCATCTCATCTAAAGAAAGCTCCTTGAGTGGACTGTAGACTGCTGCAAATTTGGGAATAATCAACTGTATTATTGGACGGACTTTGAAAAGCTTATCATGCCCTGGTTCACCTTGTCTCACATAATTGTTATTGTTGACCAAATGAAAGCATGAAAGAATAATTTCGAATCTATTTCTAGACATTACGCTCCCAAAACCAGGCGCCTCTGTAAGCCAAAATGTTGCCCAATAATCCTCTATTTCAGGTTTATCTACAAGGCCCATAGACAAATGCAATGCAATGAAAGCTTTCATTTCAGAAATGGATACATCATACCACTCTAAAAATCTGGATTGTGGCTTCATCTCCATTGCTGATGTGACCTGGGCTGCATATCTGTTTGTTTCATCAGCGATCAGTTTCCAAAACTCATCTGTCAGAAAGAGTGATAAAATATCTATTGGCCTGGCATCTCTCAAATCTCTGTCTCCTGTGTAGATGTACATATCAAAATGGTTTGATCCACCCTTGAAAATCCGCAACTTCTCTCAGCTGCTCCCAGCCCTCATCCCCACTAGTGTCATGGGGCTGGCCACCACCTCTGCCTCGGCCTCTGCCTCGGCCTCTCCCTCTCCCTCTCCCTCTCCGTCCCCTGCCTCTTAGACGACCACTCTGGGTGTCTTCTTCACTTGAGCAATCATTGTCAGTCTCAGGAAAATAATTTCCCTCCGAATCTGAGTCTGCTGTGTAGTGAACAAGAGAATAGTGTGTACTTCTTCCAGCCATGTTTTTTTTTTTTTTTTTTATTTTTTTTTTTTTTTATCGGCCGTTATTTATAGGTTTTCAAACGGATGTGACGTGTGTAATAAAACTATGAAAGCTTGTTATCGATGATTGAAATGTTTTGTGGTTTATAATTTATTCATAATTTTCCTTGCACTTGAAAAAAGTAAGTCGCATTACTGCGACGAGGGCGCTAAAGGGTTAATCTTTCATCTTTTTTTCATCTTTACATTTTACACCTGATGTTTGTTACCACACCTGTAGTTGATAACTAAAACAAAGTGATCGGTCATAAAAATCACAACACTTAAATCACATTTTTAATTATCAGTGCATAGTACAGTAATTACATATTTTCCAAAACAAGTGACAATGTGTATTTTTAAATGTTCTATTTAAACTAATATTCGATTTACAGTGGATGACATATAGTGTATAATATATTTATATATTTTTGATTGAACAAAATCATATTTGTAGTCTGCTTTTGGCGTTGACATGTGGACATAGTGGTAAGCAATCAAAGTATATTTAAGATGTAATTTCTGATATAAAAACAAATGCAGCATTTTAACGAACTATTCAAAAAACAACTGAGAACCTGTCAAAGTTGTCCACTCTGGTTTCGTGTCTCTATTACTATTAAAAAAAGACCGTAATTTTTGGACATGCAATACCCTTTTCTACCAGTAGGGGTGAAATAAGGAACTGTGAAAGTTGTCCACTGTCCCCATGGACAGAATGGCAGTGGTTTGGTGTCTCTATGACCCTGTCGGAAAAAGCTATTACAAAAAGACCGTAATTTTTGGACATGCAATACCCTTTTCTACCAGTAGGGGTGAAATAAGAAACTGTGAAAGTTGTCCACTGTCCCCATGGACAGAATGGCAGTGGTTTGGTGTCTCTATGACCCTGTCGGAAAAAGCTATTACAAAAAGACCGTAATTTTTGGACATGCAATACCCTTTTCTACCAGTAGGGGTGAAATAAGGAACTGTGAAAGTTGTCCACTGTCCATGGGGACAGAATGGCAGTGGTTTGGTGTCTCTATGGCCCTGTCGAAAAAAGCTATTACAAAAAGACCGTAATTTTTGGACATGCAATACCCTTTTCTACCAGTAGGGGTGAAATAAGAAACTGTGAAAGTTGTCCACTGTCCATGGGGACAGAATGGCAGTGGTTTGGTGTCTCTATGACCCTGTCGAAAAAAGCTATTACAAAAAGACCGTAAATTTTGGACATGCAATACCCTTTTCTACCAGTAGGGGTGAAATAAGAAACTGTGAAAGTTGTCCACTGTCCATGGGGACAGAATGGCAGTGGTTTGGTGCCTCTATGACCCTGTCGAAAAAAGCTATTACAAAAAGACCGTAATTTTTGGACATGCAATACCCTTTTCTACCAGTAGGGGTGAAATAAGAAACTGTGAAAGTTGTCCACTGTCCATGGGGACAGAATGGCAGTGGTTTGGTGTCTCTATGACCCTGTCGAAAAAGCTATTAAAAAAGACCGTAATTTTTGGACATGCAATACCCTTTTCTACCAGTAGGGGTGAAATAAGAAACTGTGAAAGTTGTCCACTGTCCATGGGGACAGAATGGCAGTGGTTTGGTGCTCTATGACCCTGTCGAAAAAGCTATTACAAAAGACCGTCATTTTTGGACATGCAATACCCTTTTCTACCAGTAGGGGTGAAATAAGAAACTGTGAAAGTTGTCCACTGTCCATGGGGACAGAATGGCAGTGGTTTGGTGCCTCTATGACCCTGTCGAAAAAGCTATTACAAAAAGACCGTCATTTTGGACATGCAATACCCTTTTCTACCAGTAGGGGTGAAATAAGAAACTGTGAAAGTTGTCCACTGTCCCCATGGGGACAGAATGGCAGTGGTTTGGTGTCTCTATGACCCTGTCGAAAAAGCTATTACAAAAGACCGTCATTTTTGGACATGCAATTCCCTTTTCTACCAGTAGGGGTGAAATAAGAAACTGTGAAAGTTGTCCACTGTCCCCATGGGGACAGAATGGCAGTGGTTTGGTGCCTCTATGACCCTGTCGAAAAAGCTATTACAAAAAGACCGTAATTTTTGGACATGCAATACCCTTTTCTACCAGTAGGGGTGAAATAAGAAACTGTGAAAGTTGTCCACTGTCCATGGACAGAATGGCAGTGGTTTGGTGACTCTATGACCCTGTCGAAAAGCTATTACAAAAAGACCGTAATTTTGGACATGCAATACCCTTTTCTACCAGTAGGGGTGAAATAAGAAACTGTGAAAGTTGTCCACTGTCCCCATGGACAGAATGGCAGTGGTTTGGTGTCTCTATGGCCCTGTCGAAAAGCTATTACAAAAAGACCGTAATTTTGGACATGCAATACCCTTTTCTACCAGTAGGGGTGAAATAAGAAACTGTGAAAGTTGTCCACTGTCCATGGGGACAGAATGGCAGTGGTTTGGTGCCTCTATGACCCTGTCGAAAAAGCTATTACAAAGATTGTAATTTTTGGACATGCAATACCCTTTTCTACCAGTAGGGGTGAAATAAGAAACTGTGAAAGTTGTCCACTGTCCCCATGGGGACAGAATGGCAGTGGTTTGGTGCCTCTATGACCCTGTCGAAAAAGCTATTACAAAAGACCGTAATTTTTGGACATGCAATACCCTTTTCTACCAGTAGGGGTGAAATAAGAAACTGTGAAAGTTGTCCACTGTCCCCATGGACAGAATGGCAGTGGTTTGGTGTCTCTATGACCCTGTCGGAAAAAGCTATTACAAAAAGACTGTAATTTTTGGACATGCAATACCCTTTTCTACCAGTAGGGGTGAAATAAGAAACTGTGAAAGTTGTCCACTGTCCCCATGGGGACAGAATGGCAGTGGTTTGGTGTCTCTATGACCCTGTCGAAAAAGCTATTACAAAAAAGACTGTAATTTTTGGACATGCAATACCCTTTTCTACCAGTAGGGGTGAAATAAGAAACTGTGAAAGTTGTCCACTGTCCATGGGGACAGAATGGCAGTGGTTTGGTGTCTCTATGACCCTGTCGAAAAAGCTATTACAAAAGACCGTAATTTTTGGACATGCAATACCCTTTTCTACCAGTAGGGGTGAAATAAGAAACTGTGAAAGTTGTCCACTGTCCCCATGGACAGAATGGCAGTGGTTTGGTGTCTCTATGACCCTGTCGAAAAAGCTATTACAAAAAGACCGTAATTTTTGGACATGCAATACCCTTTTCTACCAGTAGGGGTGAAATAAGAAACTGTGAAAGTTGTCCACTGTCCATGGGGACAGAATGGCAGTGGTTTGGTGTCTCTATGACCCTGTCGAAAAAGCTATTACAAAAGACCGTAATTTTGGACATGCAATACCCTTTTCTACCAGTAGGGGTGAAATAAGAAACTGTGAAAGTTGTCCACTGTCCCCATGGACAGAATGGCAGTGGTTTGGTGTCTCTATGACCCTGTCGGAAAAAGCTATTACAAAAGACCGTAATTTTTGGACATGCAATACCCTTTTCTACCAGTAGGGGTGAAATAAGGAACTGTGAAAGTTGTCCACTGTCCCCATGGACAGAATGGCAGTGGTTTGGTGTCTCTATGACCCTGTCGGAGAAAAAGCTATTACAAAAGACCGTAATTTTTGGACATGCAATACCCTTTTCTACCAGTAGGGGTGAAATAAGAAACTGTGAAAGTTGTCCACTGTCCCCATGGACAGAATGGCAGTGGTTTGGTGTCTCTATGACCCTGTCGGAAAAAGCTATTACAAAAGACCGTAATTTTTGGACATGCAATACCCTTTTCTACCAGTAGGGGTGAAATAAGGAACTGTGAAAGTTGTCCACTGTCCCCATGGACAGAATGGCAGTGGTTTGGTGTCTCTATGACCCTGTCGAAAAAGCTATTACAAAAAAGACCGTAATTTTTGGACATGCAATACCCTTTTCTACCAGTAGGGGTGAAATAAGGAACTGTGAAAGTTGTCCACTGTCCATGGACAGAATGGCAGTGGTTTGGTGTCTCTATGACCCTGTCGGAAAAAGCTATTACAAAAAGACCGTAATTTTTGGACATGCAATACCCTTTTCTACCAGTAGGGGTGAAATAAGAAACTGTGAAAGTTGTCCACTGTCCATGGGGACAGAATGGCAGTGGTTTGGTGTCTCTATGACCCTGTCGGAAAAAGCTATTACAGTAGGTAATTTTTGTTCACGTAATACCCTTTTCTACCAGTAGGGGTGAAATAAGAAACTGTGAAAGTTGTCCACTGTCCCCATGGACAGAATGGCAGTGGTTTGGTGTCTCTATGACCCTGTCGGAAAAAGCTATTACAAAAAGACCGTAATTTTTGGACATGCAATACCCTTTTCTACCAGTAGGGGTGAAATAAGAAACTGTGAAAGTTGTCCACTGTCCCCTGGGACAGAATGGCAGTGGTTTGGTGTCTCTATGACCCTGTCGAAAAAGCTATTACAAAAGACCGTAATTTTTGGACATGCAATACCCTTTTCTACCAGTAGGGGTGAAATAAGAAACTGTGAAAGTTGTCCACTGTCCATGGGACAGAATGGCAGTGGTTTGGTGTCTCTATGACCCTGTCGAAAAAGCTATTACAAAAAGACCGTAATTTTTGGACATGCAATACCCTTTTCTACCAGTAGGGGTGAAATAAGAAACTGTGAAAGTTGTCCACTGTCCATGGGGACAGAATGGCAGTGGTTTGGTGTCTCTATGACCCTGTCGAAAAAAGCTATTACAAAAAGACCGTAATTTTTGGACATGCAATACCCTTTTCTACCAGTAGGGGTGAAATAAGAAACTGTGAAAGTTGTCCACTGTCCATGGGGACAGAATGGCAGTGGTTTGGTGTCTCTATGACCCTGTCGAAAAAGCTATTACAAAAAGACCGTAATTTTTGGACATGCAATACCCTTTTCTACCAGTAGGGGTGAAATAAGAAACTGTGAAAGTTGTCCACTGTCCCCATGGACAGAATGGCAGTGGTTTGGTGTCTCTATGACCCTGTAGAATATAGCTTTTAACAAAAGACCGTAATTTTTGGACATGCAATACCCTTTTCTACCAGTAGGGGTGAAATAAGAAACTGTGAAAGTTGTCCACTGTCCCCATGGACAGAATGGCAGTGGTTTGGTGTCTCTATGACCCTGTCGGAAAAAGCTATTACAAAAGACCGTAATTTTTGGACATGCAATACCCTTTTCTACCAGTAGGGGTGAAATAAGAAACTGTGAAAGTTGTCCACTGTCCCCATGGACAGAATGGCAGTGGTTTGGTGTCTCTATGACCCTGTCGGAAAAAGCTATTACAAAAGATTGTAAGTTTTGGACATGCAATACCCTTTTCTACCAGTAGGGGTGAAATAAGAAACTGTGAAAGTTGTCCACTGTCCCCATGGACAGAATGGCAGTGGTTTGGTGTCTCTATGGCCCTGTCGAAAAAGCTATTACAAAAAGATTGTAATTTTAGGACATGCAAATACAATTACATGTCCAAATTTTGGACTTTGGACATATAATTCCCTTTTCTACCAGTAGGGTTGAAAAGACAGGCTGTGAACGTTGTCCACTATGTCCCTTTAATGAATGCCACTGGTCTCATGAGTACACACACTTAGCAAATTATAGCAAAAAACGAAAAGATCCTGCACTTTTCTCACGGTCCCTTACTTACAGCTCGGCAAAGAGCGAGCTTTTCCGGCGAAACTCACATTCAGACGCGTTTTACGGCTCGGTGCTCATTATATCCAGCGAAAATAACGAAAAGGAAGCCTGTGAAACATTAATACATATTTCCTATTTGTGATAACGTTGTTAAGATTTTTTTTTTGTCAGTCGTTTTGGAGTTATTGCCATTTATCGCTGAATGTGTCACGAATATCGAAAACAAAACTAACTTCACCCCGCTGTTATGGAATTACCTCAGGCTCTGTGTCATATCTGCAGCTCATGTCCAACCAGGAAGTGCCATTATAAACATCACCAAAATTGTCAAACTGGGGAAAAATAGGCTCAGCATTTAGCAAAATCTTGTTATGTAATAATGTTATTATGTTCACTACATTTTGTGAAATGTGCCATCTAATTTGCCATAAGCACTTTAAATAAATGGCCGTTTCTAAGCCAAAGAGGATCTGACATTGTATTTTTAGGATTTTAATTTTTTGTGTAATTTTTTGGGTAAAACTCTTATTGTTCCTCTCCACAGTCCACAATCTTTAGTATAAGGCTAAAGATTAAAGATCTGAAGAGAAACAGGAGTGTACTTGTATTTTGAGGAGTTAAGGATGGTGTCTTACTGATTTGCAGGCTCCTCCTCCCACCCTCCGTGACACAAAGAAATGTCACTAGGTAATAATTGTCATGGGGATGTCATGGCCGGAAACTAGAGGCTGGGGGCGTTTGATGGAGATCCATCTCTGGGGTGGCAGTCCTGAGGTAAACACATCTTTCATTGAAAACATAGTGTTTTTTGCTAAGCACCATCATGTTATCAACACTTAAAAAAAGGCTATGACAGGGCATCATCATCATCATCATCATCATCATCATCATCATCATCATCATCATCATCATCATCATCATCATCATCATGACTGTTAACTTATAAACATAGAAACCTTTTATTTCTACATACCACGCACTGACGCACACATTCATGTAATTGAAGTACAATGGAAGGCATTCTTTACTTTGAGCAGAGCGTACAAAACAAATTCTTAACAAGTGATAATCCTAACACAAACATTCAAGATTATTCACAGTATTATTTAGACAAATGACAAAAAATACCAAGATCATTTCAGTCTTTGTATTCAAAATTTAGTTAACTCGTAGATAAAAAATAGCTTTAAAACCCTGTTTCCATGGTAAAAATCCTTTCAGTCGAACATGTCCATTTCACTTAAATGAAGCCTGCAGTTTTTTATATACTATATATATAAATGATGCAGGAATCATTTTGCCTGTGAGTGAAGTACTCTCAGCAAAAACACAGTAAACAATGTATCTATACCACTTTAAATCCAACAAACATTCTACATACAAATCTACTGCAGTTGTAAAATGATAACACAACAATTAAAAACAAAACTAAAACTTAACAGGCACATATATAATGAACTGATCCAATATTCACAAGAAAAAGTACACTGAAACAAATTACATATGGATTGTAATGAATGTAATACTGTTGTGTCTCCTTCTGCTGATAAGATCACACCAGCAGAAAAACAACACTTTAATCACCTGAAGGTTCAGATCAGATTTATAATTATAAGATCAGAGGCAAGAAACACTGAACAATCTGTAAACTGTTTTGTGCGTTGTCAAATGATTGGTTTGGCAAGGGTGCCTCAAGGCCAGCTTAAGGTAGATGATGACTAAATGTTGATTTTAGATAATATTGCTTAAATATTTGACTTTTAATGTGTAATTTCTATGTACTAAATCTGCCACTTCAAAAGACCTTACATCTGTCTAAAATGTCATACAATAATAGGATTACATGTGGAATAACTTTGGAAAATTGTTACTGAAGTATAGGTACTCACATTCAATTTGTTTCGTATTAGAGTAAATGTTGCCACGTTTGACGCTGTTTTAATGTAAACTTACTGACTAAGACAAAATCTTAACAGTTCATCCACTGAGAAGTAGTTTCCTGTACAGAGCAGAGTGGTTGCATGGAAGGCCATCAAAAAAACAACACAAAATATGAAATCCCTGTTCAGTTGTTAAAATGTGTGCAAAAGCTTTACTGTGGTAAGTTCTTCATGTTTTATATCCATTTAAATTTAATGAAGCAAAGTGCATACTCAATTATTTTTAACATTTTGCTCTGTAGCATTTAGAGCAATACACTTTAAAGCAACACCTGAAACACATTTTATCTGAAGACTTATTCTTAAAAATACAGCGCTGTGATAAAAGCTTAGTTTTCTGTATATATATGATTGTTTTTTAGTTGGTCACTCTCAGTAAACTCAGAGGTCTCTTCTGCAATTTGTCCAGGAATACGAAAATCGACAGGGATTGGCTGCGGAGGATCATGGAGCGGAGCTTGAGCCGCAAGACAGCAGCCCTCTCCTTTGGGGCTTGAGGTGCTGTGGGAGTTCTGAGGGTCCAAGTTACACCCAGTGCCCTGAAGAAACTGCAGGAAGTTCTCCTCTATGGAGCCATCTCGACTGGGCAGCCTCTCCTCCAACTCTAACCCAGTGCGCCGAAACAAACATGGCAGGTGCTTCCCCAGCTCCTCTCGGATCTGTCTGTTGAGACAGCCGTAGAAGAACGGATTGGATGTGAAACAGAAGTAGCCGATCCAGGTGACGATCTCCTCCAGTGAGGCAAGGGCTGCCGGGGGGCTGGAGGCCAAAGCAGAGTACAGGTGGAAGGAGAAATACGGCAGCCAGCAGCACAGAAACTGACCCCCCACCGCTGCCAGGACCGCCGCCGCCTTCCCCCCTCCGAAGGGCCGCTGAGGGGTGGCCCTTCCTGTCCCGCTGCCTGTTCCAGAGCTGGTGACCATCGTGGAGCGGCTACTCATGGACTCAGAGCGCTGTCGACGAGGCGTGTCCATCCAGGTTGGCAAAGGCCCATGATGCATTGCTGCGACACGAGCCACTTTGAACATATTGCAGTAGACAACAAGAATGACAAGAAGTGGACACAGGAAGTAAACAAGTGTAAATAGAACCATGAAGGCCAAGCGGTTGGACCCTCCTCCTGTCCAGTGCAGTGAGCAGCGCCTGTGGCCCTGAGTGGGGGCTGAGGGAACAGGACCACCACCTCCCGCTCCCACACCACCGCTCTCCAGCAGAGGAGTTTTCCCTCCTTGGAGAAACCAGGCAATGAGCGGCAGCGCAGACATGACAAGGGCCTTTACCCAGATGCCCACCAGGACTGAGGCCACCAGACCCACTGTCATCTTTACCTCATAGCGCATGGGGTGTATAATGTAGTAGTAGCGCTCCACATTGATGACAGAGATGGACAGAATAGCAGCGCTGACCAGGCACACACTGAGAAAGAGGTAGCTCCGACACAGAGCCTCCCCGAAGAAGGCCCGGCTCGAGAGCATGCCCAGAGGCATGAGCACCAGCGCTGCTAGTAGGTCCACCAAGCACAGGTGAAAGACAAAGGCAAACTTATGGAGCTGTGGGGCTTTAGCGATGACTGCCATGACGGCTATGTTCCCCACCACTGCCACCAGGTCCATCAGCAGCATGGCCACCAGAGCTAGAGACTGGGACACAGCCCAGCCCTCTGCCAGAGCGGAGGCTGAAATGTTGGACTGTGGAGGGGACTGGGAGGAGTTCCACAACGACTCCATTGAAGGGTGGGACGAGGCAGGCAGGCGGGACAGCTCACAGGCCCATCACCCATCCTTCTGCGTCAGGAAGAACGACAGAAAACAGTGGCTTAAAACAAGGTCACGAGGCGGCGAGCAGTCCAGAGGTGAGTGACCTAGAGTGATGACAGTCCATCAGACTAAACACTCCCTAGGGAACAAAACAACACACACCAAGTCAGTACTTGTGTTTTGTTTACATGTAATACAAACTCATTATAATTATTTCATAGAGCAGCTACAAACACAAGACACATAAAATCCATGTTACCTTTTATAGACGTGTGAAATTCCTTCACTTGCATAAGTTCAGTATCAACATTTAACAGGGTCAGGTAAGCTATGTAGCATTTGGATGATCTGCTACATGTAGTTATATGCTCACACTAACCTGAAATTACATAACAAATAAAGCAACAACCCTTTTTATTCATTCAGATGTAGGGGATAAGAATAAGCATACGTCCTGTCCTTGTGTGAATGCTGAATAACTAAAAACACATTAAAGTCCCATATTAGGTACTTTACCAGTTGAAATATATCATACGTACGTTTACACACCAGAGTCCTTGTTGAATATGTATACAATGTGTTCCAGGCCTCAATATTGTGTACATAGGTGTAGTGGATTCGCCTGTGAGTAGGAGGCAAATGCAATAATAGTTTGTAAGAAGAAATAGACTATCTCAGACCTAGAAAAAGAATGGCAAGTTGTTTGCGCTTGTGCTGCTATGAAATACTCCGCTCCCAAATTTAACCAGTGTTTTGTGTCGCCTGCTTCCACTGACAACTAGCACTAACCTTTCACATCACCAGGCTTCTCTCTATAGATGGTGTAGTCATATCTACCCACCACCTACTCGTTTATGTTTTAATAATTATCATGTTACACCCATTGTTAAAGCTAGGCCCATGCTTTGTATCACACAACTTCATTTTAACAACAAGACCTTACATTGCTGAGACAGGAAATGGAGAAATATGTACCTGATCCAAAAGTATTTCCGGATACTGCTGTCTCCTGCTTTTGGTCCCTTAGGAGGAAAAAACTGGTAGCTCCCTCTGCTCAGGCTCACTGTGGACATCAATCAGTGCACTTTGAAAACGTGCTGGTCCCGTACACTCCCCTTGATGTGCCTCTCCTTGCATCCTCCCCCAGATGATGACAAAGGCGGTGGACATTTTTTACTGAGGAGGAGACGATGGTGATGCTAAATCGCTTCCACACCAGCTCAGCCCCTGCTTTCCTCCACACTCAGTGACTGCAGAGATGAGGCAGGAGGCAGCGAGGAGCAGGAGCACCAGCTGCCGCCTCCGCAGGGTCCTAGTGCCCCACCAGGTAACATGTAACACACACACACACACACACACACACACACACACGCACACAAACACACGTTATTCACTGCCACCGAGGTATATAAATAGCTGCATATAATTGGGCTATTATTAAAGATGGTTATGATACAATTTGGCCAGTGTGGATACTCCTTTTTGGTTGTAATTGTCTGGAAAAATGTGGGGTGATGGATATGGGGGGGGGTTAAATTGTGATTTTTCTTACAAAGATCGCAGCTGTGAATAGATTGCATAGATTGCAAAGTATGTTAAAAATCAAAATGTATTTTACGGTGCATATTTGAGCGATTTATTAGTTTCTAAACAGATACAAGAATGTCATAAATTTCAGTATGTTGTCGAGGTCAAAATGACAGGATTAACAGGTCTACACATAAAATAAGACCCAGTGAAACTGCAGTATGTAGCAGTTTTTGTAGTTTTCTTATTTAATTAAAATTGTATCAGCACTGCTATCTGAATTATAATGCAGTGTGTGGCTCATCTAAAGCCCATAGTTCATCAACAATTTGCAGTATTATTTATTGACCCTTTGTACACAGAACGCTCACTTTGCCATGACGGATGACAGAAGCGCTGTCTGTGCACCGTAAAATTATGGAAACTCTGTTGAAAACCTGCCCATTAATCAGCTGGTTTGTTGATGAAGACTGTTAAATGTAAAAATGTAATTTAACATTATGTAAAGTTACAGCATTATTGCATTTCCCCTGAATGTCCACACAACAAATGTGTCTCCCGCCGGGAAATAAAAGGTAATCAATTCCAATACTGTACTCCCAAACCTCAATTGAAAGAAGTGGGGGAAGACATAAATAAAGATACAATTTCTTCCGGTAAGGGGAAGTTATAAAACAGCTTTATTTTTAAATTCAGCATGCCAAATGAATACAATATAGTAAAAGTGTATATATGCGAAAGGTCAGTGAGCATACAACAATTTAAAAGGCCTTACAGGTGGGAGATTCAACAAAAAAAGGATCAAAAAAATGTGTAAAATTAAAATACCATAACACATTAATTATAAAATTTTATTCTCTCTGACTGATTGTGGCGAAGAGATAAAACAAGATCCTCCGAAGCAAGATGAACCCTGACAGGCTTGTCTGTTGCGGCCTCCAAATTACAATTGTTGTCCAGTTGCCACGGCAATGGTCCTCATATACAGTGTGCGGCGTCTGCAGAAGACAATGAAATCTGGCCTATTATGGATAAGGCTACTCCAGTGAAAGAGCAAGCACCGAGCCGCTGGGTGGTTTTCATTTGCATTTGTAAGGTTTCTTATTATAATCCACTTTTCATTTGCAATTCCTTTGACTACACAATTGCAGTAAATCTCTCCTGAATTAGTTATAATAATGGCACTGGTTAAGTTAGGCATAAAGTTGGTATTCATTTATTATATTAATTTATTCCAAGCCTTGATAAATTGGATTCAACTAGGACGTTATTCATATACCGTGATTAATCGATAATAGTGATTATTTTCAGGAAGCCACAAAATAATAATTTTTAGAAGCAAAACTAAGTCTTTTAATTCAAATTACCGTCCAAAAATAAACTTGAGGAATAGAAACATGTTAGACAGTGAGTATAAAAGAAAATAAATGTCACTGTTGATTTGGTCATGACCTCGTTAATAATCTTTTTTTTTTCTCACAATAATCTTCTATTATTATTTTTTTCATTTTCTTAGCATGAATATAGGCACATTTTCGTGTTGTCAAAATACTAAAATTTCAAACTCGATTTCGACACTAAGGAATAGACACAATACTTTTGATACTGAAAATGAAAAAACAGACTGTAAACACATAATAGCCATGTGGCCTTAAACTACATCTGTTTAGCTCTTTAGATCACACAAAAACTGTTAAAGAGAGGTCAGATTTTGTCCTGTTAATTTGAGGTTAAAACCTTGCATTGATACATATTATTTTCCACATTGTAGTGACTTGTTAAAGGCATTGTATTGATAATTGATTAGTGACTTGTTTCCTGCGGTTTTGAAGACACATCAGTCAGAAATCAAAGCCCAGCGCTCGGTTGCATGGACTGTTTTGGTCTCGCTCCCTGATTGCGTCTCTGTATACACTTACTTATACTTGCACCGGTGTGTGTCTATAATTGTGTCTATATCAGGTGTTGATTCGTGCCAAAAATAGCTCTGCCAGCAGCACCAATCACTGCCATCGCAAATACAATGGTTTCTATGGCAACTGTGAAAATAGACACTACATTTGCACTCAGAAATAGCTAAAAAGGATGGTGGATGCTGCGCTAACCCCGGAGAGCCTCGCTGCCAATTATAACTAGCGTAAATTTAGATCTGCAAATATCAAGGTGGATTAAACATGCCTCTACAGTCAGCAGCCTACACAAATAATAAAGTGCTTAGAAAAGAGGCTAATACAAATGACTTGCGCATGACTTGTTTAGTACATACACGCACGCATTAGATCTGCATGTTAGTTATAAATGTTATTAAAATGCTGTGGGTTTATAATGGATAAAGGCCAATGTAATGAATGTTGCCTTGGAGACACTGAGAAGAGGACGGTTCACATCGCAGGACTAGGACTGAGCTGCAAATAAAAGAAAGAAAGAGTGAATATATGCTTTGTAGAGTACATTGGTCAAGGGCTTTGCGAGTGAAAATGTTTTGAAGTAAAAAGTAGGTTTGTGGCAAGCATTTGCAAAACTTCCTTTTCGTGTTGCAGTTTTTAAATGTTGGTCAAGGATTGAAAAGTTGGTTATGACAAGGCTGATGTTTAATATTCTGCTTTGATTTGTTCAGTATATTCTGGGTTTCTACCAAACTAGAGAAATGTATTGTAAAACAAATACCAGGAACAAATACATTTTAAACTTGCAACATGCGTTTACTATGTAGGTTTTTGATGGTTAAGTTCAATTTGTCCAAGTAAACATGAAAAAGTACTAACTTGAATTGGTTGCAATTAAGTGATTTCAGTTTGCACAAAGTTATATAATCATACAGGGAGATCATGGAGCATCTCTGTCTCAGCATTTATATTCTTTTTATCTTATGATATAAACTTGTTTTGTATGTGCCAATAAAGCTTGGGCTTGAACATCAAAAACCGTTACTGGCAGCGATGTGTGAAACGGCCTGAGGGATGCATTAGCAAACACAATATTTAATATTAAAAAATAAAGCTAAAACAAAGCTAATGCGGTATTAAATAAAGTCAGCCAAAGAGCGGTGGAACAACCTGATAAACTACTGATGTTGAATACTGCTCATATATATGTTACAATATACTATTAGAATACATTTTAATCACTGCTAAGTTTAGTCTTTAATATCTTAAAATCTCTATTGGTTTAACATTAGGCTAATTGAACAATATATGATGTGTAAAAATATAAAATCTTGAGCTCTATTTTTTTTTATGTAGATCAATCTTCTGAGTATTTATAAACAGTCTTTTTTTAGATATGAAAGTGACTGAGATTTGTCCAGATGGTGGCAGTATAGGCACTGTGTTCAAAGCGTGACAGTAGACAGCTGCAGTTAAGCTTCTCCTCATACAAAGCCTGGTGTTGTGCTCTGCTGACTGAGTGGTCTTCTGACAGCCGACCTTTCTTAGTTTTGCATTCTGTGACCTGTTATAGAAACATGACAGCAGCGTTGTCTACAGCTGAACCACTGCGTTTTAAATAGCCTAGGTTATGTTTACAGTAGCACTAGTTCTAACTAACGTCTTGCTGACTGTATACATTCAATCCCTTAAGCATCATCTGATCTTTTGTTTACTTTAAGATGCCATTTGAGACCAGTCATTAATACTAGATGACACAGACGATCCTCCTTCACATTTCATAACAGTCATTTGTCCCGTGTGTCACCGTGACCTGTCAGACACAATGTACCTCATCATCACCAGCCCTCACTAATGCGCATCAGCCCAAATACAACACTCAATACTAATCATTGACTTATTTCCAACAGCAAACAGGAGTGTCTATGAGGCGGCAGAGCTCATTTAGCTGATGGGATGTCCTGTGTTAGCTGCTCCCCCGTCGCAGCGGTGCACCTCATTTATAATGCACAAGAGAACTGTAAATCTCCTGAGGCTGAGTGCATGCAGCTGCCTGTCCTAAACACACAGACCTGATACCGGACACTGTGGATGTGCAGGATGAGCCGCATGTAAACAGGCTGCGGTGACAAGGGAAGCGGCAAAACATAAACAACTTTTGATGATAGTGTAGAAGTCATGTTAACCACAAAACAACATGTCATTGTCCTCGTTGAACAGTAAATGTTTATGTAACTGAAAACTGTTCCCTCTAATAATAATAAAGCAACGAATATGAATAAATATATGGGTAACCAATTGTTGAATGTGGTGAGGACAAACTTGTGAAATTTAAGCTCATAACTGTAATGACACCGTATGATTTTCAGTCGTTTATCAATCTAGTAATGAAAATTGATCAATACCAAATTAAGTGCACCCAAAAGTCTTGACTTATTTGTGTATGTGTATGTAAAAAAATTTAAACACTTTTAATACAAAACTTGTGGATCAAATGAACCACCAAGGATGTCTTGATTTCTTTGTGATATAAACATTTCATATTTTCTATGCAGTTCTAATTTTTACACAATGAGGAATCAATGAAAATGTGGGACATTCTCTAAATAAGAGGGATAAGAGCCTCAGACTGGACTGGACAAACAACAGATAAGTAAGTACATATCGCATCTGCCCACATTTAAAAGGTTATTTAAATGTGCAGAGTTAATTCAAGTACAAGTTTGTTGTGTTATTTCATAAGTCTAAGATTGCATATACAAAGAACTATGAAGTTTTATAACAAACCAGTCAGCCATTCCTTGTTTGCACAAATGGATATTTTACCTAGATGAAGATTGGACTGTGAGCAGCGCTGCCTTGGGTCCTGCTGTCTCATGCGATTGCTCTGCTGATGATTAACTGTGTAGTCAATGACCTTTTTGTGACCTTTACTTGATTTATGTGACTTGGATGAGACCGGCGACAAGACCTTGGCTTCTTGTCATCAACACCCCACACAAGCTGCACTGGTTAGGTCTGTTAGCCAAGAAAAGGCAAACCATTTATAACTGGAATTAACAACCTTACAATTAGATCATCTAGTCTAGTAGGGCTGCACATCACAATTTGACTGGACGCAATTAGCAAATCGCAAAGGCTGCAATATGTGTTTATAAGTGCAATCATTTCTTCCACAAACAGCAAAATATCCAGTTTTATTCGGCATAAAAACTGCTAATCCTGTAGTTTAGATTTGTCATGTTCTGAAACAAGCGATAAAAACACAACCAAAAGCGACAAAAATGCCTCTATAAGCAACAAAATGCAACAAAAATTACAAAAACGTTTTGAAAAATTTGATTTTTTTTTGTTTTGTACATATTTCAGTCTTTTTGTCAATTCTCCTGGTTGTGTTTAAAATGTGGACTGAACAGAATCCCATTATTAAAACTTCGGCATCACAAATCTAATTGCAAAACTGGTCAGAAAAAATTGTAACACGATATTTTTCACAAATTGTGCAGCTCTATATTCTAGTGTATGTAATACTTTTAGTTTTACTGTGCCCTGATCTAGGTCACTTCTCTTGAATCCTTAGTCCCAGTATTAAGCTTTAATTACAACGTGGCCGCGCGTCAACCACAGGTGTAGCATGTTGACCTTTTTGACCTCGTCTCTCATCACCACTTCCATATGGTTTTCACTTTCGAACTTAGTCTTAATTACATTTGATGATCCATTAAGGCTTTGGCGATTTGTCATTCAGCAGATCACGTTTAAGAGCCTTGTTTCAAATTAATGTGAGGATCAATTAAGCCAATCATTGCACATAAAACAAAACTGGCATGAAGGTTCTGCACAAAACTAGGTGAAATTGACTTATTTTCCCAATCAAAAATTAGTTGTATTATCGAATCACACCGGCTCAATTATTGTTGAAGTTTAACACACAAGACTGATGTGGCCCTTTAATCCATGACAATTTATGATAAGGTTAAACTTTTGTGGATTTCCCTGTTGGCTATCTCTAAGTGATTTTAGTGCATTGCCCATGGAGACCTGGCCCATAATTCAATAAGCATTTACTGCAGCTCTGTATCTGTAATGGTCACCTTGACATTTGTGTCCTTGAGTAAGAAAATGGTCTTGTGGCTTAGGTCACCACACTGTCCATTCATAATGTATTTGTCCTGTGGTAGCCTGTAGGTTTTCAGTAGCAGCTTAAATATGAATATATGTTTGAGTCATGATTTAGATTCAATCACATCCAGAAGATGTGACACAGACCTTCACTCAGACAGAGCTGTTTGGACTTTATGCTTCATTTTAACATGATGGTTTATGCTTTTATTTTTGTTTATTTTTTGTGATTTGATATTGTAGGCTCTTGTGGTTTTATAGTACTTTATGGTTGTAAAGCACATGTAATAGATTTTGTATATGAACTGTGCTCTACAAATAAGTGTTATTGATTTAGTTTAGCCCTGTTTATGACACATTTTTAGGTCTAGGATTCAACCTTTATCCACAACCTGATGTTGCTTCAGTTTGATTTATTTTGTCAATTTGGTAGAGAATGGCTTTCTTTTTAATTCAGGCCTATTCTAAATGGAGAGTCAAATTAGGCCTATAATTTATTTACAAACCACTGCTCCCTCTCAAAGACCTTACATTTCAACCACCACCAGATGCCTGTTTACAGTGCTCTCTTTGCTCTCTTTGCTCTTCTTATTGATCGCTCTTATGCACAGCCTGTTTCCTCCATGCTCCTCATGTCCTGATGTGAAGACCCCCTCGGACTGTAGCCGGTAGCTGGTACTGGTACTGGTTTCACCAGGGCCCAAAGCATGTAAGGGCCTCAAAAGTATATGATGTTTTTTTTTCCCAGTTGCATTTTTCTATGCTTTAATCTGTTTGTCGTAATAAAATGCATTGTGGTTGAGTGAAGTCCTTGAGAGACTAAATATAATTATTTGTGACGCCTGAGGGCCCTATCAAGAGGGAAATACTGGTGTGGTCCTAAACCTTTGATCAGCTGCAAAACATCCCATTTCAGTTTAAATGTTGTTTTCAATTTTATAAAATGTACTCAAACTTTTTTTTGGTCTCACTCCCATTTCTTGTTGCATGTTGAAGCTTTACTTGAAACCTTGTTAAGATCCAACCATGCAAAATGTGACTTTTGTCCATTTTTCAACTGGTCTTAAACTTTTGATCGGGACTGTATTGTTTATTAGGGGCCCACCAAGACGGGCCCATAATTTGATACTACGCCCCTGTCCGTCCGTCCTTCATCCTCATCATCACTATCTGGCGCGTGGTGGGAATTAGAATGGCAAATGTTAAACCAAGCCTATGGCTATGCGGGCTTTTACGGTAATTTATGAGCAAATGCATTTTCACCTGATCCAATTTCAACATTACGACCATGTGTCTTCTTTTTATGAGTTGGCAATGGGACATGGGAGGGGTGCAGCGAGAGGGAGGGGTCGATCTTCAGCGCCGCGGATCAGCTGTCAGGGGCGAGTGTTTCCTCATCAAAGACAAACCGCAGCACTCTTCCGGTCACTGTACAGCTGGAGCCGCCTGCAGAGCCCGTAGAGCCCCGATGGGAGACCACACGGAGCGGCAGCGCTGTTTGGTGGTCCCGACGTTATGAGGAATTGCACGGTCCCGCACAGCCACTAAAGGTAAACCACTGACCAGAGCAATGGGGCAAAACGGAGTAACTTTCAGGACTGAGCGGCGGACATTTAGAGGGGCTATAAATCTATATTTCATTGTGGTGCATGTTTAAATAACCCTCGACTTTATTGATGTTATTTCTTCAACAATACTGACTCTCGAGAATGACATTTTTTGCTGTGGGCTAATGATATGCTTCAGTTATTTGGGTCTATTTATGCGTTGGTTATCTAAATCAACCGTTTATTTAATCGATTTATGATGGGGTAAATGTGGGATTTATAGAGGAATGTAAAAATGATACCAACTATACAGCATTCTGTGTGTGCTACTGAATCAGAAGAATATGCTGTCTAAATGTCATTTGCTGGTCCTCGGGTACAACCAAGGGGAATCACAAAAAAAAAAAAATTCTGGCGGACAATCCACCTCTTGCTTATCTCAATGGAGATATATATTGCCTTGAACTGGAATGTTTCACAGTATGGCAGGAAACATATCTATCTCCATGGAGACAAGCAGGTGATGCTATAAGACAAAGTTACAAGTCAGATCTGGGAAATGTTTCATGCTAAGGTATTTTTTTAGCAATAAAAACACGTGTAATTCAATAAATGCAAGATATATGGCATATACATACATTTAATGCCATACTGTGGATAATTTGAGGAAAAGCAACAACATCATCATGGAGACAAGCAGGTGGTGAACCCTCACCCATGTAGGAGAGAGTTACATTATGCACCTTTAATGTATTGATATGACCTTGATTTGATCCAATATAGGCTAACAGTGACTGTTCTGTGTCACCTTTAGCTCCATAACTCTGAAGAGGACAAGATCCATTAGCCCAGACCTCAACTTCTGTGAAAATGGGTGCGTCCTGCTTTATTTCCCATAATGCCTCTGCGGAACTGCTAAGGAGGAAATACTTTATTCTTATCCCCAGTCTTCTGTTACTGATGCCTTCTGTCACTGCTCAGTTTTTCCCTCCAACGCCTCTTGACTGCAGAAAGTCCTGTGTGTGTGCCAGTAACATAATCAGCTGCTCAAAGGCAAACCTGTCCCAGATCCCCACAGAGCTCCCCTCGTTCACAGCTGTCCTGGACCTCAGCTTTAACAACATCCCTCGGCTGAAGGCTGACTGGACGCCCTACAGATTGGGACGCCTGCACACATTGCAGCTCAGCCACAACAAGCTTGACTTCCTCTCCACAGAGGCCTTTGTGTACGTGACCCGGCTGCGCTTTCTGGACTTGTCTTCCAACAAACTGAAACAGCTTGACGAGTTCATCTTTGAGCCTCTGGAGCACCTCGAGGTGCTGCTGCTTTATAACAACAGTATTGCTCAGATTGACCGTTCTGCCTTTGCCGGCCTCATGAGTCTGCAGAAACTGTACTTGAGCATTAACCAGGTGTCCCGCTTCCCCCTTGAACTGGTCAAGGAGCGCAGCCGACTGGAGACACTCAAGCTGCTGGACATGTCTGGGAACAAGATAAAAAATCTGCCTCTGAATGATCTGCAGGAGCTGCCTGCTTGGATCAAAAACGGGCTGTATTTCCACAGAAACCCTTTGCCCTGCAGCTGTCAGCTGTATGAGTTGGTGGCCCGCTCGTACAACATGGAGCTCAGCTCGGCCGTTGACTACAAAGACCAGCATACGTGTGTGCTGCCAGGCTCCGCCAAGGAGAAGATGCTCATCATGGACCTGAACAAACTCTACCTGAACTGCAGTGAAGTGATGGTGATGAACCGAGAGTCCTTCCTGGAGCAGTTCCTGGTTCTCAGCTGTGACACCCGTCAGAAGAATGTGATCAAGAGCTGGGTGCTGCCTGGAAACTTGCCTCTGTCCCCAGCTCATAAAACAGCTTTGATGCTTGCTGACGGAAGCCTGCAAATCGGCCCTCTCAGAGCTGAAGACTCTGGGGTGTACACCTGTCATGCCAGTGGAGAGGATTTCAATGAAACCCACTATGTGACTGTGATGGTGTTCAACGGCACAATGAGCGGGGGGCTGGAGAACCTGAAGACCGCGTACACCACTCTGGTGGGCTGCCTGATCACTGTGGTGTTTGTGCTGATTTACCTTTACCTCACGCCCTGCCGCTGCCCCTGCTGCCCGGGACAGGACTTTGAGAAGACTGATGCCAGTCTTCACTCCTCCACTGTCAGCATCGCTAACAGGGCCCAGGACGACACAGGGCAGGCACTGGGAGGCTCCGCCTTCTCCTACAAACATGTGGACTTCATGGAGGAACAGCTGAAGCAGAACGGGCGTCTGAACCCAATTGGAGAGGAGGATGAGGAGTGGCAGGGCGAGGCCCCCGAGAGGCACAGGTCTGACATAGGCTCTGTCAGGTCTGGGCACCTTTACTCTCCAATGGTGGTATAGATATCACCAAACACAGAACAGGTTTAGTCGTAGCAAATACATTTTTACCAGAAATAAGTCATAAAGACAGAAGTAAGCAGTTGTTAAATATTTAACATCTCTCCAAGTGTGCATGATGACATTTGGCATGGCATTTTGAGTTTACTTAAAGTATGTCTACACACTGAGAATGCTGCCTGATGTGTTAAATGCAAAACTGCCTTGGCTCAGTTTGTCTTGACTTAATACTTTGTTTTACATTCCTGTCAGAGTATGTTGCTTCTCACAGTTGTAACTCTGTGAGGGATGCTCTTATGCAGTGAAGGTGGTCACTTATTTAATAATTATATATTTTATTTATTTTTTACCTTTTAAGAGCAAGGGATTATGCTTCCCTTTCATAGATACATATGTAACTATGCATTTCATTTCAAAACAGCAATACGGTATGTGAAATTTGGAATTAGAAATATCTAACCATCAGATGAAAAGCTGGTCTTTTTTTATATAGCACCTTTAAAAAAGAGGTCACAAAGTGCTTCACAACAAGAGAGTTAATGAAATACAGAAAAATAAAGCACATAATAGGCAATACAGGCACAGTCTATGGCCAGGAATGGCACATCAAATGTTTCGCCCTTCGTGTACCTTGATATCTATTCTTGTAATTATGGCATAGTTATTTTGTGTTTTAATACTGTAATTCATTTTACTTTTTTACAATCTTTCTATTTGTGCTGATATGGGGCTGACTAAAGCAGCTAATAATACCACTGCAGACATAAAATAGGACTAAATGTTTACTTTTTCAATTCTAAAATAGTTCTAACTAATAACAAGTTACTTGTGTTTTAGATTACTGTAGAATAATACTGGGACACTTTAAAGTTGTTTACACAAATGTTGTTGGCGCCATATTTCAGAGCTAATTTCAGTGTGAGATCAAGGCCCAGGAGACTTTTCACAGAGCAACATGAAGGACTCTGGGTATTAGAGTTCCACCCAGTCCAAACTGTGGTCAGAAATAACCTCTTACAAAGCAGCAGGCAGCATCACATTTACATGGACAATCACACTGCAGCTAAAGTGCTTTCTAAATGGATTTATAGGATCTTATTGAGCAAAGCCAAGCTTGTGTAGTCATATACAGTATCAACATACTCTACCTGATTCTGCAGCTCTTTTATGCAAATAAACAGATCAGACATCGGCATTATGACCACTGACAGGTGAAATGAAGGACATAGACTGTGGTGAACATTTTGTCCTTGAGTTTGACAGAGACCAAATTGTGATGGCTTAGCAACTACAGGCCGGAGCAGAAGGGTCCAAAGAGAGTGCAATAAAACGATAAGTGATGAATGTGAACATGGAGTCTAGCTCGTGTAGTCCAATCAAACACTTGTAGATCAAAGTTATTATTAGATGGTAGTTAGTACATATCAAACAAACAGAAGCCAATGTGCACGACAGTTTGCAGCATGTATCGCTGCATAATGACAATAACAGTGGTCATAATGTTATGGTTAGTCAGTCTGTAGACAGTACATTGAATGTTATTCACTATTACCAAAGAATAACGCATCTTGTGTTTATGTCTTGTCTTTGTGGCTGTTGTGGAAAATGTTGAATATGTGTGCAATGACAAGCATAGTCTATTAAATGTACTTTTGACTGTTGCTGTATTGTCTATATTGTAAATATGTTCAAAATATATTAACAAAACCTGTGTTGATGTAAAGTTCATCCAGCACAGTGCAGCCCTGGCTTATGTTTCCGAGTTACATTAATGACAGTGTGCTGTTCACTTGAGGGTGAAATTGAAGAGCCCACAGGTCACTGGAGTGGAAAAAGTTGGGACAGGGAATCAGATTATCGTGTACCTGCTTCATCTATTTGCTGAGCCTAAAATTATGAGTATCCTGTCCTTGGACAGGAAGCACACAGGGCTGACTTGAACAGAGTAGAGGTGAGAAATAGATCGCAATTATTGTTCTGGAGTTATGCAACATTAGAATATGTAGTATATAGTCTACAGGTCATGTATAAGGATTAACTTGAACCTTGAACCTCAACCAAGTATTGTCATCAAGATAATCAAGATAAGACATTAAAATATATATATATATTGACACTTTTTTTTCATCCACCCTAAGAGGGAGTAATGCATTAGGTGAAAATTAATTTGACACACAGGTCACATTTTATCACTTCTTCACTTCAAGAAAAATCTCATTCAGATTAAAATTAGAATTCCCATAGGGAAATTTCAGATGTTACCCAATTCATCTATGTGCACTGCTGTGTTAAGCATATGTCATAGTGATTTCTGTGGGACTCTCTGATTGTTTTGTGTTTGTGTGGATAAGGTTTCTTTATATTCTGTTTGATAGATCTAATATCTGCCTATGGCAATGTCAAGCCACTGCACTGCACCAAATAAAACTCTTCGTTAACCCTTCTCCTGCGCTCACATGGTTTTACAATAAGTCCACACAGTCAGCAGCGGTGAAGTGGATAATAGTATATAATAGGGGTTTGAATGTGTTTGGACACGTGTTGAATTGAATATATAGGTACTAAATAGTGTCATTAATATCAAATTATCTGTAGCAGAGCAGAATGTGAAATGGCGTTAATCTCACAGATGCAGGAGGCGCGACTGTTTGAGATGAACTGGAGGAGAAGACGTGTAAATGCTGAAGATGAGTCATTCTCAAGACCATACGCAGAGC
Organism: Rhinogobius similis; assembly: GCA_019453435.1. Lineage (NCBI taxonomy): Eukaryota > Metazoa > Chordata > Actinopteri > Gobiiformes > Gobiidae > Rhinogobius > Rhinogobius similis. Next base: position 16,320,205 of record CM033627.1, on the reverse strand, counting down.
CAGTCGACTATAGACCGACCCCTCCCGAAACATCTACGAGGACGCGTGCAGTCCCGGGGGCCAGGCGCCATCTAGTGGTCAATTCCAGATCACCGTTTAATGTTATTGCTGTTAAAAGTAATGTACATTTGAGATTATGAAACCAGAAGTGAAAATACAATTTCAATCTGACCACAAGGTTGAAAAGCGCCTGGACATCAACAAGGCAACTTTTCCTACAGATATTCTGCATTATTTCTCTTCAATCATGTTTGTCCATTTTGTGCAAATTGAACAATGGAGTGTAATCCAGAGAATAATTGCAGAAATGCTTCCCATAAATGACAACACACAAGGTTTCTCTTCATGGTATTTGTTTATTCAAAGCAGATTTATTAATAAATAAACAAATGTTTGAAAAAGGTGAAGTTTCTACTCACCTCAGCATCGCGCGCACCGTCAGCTCTGGAGAACCTGGAACTCAACACTATGGATAACAAATTATACATGAACAAATAGATCTTATATAAATATGAAATCTAATAAGTGCAATTTGTTTTACATTATTAGTTAACCACACCCACAGAAATGAGGCTGCATTCAAGTGCTGATTCACAATTCAACACAAGGCATAGACTTTTAAGTGTGACTTTCACTCAATTTTGTTATCTCAAAGCCCAGATGAGATGTTTTAACCGTGCCATGTGCTGTTAATCTAAATTCCACAATAATCTTGACATGTTGGTGACCTTAAAAATGTTTGCTTCTGTCATTAAACTAACTCAAGACAGACCGGTTTTAACTTAAAAATAACCAGTTTAGTTACTTGTCATTTACAATTTGTTGGGTACGGATTTGAACAGTGTGGCTTCTTTGTACGTCAAAATACTTCATAGTAAGTGAACAAAAGCTACAGCCCATTATTAATACAGGGTTAATTCATGTGTTGCTGGATTGATACATACCAGCGCTGTCTACTGTTACCACAGGTACGCCCTCGGCACTTGGGGGACACGGGGGTCTGGAGAAAGGTCCATTTCAACACTCATGTCCTGAAAACATCCTGCTGTAGTTTTTGCTTCTTGTTTTTCTGTACAGTACATTTGAAAAGTATCTTAATAAGCGTTTAGATCTACTGACGCCACTGTTCCAATTTATGGCAAACAAAACTGTCTCAGGATCAGGATTTTCTTCACCATCAGTCGTATTTCACGTCTGCCTATCTCCTTTCAATTCCAAAAGCAACTACACAATTGTTAGCATTGCTCCTTCAAAGATGTCAGTGCTCCAGGGGCCAAAGCAGGACCTGGCTAGTCAATTAAGGAACCAGGAAGACGAACACTGAAGTGAGTTATCCGCAGCTCCAGACAAGCCACATCTGAGCAGTAATCATAAATCTATAAAAGTATTCTAGGGTTAGGCCATTTTCAATAGCACTGGCCTCATGAATAGCTCACGACAAACTGCAGCTCTCCTCCTCGAAAAGGCTCCAGAAACACAAAAGGTCACAAATCGGTCTTCCAAGGCGGTTTTCCCACGAAAGAGCAAATTTATTGAGACAAAATGTATTTAAGTGCTTGTCGCACTTTTGTGTTTCTCTGACAGTTGCTTCTTGAGCAAAGATGTTCTCCATATTTCTCTCCAGAGCATATCCTGAGTATACAGCAATAATTATTCTCATTTAGACACAGTACTGAAATAAAATGAAAACCTAATTGTCCATTATAGTGAACAGTACCTTTGCTGGTATGTTTCACAAATGTCCATAGTTCATATTTCCATCTGAATGATTGTAGCAAATATATTCACATAATTCTTAAGAAAATTACATTTTAAACAATACATGCTTTGTTGGGGCAGCTATATTAAAATAAAACCGTATCCATTGTTGGGGATGCTCTGTAAAACAAACTAAATAGGACACCCATGTATTAGGTCATTTCAGACTTTTAGGGTAATCTCAAACTTTGTTTAAAATCAAAATATCTTTTTTTTTTGCACATATATGCCAGGTTATAAAAATAAGTCTATATGGTTGATTAGGGTGAAAGATGGACAAACCTCATGTAGCAAAAACGTAAATGTTTGTTTTTGTTTTTTTTTACAATTATTGGCTTAATGCAGTTCAGCACATTGTATTCAAATGACTTATAAATCCAAAATGAATCTGCACTGGAAATTAATTTGATGAAAATACCATTGTTTTATATTTCTGTGTTGAACTGCATTACAGTGTGCAGGCACTTACTCATTTCCTCTACATTAGTAAACAACCAGTGGATAACTTATTTCTACTTTGACATATTTTGTGGTTGTCCTATGCATAACATTTCACTCTGTCCAAAAATATGAAACAAAAATATAAAGTACTGAATTCTTCTATTGGTGAAGCTTTGTAGATTGTTTTTTTCTCTCTCAAATGACAACATGTAATCAGAATAAATGAATCATATACTTAAATCAAATATTAAGGCAATAGAGACACGTCGTGGCATCGAGTTACTTTGAGTTTGGTAAGTACCATTACAGTCATGTACATGTCCTGATTACAAAGAGATATTATAACTATTCATGTTATCAAATCTGAACCAGAATCAACCCTAAGCCACAGTAAACGACCTCTGACAAAAAACAAAAAACAGTGTATAATACTCAGGACGCTCCTTTGATTATGACCATGACCATGCAGTCCTCCTCTGATTTGGCAAAGGCTTTGGCCGCAGCATCCACAAACTGCTGCGAGAACTCACAAGGAGGGAAAGCATGGAGCACTCCAGCGTTGTCCTTGTCTCGGGCATTGCCCCCCACAGGGAGGCTGATGATGCCAGCCGCCTCCTTCTGCTTCAGGTACGACACCAGATTTTTCAGCGGCCGCTCCGTCGAGTTGCTGTCAGCTACTTCCTCGGTTTTCCCCGGAATGGCCAGGAGGATGGCGTATCCGCCTGGACCCGCTGCTTTGATGCGACGAGAGACTTCATCCAGTTTGGGCTGGTCCAGGCGCAGGCGCTGTGCAATCTTCAGCTGGGACACAGGGCCCCTAGTGGGGCCCTCCACAAGCAGGCTGCTGGCCAGCTCCAGATCTCCTTCCAACAGGTGTAGTGAGGTGGGAAAACTGCTGTTTTTCAGCAGCAGGACACCCTGCCACACTGGACTCAGCTTCTGTGTCGCCCGTTTAGACGTTTGGACAGTCTTCGATGAGTGAGTACGATCTGCACGATCGTCCCGCTTACTTGGGCTTTTACCAGAGTCATTAGGTCTGCGGCCGTGCTCTCGATCTGAACTGAGCCGTGTCGGGCTGGAAGTCCTTCTTCTCTTCTCTGCAAAGTCATGACTGTTCCTCTCTTTGACAGGAGAGGGGCGGCCTGACCGCGGCAGACGCTCAGAGTCACTAAAGCGCCCGTCCCGGCTGCTTCCTCCTGGGCTGCGTTCTAATGAGTTACCATGGCGACGTGGAATATAGTCACTGTGGTCTGGAGAACGGTCGTGCCGCCAGCCGTCCTCCAAATGTCTCCTTTTGCGGCCCAGGTCACGGCTCTGTAGGTCCCGCTCATGCTCTATGGCCCAAATCTCTCTGGGATGGCGGTCCAGACGGTCGGCGTGGTCAAAGGGCAGACCTCTCATGCGCTCGTAAATGTTGATTCCAGACCACTCGGGAGGGTAAGGGTCTCTGTCCCTGAAGCGGGCTGGAAGAGGAGGAGACCTGTCCCTCAGTCGCACCGGCTCTGGCAGTCTGGCAAAGGGCTCAGGGACCAAGTCAAAGTGGGACACTGGCAGGGGCAGCTGCATGTACGGCTGCTGCTGGTAGCGCTGCTCAGCTTCTGCAAAGTCCACTCGGAGTCTGCGGTCTGGACCTCCCAGAGGAAAGCCACGCATGTGAGTCCAGGCTGCCTGAGCCGCATCCAGGCTCTCGTACAGAATATATGCCCACGCCTCTCCCTTTCTGTAGTCTATAGTCCTAATAGTGCCAAAGCGATCAAACTCTTTGGCCAGAGCAGCAACGGGCACCCAAGGGCCCAGGCCTCCAACCCACAGCCTGGTGGTGGGTGTGGGCTTTCCATAACCAATCTTTATGGGACTGTGACCTACGACCTTCCCAGACATGGCCAGTTTGGCTCGATGGGCCATGTCCAGGTTTTCAAATTTAATAAATCCATACGTGTTGGGCTGGCCTCGCACTGCTCTTTTTATGTCCACCTCTGTGATGACTCCAAAGCGGTCAAAGGCTCTGCGCAGATCACTCTCTGTCAAACTCACGTCAAGGTTTCCCAGAAAAAGAGTCCGGTTTGGTCTTTGTCCGTCCTCAGAGTTCAACAGGTCATCATCACGAAAGCACTCGGGGACGAAAGGCGGTCTGCGATTGTCATAGAAGTCTCTGTCCCGCTCCATGTCCCTGAGGTGCGGCGGCGCAGGCGGAGGCAGGCGGCCCAAGGCCAGCTGCTGGAGGCGATAGTCTCTGTACCCGACAGGGGGTGACAGAGGCCTCTGAGAGTGCGGAGGCCTTTGGCCTGGGAGAAAATTGTCTTTGGACACGGGGGAGCGGCTCCTTCTGCGATTTATGTACACAGTCTCAATTTTTAAAGGTCGGTCATAAAGCACAAGGCGTCCACGAGCGTGTTTGGCAGCGCGTGCGTCATCGGGTCTCCGGAAGTTGACAAACGCCACTCTCTCGTCGTTTTCTCGGCTGATTTTGACACTGACGTCTCCAAACTTCTTAAACTCGTGAAACAAGCCGTCCTCTATCTCCTCGTCGTTGAGTTGATTGCCCAGTTCACTTATTTTCAAAGTCTTGTACTCACATTCCGTGTTTGGCAGAGGCCGTGAGGCGGAGCGCGAGGCTTCGGGAGAAATATCAGCGCCGCCATGCGGTTTGGCTCCATAATCGTATGCGCCACTAGTCCTTCCAGATACATTATGCTCCACGTCTCTCATGTCTCTTTTATCTGCTGGTATATTCCGCCTGGAAGAGACGCTCTGGACGGAGCTGTTGCTGCCGGACGCTGATCCAGTTTTCTTGCCGCTCGAGTGGCTTCCTCCTCGGTCTCGTGCCTCCTCCGGAGCCCGCGTGCGCTTCTTTAAGGGCGATCTCTCCTTCCCTTTCATCTCCAAAGGCAAAAGTCTCTCAAAAACACGATGTTAAGAGTCTAGTTAGAGTTCAGTTAGACCCAAACAAACTTGATTATTTGTTGCTTCTCCACTCGCTCAGATGAGCGACACGTCCGCCATCTTACATCTGCTGGCACCACTGTAGCGGAAGTCCCGCCCCTCGGCTGGAGCAGTGATGTGAGTGGCTGTGAGGTGTGTCACATGATTTAAACTAAAGCTTATTCGCCTAATGTAAATCTGGGTGCGGCTCAGTTTAGGGTTCAAAGTACAACAGTAAACGACAATTTGATAAGATTTGTATTAAAACCAAAGACAATAGAGCTAGATCATATAAAAAAAAATCATTCCTTTATTCGGAAATTTGCAGGAGGCTGGCAGCTTGACACAGGAAATAATGAGGGTGAGAATGATTAGCTCTATTATTACTATTTTTATTATTATTATTTAGGATACCACATATTATTACGGCTATTACTTTAATAATTTATCTTCATTCAATACAATTTTATTTTCATTTGCGAAGTAGTGAGCCTCAAAACTTTGTGCTTGATGATACACATCTTTTACCACCAGATGGTAGTGTTTTGCCTGTAATGAAAGCAGTCAGAAGTGAGCTAGATAGATAGATAGATAGATAGATAGATAGATAGATAGATAGATAGATAGATAGATAGATAGATAGATAGATAGATAGATAGATAGATAGATAGATAGATAGATAGATAGATAGATAGATAGATAGATAGATAGATAGATAGATAGATAGATAGATAGATAGATAGATAGGGTAAAATGGACTCACAATGTAGGCTTATACATTTTTATAACTTGTGACTTTGTAGTCCCTTGAACTTTCACATAAAACAATATTTTGAAGACCTATTTTAAGAGGATTATGTTGCCAAAAAACGGGGACAGGAGCTAGGAGCGCGCCCTCGCCCACTGGCCCCTTTTGAGTCACCATCTGTTGGAGTTTGTCTGCACAATGTCACAAATGGGCTTGTATGTCAGGTCTGAAATCAACTAGTCATATTAAAAAGACAAAGACAATGCACTAAATTGATGATGATGATGATTTTTTATTTATAGAGCGCATTTCCACCTAATAGGCTCTCAAAGCGCTTAACAAACCGTTGAAACTACAGTTGCTGTTACAACATAACATATACAATTACATTTATAGACAATAAACACAGACAACAGACAGTTGTAACTACAGTTGCCTTCACAACAAACACACAATAAACAATAAACGGTAGACATACATAGTATAAAAGATGCAAGTATTTTTTTTTTAGTTCAGCTCTGACTATATTCTGTAAGTAATCCATGATTATGCAGATAGCTGTATTCTGTAAGTAATCCATACAAAAGATGCAAATAACTGTTTTAAAAATTCAACTCTAGTTGAATTCCTCTAAGAAGTCAATGGATGGACAATAGCTATACATTTTTCAAGATTGTAACATGATCACAAGAAGTAAAGTTCAGTATAGTGTGGTTGTTGTTGTCGGAAAACATCTCTTGATTTCATTATTGCTGATGTTGACACTGAGCAGTAGGGAATGTTTTAAGTAAATGTGTTTCTCTGGTTTTGTGTGGAAAAGAATTGCAGAGTCCAACAAGCCAGTTTGACCTATTTTCACCAGAGTCACAGGAACACCTGCACACACACTCTTGCATCCTGGCACACATATGAAGCATCCTGGGAAATGTATTACATGTAGGTTAGTTAGCAGCAGATAAAGCTTCTCTTCTTCAACAATACTTGATAAACATTGTCATTTATGCCTTTTTAGAATCTGAAAATACAAGCTACGCACAAAATGCCAGGGAGCACAAGGAGGGAGGAGACATAGAGGAATAAACGAGCTGAAGTGAAGGAAAAGTACTGGAGCTTTGTGCAGATGCAGAAGTGTGCAGGGGGGAGTGGGAGGGGACACATTGGACCACAGTTCTGAGGGGCTGAGGCTAAAGCATTGGAGATAATGAAAAGACCTCAAGGTGAACTGCAGAGGACATCCAGAGCATGACTTTGAGATACAATGGAAGAAAATGTTGATAAAAAGTACTTTACCGATTATACAGCACCATCCTGAATCAAAAGATAAAGGTGGAATATTGCTGCTGGCTGCGTCGCTTTTCCAATGGGACAGTGTGAACATTTGCTAAACAGAGGGCAGCAGCTCCACAGAGCAAATAGTCCCAGGCCTCATTGCTAATGTGATAATGACAGTTATTCAAACAATTTATAATGTGGTATCATGTTGAACAAGGAGGAAAGACCAAAATTCAGAATATGCTGCTTTAGTGTAGAAATAACCGATAAATAAACTAAATAATAGTGTGGGGGGAAAAAGTGTGATTGAGGACCACTAACTCATTAAATATACTTATATGGTTGTGGTTGTTTAAATATGTTGTTGAAATGTAGGCCTTTGCATTTATTACTACTGTGCAGGCCTCTGCAGTCTGCAGTGAGTTGTTAAGTCTAAGGTTAATGTACACTTTATAGATCATATACACTTTATAGATCCTTGGGAAAATTTGCTCTCTGGGGGATTTGGCTTATTGAGCTTTGTTTAAAGTCAATGAGCTGATTCCAAAATGTAGACAGTGGACACATTCCATCAAAAAAACATCACAAATAAGATCCATTTGAAATTAAAATTGTCAAAGACTGAAAGACTGAAATAAGGCTATGACAGTAAAAATAAGAAATTGTATTATAATACTATAGGACTTGCTTATGGGTCCAGTTGGTTTTTATAAAAAATCCACTTTATATTGAGTTACATCTTGTCACTGCTGAGGTGATGGTGTAGAGCAGAGTGTGTCAAATGATTCCGGGGTTGCTGTGGTGACTGTTCCCATCATCAATCCTGAAAAGTGTGTCAAAAATGGCACTCAATAAGGTTAAATTGTTGCGGAAGCACAGCAGTGGGTCATGTTTTTGAATCACCAAGTATTAGGAATAAACTTATTGAAGTATTGACAAAAGTCCGTATCACGGGCCATATTTTCACAAAATTGGCAACTGACCTTGAAAAATCAGAATCTATCGATGCAGCCCATTGTAAACTGGTCATGCACAGTGCTGCTGCTGTGAGCTGTAATGAATGTCTTATTACACAAAAGTTGCAGGTTGGGAATCCAGTGACAGAATTGAGGGCCCAGACAGAATAACTGCGCGTAGTCAGGATGACTAATGGCTGGTGGATAAGATCTTCCTCTATCTCTGTAAAACTGAAGATTAGTTGGACTCGTTTATTTTCAGGACTGTGGTGTAAGGGATGGACAACGCTGTGTGTCCTCTATCAAAACAGAAGACCGACCACCCACTTATTAACTTCTGTACGTTGATATGTTTCAATTATGCAGTGAACATATTGCGTATGTGTCACATGGTCAAAGGGATGTGAGGATATCTACCAATTCAATGAATCTAAAACTAATGTTTTTTTCCCATTGTCTGTCATTTATCCCTCCACGTCAGAAGGATTCTTTGACCCATCGCCATGTTTGCTCATTCTTCTGACATGTAAGGGCTTTTCAAGTGTTCAGAGCGCGGAGCTCTCATCCAGCGGTGACGCGCCGGCGCAGAGCCTCCTCAGGTGGGAGTGGATAACCTTCATAACATCTGTCCCGCTCTCGGCCGGTCCCACTCACCAAAAGAATCTCTCACAAGTGCTGCATGAGAGCGTGTAGTGGATCGTTTAAATGTCGCCCAATGTGCGGTGATATGTGCGTCACGTTTGGTCCCATTCCGCCCCTCCCTCGTGCGGATGTCGGAGAGGAGCGGGTGCAGCATGTGATGCTCCGTCCTCCGGTGTCCTGCAGAGCGCTCAGGTCCAAAGCACAGTCACATCAGCGATGCGTCCGGATGATCCCATGTCTCTGTCTGGATACGAGTGTTATTCTCCATTTGAAGGACAAGAACTGCGCAGGACGCAGGAGTTTTAGGTAAAACTTGTGTGACTTTGTCTTAGCCTATACTTTTAATTTAGGTAAGCCCATTTAAGAGGGCAAATGCTTTAGTGGAGGATATGGGGGCAATTATTTTTGTTTTGGTGATATTTAGCCTATAAAATTCAAGGGTGTCCTGATTTTTCAAAGAAACTTTTGGTCCTCCGTTTAGCTGCACGTACAAAACGTTGCATTTCTGCGATGAAAGAAACTTTCATAAAGATTGGTAATTTCAAATTCAATTGTTTGTCTATTATATACTGTATATTATCTGTTTTGAATGATCCAGACCCTTGAGGAGGGTCACTTTGACACATCTCCATGTGTTGGATAACACGTGACCTTTTAAAACTAGTCTAAAACCAAACAATATGAGACCGATCTGGTCAATGACAGCAAATTAATAAACAACAATAAATGGAGGATGTGTTTATAATCAAACTCTGTCCAAGAGCAAATGCCTTATAGTTCAGCTCAGGTGCACAGCATTGCTGATTTACAAATGAATGAGAAATGTAAATGAATGGTCTTTAGTCTTATTGGTGCAAGGGGACATGTTTCGTCCACGTGGCCTGAGTATGTCTGTTCATCAGGATTATTGCTGCCGTGTGTGGGACTGTATTTACTTTGTGGATGATGCAGCAGTGATTGATATTACGTGTCTTGGCTGATGTGTGTGGGATTGAAGAGAGAGAGCAGTGATGTTAATGCACGCAGGATTAAAGAGAGGAGAGAGAGAGGGCTGAGCAGCGCGCGTGAATGGACCTGGATTATTGCATCATTTCCAGCTGCAAATCTGGAGAAAAAATAGGAAAAGAATATCTTAAGCACAAATTCTGAGCACGTCCAGGGATCAAATTTTAGCTCATTAGCAGAAAACTGTATTCATGAATCAAACTTCTGGTGACAACAACAATAACACATTTAATATTAAAGAACCATTGCTTTGGTTGATGTATTTGAACTATATGTTATGAATGTGTAGAAAATATGAATAACAAATACATAGCCTAGTCAGAGCAGGGATGTCTATAAATGTCTCCATAACTGAATGAAAGTGCAAGCTGAGCACAAAAGGAGCAAAAACATCAAAAAAAATCTGCATAGAAATTGTGAATAGAGCAGTATGTGAAATGGAACAGAATGAACAATAACGCCTAACCTCATTTTAATTCAGAGAATATCATTTCTATTTCTCATTTGGTTAACCCTAAAGCATTACCTCAGTTGACTCGGTGAGCACCTTAGTGAAGAAACGTGGGGCAAAGTTGAATGAATGAAAACTGCTGCCAGAGGATTACAGGATTTAGAGGAAAAGATGACAAATTGAAAAGAGCCGTTTCCCAGATTGATAATTTTGGCCCAAATATAGAAAATTAGATGCAGTTTGAAAGAGGAGTTGATTCAGGTGCCGTGCTTTTTTGGCAGTAATAGGGTGATACGTTGAATCGTACATTACAGGCTTAATCAAGTGCCAAATGATGCAGTGACTGTGTCGATGTCTTTGCCAAGGGAGACTCCACCATATTTCATTTATTTTGACAGTTAAATGGGTCTGATAGGATTTTAACATAATTTTATGGTGATATGGATCAGTCACCGGATACACATTTAAAAAAATATATTTGAATACTACAATTTTGTCAGGGACAGAGGTGGGTAGACAAATGCACTTAAGAGTAACATTACTTTAAAATAATATCACTGAAGTAGAAGTGAAAAGTAGCGGTCCAAATGATTACTAAATTAAGCATAAAAATAACTGAGGGTTACACTTATGCTAATAAAACATAAACAAAGACTTAATCCATTGTGAATAAATTGTTTATTAAGAAGGATTCAGGATTACTAACTACTTAATTAATACCCTAACCCTCTAACCCTAACCCCTCAATAAGTTACTGCAGTTACTGAGCCTAAATCATTCTTTGTAAACTATTTGTTAATTAAATTAAATTGAATTAGGTATTTGTTCATGCTTTAAAAAGACACACAAAATGTTAGTTATTATAAAGTGGCACCAGACCGAGAAACAGTTTCAAACAGTTAAAATGGATTGAAAACACGATTTAGGCTATGATTTGTGTTATTGTAACTAGACAAAAACATTAAATACCGCACAGATTATTTACAAAGAGTAGATACATCATATCTGAAGGTAAGGAGTATGAGTTTAAAGCATTTTATGTTGTTTTGAAGCATTTAATGTTGTTTATACAGTATAACACTTTTGTCACTAACAGTTCCTTTCGGAAGTAAAAGTAAAGGATTTGGTTATAAAAAAACGAAATATTACTCAAATGAGAGTAAACGTATGCTGTCAGAAAACTACTCTGAACTACTTTTTTTCAAAAAGTTACAAAGTAAATAAACCTGGGTAAATTTAAATACAACCCATCTCAAGTTGGGGAAAACTAATATTGACCGTCGTATCCTTAATTTAATCTGATTCCAGGTAATATCAACGTAATGATTGACTCTGCAACCAGTTCCAGTTTAAACATTTATTGATGGTGTGACGAGAGGGGCATTGGTGGTTGTGGAGCAAGGTGTATGGAGTAGTGGTTTTTCTACAGAAGACAAGGACAAATGTATTAGTGGTGAATGACAGTGGTAAATAATTAAACCAAATTTAGCAGAGAATAAGGCAGAGGAAGAACAAAATTATTACACAAATAAACTCGCTGTCATCCACACACTATTGTATTTGGACAAGGGAAATCTCCAACAATTGCAGGCAGTCTCAGCTCAGCACAGGACAAAGGAGGAACAGGTGAATGGGCAAGGCAACTAGGGGCAGAGCAAGGTGCAGCCCAGAGGCGGGCCCAAGGCAGGGCAATGGGTGGGACTAAAGGGGGAACGGCGTGAGAGCCTGAGGGATTTTGTACAATATGCTATTATTATATTTATTATTATCATTATTAGTATTACCTTATGGCGTGCGTTATAAAGCTTTGTTGTTACAGAGACTGACATAACAATGCTGTAACCTTCAAAATATGATCAAATATTTTTTATGTTTCAGAAGCACAACACTGTCCTGGAAGAGATTTTGTGAGCAGGACCCCTTCCATCTTAGCCCCATCAGACCTGGTCCAGTCCCCGCTCGCCCCTCACCTCTGGCCTCCTGATGCCGAAGAACAGCAAAGTAACGCAGAGGGCGCAAAGCCATGAACATGTGACTGAATCTGTGGCTGATCTGCTCGCACATGAAGAGCCGCTGGACTATAAGAATAGCTCTTTGAATGTTTCCGGGACAGGCGGTAATAAAGTCCCACAGATACAAGTTCCAGACAATGAGGAGCGGCCGGCGTGGAACAGCAAACTGCAGTACATCCTGGCCCAGGTCGGGTTCTCTGTGGGGCTCGGCAATGTGTGGCGTTTCCCCTATCTGTGTCAGAAAAATGGAGGAGGTAAGCAAATCAAATACCCTTAAGTTTTCAAGTTTCACATTTGCAAATTCACTTGACTAAACCTGAAACTGAATCTGGACTAAAATTGGGCCAATCCAGGTCCACACCATGAAAAAATGGGCTCAATTTAGAACCAAATAAGGATAAATGTGAAAGCTCCCATTAAGCCCCTTGATCTGAAGACCTATAGCACCAGTAAAATTTTTTCATTTATTTGGTATTTCAATACTTGCAAAGATATATATCTTTGCAGTTTTAGAACTAGGTTAATCAAAAACAGCACCAATCGATGCTAATGATAGATATGAAAACACAATCCTCATTTGAGTATCAAAAAAAAATCACATATTACCTTTTAGTATTGTTACACCACGAATTGGAATTTACTTTTATTTGGATTTTTAAATTGAATCAACAGAAGAAAAAAAACGTCTGCACAAATAAATGAGCTTTATTTGTGTTATAATTGTGACACCAAGCTGTCCAGGGACTGTGGGTGGAAACTAGCATTTTTGCTAAAACCTGGCACATGACATATTTTACTTGTTGTTTGCTTTGTGCATTGTCCCTGATCAAATAGTTAAATTCAAATTTTCATGCACCACAAAAGTCTAGACTGATTGCTCCAGTGTGGTCAACACAAGCATGGTTTGTCAAAGCTCACTAGCCCTTCACATCTGATCCCAGGCACAGCTCAGATACTTCATGTCCATCCCAAACTAACATTGTCTTGTGTCAAGGGAGCTTTATGTAAAAAGCGTGTCTAAATATAGCCGCTTTATTGATCTGTACTGCAGCTGGGCCGGTCAGACTCACAGATACTCTGAAAAACACCAAACAAAATGAGCGTAACAGTACACCACAGACCGGATAACCTCCCCTTGAGATCCATCTGATACATGTGTAAATCTGTGGACCAACACTATGTAACAGTGAAGCAGTTTGCAGTTGTTAGTTTAAATGCCATTATTTAAAGGATACAGACTCTTTAGTCCAAGGTAATGAGCCATGCACTAAGGATATTTTTCACTGTCTAATTTACTGTCTGTGTGGCAATTATAAACACATTATATCTGTGCGGTGGTCACTAACTGCTGTGTTGGCTGTTTCCCATTGAACCAAGCCTTTTTGAAAAGAAGAGAAAGGAGCACAGAATATATTAAAGACTGAAAACCCAGGCACCCAAAAAAGTGTCAACCACACATGCAAATAAAATAAAAATAAATAAAAACTGGATTGCATGTAAGACCTGTGCTGGTGTAAACATTTGATGTACAGTTTGATCATTGTTCAAAATAACTCCCTCTACCACTTTTACTGACTGGAACACCTTGAGCAGACAGTCATAACTTTGTTTCTTCTTCTTCATAATATATTTTTGATTGCCACTGTTCAGCCACAGACTCTTTAGTGCAAAGAAGACACTTCACATAACTTGACAACACTGCTCTCTTGGCCCCCACATATTGATCCAAAAATATCGGCAGAGTTTATTGGCCATTGGTTTCTTAAATTCTAAACCATTCTAAACAACAAACACTGTCATTGTGTTTGTGCAAGATACTTTACCTATCTAGCTTGAATCAATGCTTTAGAGTAATTGAGGGTGTTCAGAGTCAACATGGCATTAGCAGATCTATGTTGGATAGCATGACTGAATCCTAAATCTTTGTCTTTCACTTCAATTACACGCATAATATGCAAAAATATACATTAGGATACAAAAGAACTGTCGACTTTTCAAACGTAGTAATACAGCCTCTTCATGTTTTAGGAGCGTACCTTGTTCCATACTTCATCCTGCTGCTCATTATCGGGATCCCACTGTTCTTCCTGGAGCTGGCTGTGGGACAGAAGATCCGCAGAGGGAGCATCGGTGTCTGGAATTACGTCTGTCCTCGTCTGGGCGGGATCGGGATGTCCAGCCTGATGGTCAGATTTTATTAACACAATAATCTCACTCCTGACATTTGCCATGATTCTTAAATAGTGTTCATTGTCACCTGGACTGACATGACATGTAAGTTTATTCTAATCTATTATGCCTTTGTAAAATGTACTGCCCTTAATGCAGTAGATACGACATGGACCTGAAAGACCAAGTCAGACAAACAGAATCTATGGGAGAAGCGGGTCGATAGTAAGACATAAGTAAAACATTTTCTCTAAATCAGAATCAGAATCAGAATCAGAATTACTTTTATTTATCCCCAAGGGGAAATTCTTTTCGTTACATGTGCAACCGACCAGTAGAGACAGTAAAAGAACACTATGGAACTTTCTCACTGGCCTTTCTCTATGAAATGCTTTGCCTAGAATGTTCCACTTGGCCTGTTGGCGCCACATGCCACATGTTTGACTCCATGCAGATGTTATTGTTTTGCCTAGAATGTTCTACAGTATGGCTATTAAACTTCTCCATGGAGACAAGAAGGTCAGGCCAGCAGGTCAAAGTCAAGTCAACTCAATGTAAAATGTTTTTCAACGTATCGTTTAGCAATAAAACAACTGCATGGAGTCAAACATGTGGCATGTGGCACCAACAGGCCAAGTTATACATCAGATCTGTGGAAAGAGGAGTAAGAATGTATGTTTTTCAAAGTAAATACAAGTTAGGTAGGTTTCATGCCATACTATGTAAAATTTTATTCAAAGCAATAAAATCTCCACTGAAACAAGTTACATAGTGCACCTTTAAAGGGCCTGTACCTTTAAAGGTGCACTAAATACTAAATACTCTATTTAAGATACATTCATTGATACATAATAAGATACATAAGATACATGCATTGTCTGCTGGAAGAAACTTAATGAAAAGACATTGCGTATGTAATTTATAATCTGTGCATATTATAAACGCCGTTTCTTAGGAAAGAACTAGTGCAGAAGCATTTGCCAGGGTCACCATTTTTCAACCAAACAGGCACATTGCATGCTAAGAATCATGGGAAAATAACTGCTTGTGATTCTCCTTCATGGTGCAGTTAAAGAGCTAAAAGCTAATTGTAAGGAGAGTTAGAGGAACTATATGGAAACAACTGCATAAGACTTGTTTCTGAGTCATGGTGCCGTATTGAATGAAAGGAAGGACTATGTGGGCAGTTCAACAGTTAAAACAAAAATATATTCCTGTCTCATGGTTCAAAATCAGGTACAGGCCCTCTAAGACTGCATTTATATTTAACTAGAAAAATCCCTTTTACTCTCGGTCTGTTTATGTAACTCACAGCTCTATTGTTTGCTCCAGCACCGATGCCTATCTTTACATAGTATTGTACAGAAAGTCAATATCACCATGAAACTGATCCGTGCTCCAGAATGCATATGGAGTCGGTGTGTCTCTCAGCCTCTGCGGAGCACACAGTCTATTTGTATATCTGGGATTCAAAGGTCCATCTTCCTCTGGCGAAAACCCTGCTGCAGAGCGGGCTATAAATATCCTTCACATATCACATCTGAAAGGAGAGTACTTTAATTATTCATGCTTTTCTCAGCTTTATTTAGATTGTCCTCATTGACAAGATACAGAAGAGTGACAGCAGATTGGCACATACTCCAAACAAGTCCAGCATGATCAGAAAAGTTTTGTAATTAAAGGTGCTCTGGAAGATGCTTATCTCAATGGATTAGATCTGTTAGTTTAGTCTTTATTTGAAGAGACACTCACTGGGTTTACCGTACATGCAAGCCAGGAAAACTGGATAAGTTGCCAAGTCCAATTTAGATCCATTGTCCAAAGTGCATGTAAACGTTTATTAAAACCTATTTTACTATGTACTTGTACTAAAATGCGCCATTTCCATTACAGTAATCAAATGCATCAAACAATACAACTTTAAATAAATGTTTAACTGGGCATAATATTATGTTATAAATGTTATAAAAGGTAAAGCTGTGTATTTATTGCCTCATTAATACGGTCTCGCCTGTTTGAATCAATTTATTCTCTTGCTGAACTCAAACCGGTTTGAAGGATAAAGACAAACAGAGTCCTTTTTTTATTATTTCTTTGTGCGTGTAAACGTAGTGATTGTACATAGCGTGATTAAAGGGGCTGTACCCGATTTTTACTGTTTTTGAACGTGAAAAACAGAACAAGTTCATTTTAAACTCTTTTTAAACTCTTTACAGCAATTACATGTATTCACAGCATATTCGCAAACATTAGCATGCTAACGACGCACTTCCTGCTTCTCGTAGAATAAAATGCTCTATAAATAGATGCATAGAAACGCTGTGGTCTCTTTTTTTTTTTCACCAGAATAGATGCTTTTACAATATATTTGAACTGTGGCAGAACAGATTTTACTTTATTACATGGAAAAAATCAGGTACGGCCCCTTCTTAAACTTCTTAAAATAGTGATGATCTGCACCAGATTGTAGCTAAATAGAAGAGTACATGTTTTTCAATTTTTTCAACAACAAAAACATAGAATATTTAAATGCAAAATAGATTAGTTTAATCTTTAAATAGAGCACCTTTAATGTGGATTATCAAATACATCAAAACTATGACATCTCATATGTCATCTCAAATCTCATATAGTATATCTTATCTTATCTATTTTGCTCTCATTTTGCAGGTGTGTGGATTTGTGGGCCTGTACTATAACGTTATCATTGGCTGGAGCATCTTTTACTTCTTCCAGTCGTTCCAGTATCCTCTGCCCTGGAGCGACTGTCCGATAAGGAGGAATGGCACTCTGGCCAGTAAGTCGACAAATACAGAGCTGGGTAGAGTTTACAGAAATCGTACTTAAGTAATAAGTGTGCTGTAAAATGCAGAAGTAGAAAGATATCATCCAAATAATTGCTCTAATATAATGGCAATAAGATAAAAGTTTTCCCCAAAGAATAGGCTTTAGATTGCAACAAAAAACTAAATTATACTAATATTAAATCTTATCATCTCAACATAAAGCTTTAATCATTTATGAAACATTTTCTGCTATTACAAATTCCTAATATTATTACTCTAGAAGTACAAAGTATCATGATTATAAACTACTTTTAGAATCGAAAAATGTAACTGTGGTCGTGTTCAAACACACCCTGCTGCTTTTACCTCATTCAAATGGCATTGTCATTAAAATAAGCTTTGCTCCTGTGCAGTTTGTGCTTAGTGTTGTGTGCAGCTGTGAAAGTGTGCACATCCGCACTGTAAAACTGCAGCGTCTTGCCTCTTTCCTGTGTATCATTTCCTCAAGAGATTTACAGACAGAGGGTTTCAGTTTGTGCCCTGCCTAACCTTGTTTAGCTCTCAACTCCAAGAATTTGATGATTACCATTTTCTCTGCCATGTTATTATTTGGATTATTCGATTGTGACGAGCCACGTTGGGTTTTAGTGTATAATTTGTCATAAATATTCTCCTTCGAAAACTTTTAGACCCTTTAAAATACTCTGTAAAATTTCAAAATGGTGGTTACTATAACAAATATTCAGAGTAGAAATGTCAATTAGTGTGCTTATCTATTACTAAGATGGACTAAATACTATTTTCTAGACTCAGCATTCTATATATTTATATTATTATATAAATTTTATAAAAACTGAAGTATGTGATATATCTGCAGATAAAAGTAAAAACTGGGCTCAACATTTCTGTAAGTGTTTGTCAAGTAAAACCTAAAAAGGATTTTTCCTTCTTCCAAAATGCCATGAACCTGTCATACTATCCAATTACATAAACAAATAATGTAAAATACAATTGTAAATGTGTTTTCTGTGATATTCTAAGGTTAATCCCAGTTTCGCCATGAAATCACATCATGTTCCACTCCACTTTTGCCTCCATTCTGATATATAGAATGTATGGGTTTACAAACTTTTGAAGAGTCCATGGTGTCTTTTGTTCACTTGTCTTGTGCGCGTCGTTCAGTCGTGGAGCCAGAGTGTGACAAAAGCTCCGCCACCACGTACTTCTGGTACCGACAGACGCTGAACACCACGAGCACGATCGCAGAGAGCGGAGGACTCAACGTGAAGATGACCCTGTCTCTGCTCGTGGCCTGGATCATCGTCTGTCTGGCTGTCATTAAAGGGATTGCCTCGTCAGGGAAGGTAGGCCACGAAACAGGGAGGCCACGAACACACAAATAAATATATGACCTAGATCTGAGCTGGAGTTTTATAATGAAAGGCAACCTCATTTGTGGAGGGGATTAAATGTTTTGCACTTATATTTAATGTTGTGTTCAGACAGTTAATCAAAACAAGCCTAGTTTGTAGGTTGTTTGACCAGTTTGTCATTGTTTTGACCAGGCAAATAATCAATACTGTTTTGTTTTTCTTTCTCTTTTTTCATTTAGAATTAATATGTACTATTCATGGGTTTTAAGCAACATTCATCATTCAAAAGATATAATTTTTTGTTTTAAAACTGTTTAAAACCCATGGATACTATATTTTCAGTGGCTGCAGTTACATGCGCACTCAAATCTGATTTCTGGAGATTATTAAAATTATATGTATCGTAAAAGCATCTGATTTCATTCTGATATTGTCCCTCTGATTACTCACATCAGATTTTGAGGTTTGCATGTCATTTAAACAATCGTAAAGGTCCAGAAATCAAATCATAATCAGATTGTGATTCATACAAACACAGTGTTGTTACTGTTTAAGTGACAAAAGAAAATCATTGGAAACTATAAACTTTAAGGAGTCATGTATTGTGTAACTTTTGAAACACAGCAGACAAACCAGCCATGAAAGATGAATTTGTAAGCCTTAAAATAACTATGCATTATTTAAACTAAATTAATTATATAAATTGCCCAAATCATAGTGTGCCTTGCTTTATTTTTCTTCTGTTATGTTCAGGTGATGTACTTCAGCTCACTCTTCCCGTACGTGGTGTTGTTCTGTTTCCTGGTCCGCGGGCTGATGCTGAAAGGATCAGTGGATGGCATCGCCCACATGTTCACACCGAAAGTAAGACTCAACAATCCTTCTGTCAGCCTCATGTTTAAGCCCAGGGCAAGGAACCTCACATGAGCCCCCCTCTAATAGTAATAGTTGCTGTAATTTCACTGGCATAAAAAAGAGATTTTGTCCAGGTTTATGCTGAATAGGTGACATGCTCTCTGGGTTGATTATACGATGAAAGAGGGGGACATGTGCTGGCAAAAACTCTAATACGATTTAGTATCTCTATGATCTAGGGCTTTAGTCGTTTAGTCAATTAATCGGTTGATGGTGTTTTAGTCGACCAACATTTTTATTAGTCGACAGAGAGATACTTCATAGTTTTGCCACACCCCATTTTTGGTCGATTAATCTGTCAATAAGGCAGGTCTTTAGTCGACCAAGAATTTCTTTAGTCGACTACAGCCCAACTATGATCTCACCAAATATTTCAGGTCAAGTCAAACTTAATTTTTGAACAGGGGCGCAGATAGTTTCAAACAACAAATATCTGACGTAAACTGCACTTACAAGACCGCAAGATCACAGAACTTCACGCAATTACAAATATTACTTTGAAAATATTTTATTTATTTAGAAAACTAAATAGTTTAAGAAAAAAAAACATGATTACATTTATGATTTGCTTCTAAACTCACTCCAAGCCTTCTCCTTTCTGTTGTGGTCCATTATAATCCGTATAATTTAAATAAAATAATCAGTTGACAAATGAAAGTTTGTTTTGGTCAATCAAAACACCATTGGCCGATCGACTGAACAACTAAATGTCTACAGCCTTATGGTGAACATCTCTGTTATTGCTGGCCCTATCCACAAAAAACACAAACTGACATATAGTTCAATATCTGTGCTGTCAGCTATAAATAAATGCATAAATAAATAAAGCACACAATTACACAAGTGTTGTCAGTTTAGGACTTCAAGGACTTCATAAGTGCTACATTTTCAGATAATGTTTGGTCTTTAGTTTTGAAAGCCCCTGCACTCTGTTGTTACAGTTTTTCTCCATTGGTTTGGCTCATTTGTTGAAACAGAAATTACATTCTCAAAACTCTCAAAAGATAATTTGGCAAAAAAGTCTTACAGTTCTGCACAACACTGTAGCTCACCTGCAAAAGCTCATATCTCTCTCAAAACTGTTCACTCATACTTCAGTCTAAATCCTTTTCCCATTTAATAGTCAGTGCCTCTAAAATGGCTAAGATTGAGACATGGACTAAGGCATTTGCCATTTGATCAAATGAATGAGAAATTCCATTTGGTTGTGAACAGTTACCAAGAGGTTTGGAGGATTGTCCATGTTATTTTGAAAATGTAATTTCTGTTTCAAGAAATGACCCAAACCAATAGAGGAAAACTGTAATACAATGTACCTTAACTGTTTCTCAGCTGGAGAAGATGCTGGAGCCTCAGGTGTGGCGAGAAGCAGCCACTCAGGTGTTTTTTGCTCTGGGTTTGGGGTTCGGAGGTGTCATAGCCTTCTCCAGTTACAACAAAATCGACAACAACTGCCACTTTGATGCGATACTCGTCTCCTTCATCAACTTCTTGACCTCCATTTTGGCCACTCTTGTCGTGTTCGCTGTGCTGGGCTTCAAGGCTAACATCATGACCGAGAAGTGTGTGGCAGAGTAAGTTTTGGATCCTTACTTCTTTATGCCGTCCATGTCCTTTTCAAATAGTATCCACATCCACACTATTGTACATTTGAAAAACATACAAGCAAAACAGTAAAACAATAAGAATGGAAGGGTAATTCTGACCCACTTTACCTGCTACATGTTACATGATATCGTTTCTAGTTATATAATGTCGAGCACTCTGCTTGTGCAAGGCCGTGGAAAAACATACAGAATGCCTATGAATACACACCACTTGTTTAGACAGCCAAATACAACAGTGGGCGTAGTATCAAATCACCAATAGGTGCATAAATACTTTTTCTTGAACATTCCGTATTGAGCCTATTTATGGGTTTCAGCTTCCTGTTATAGGTGATATCTAGAGGACTGTGTCAAATTGGTAATTGCTGTGGCAGTGGCACTCAGAGTGATTTTCATCACTTTGAAACCCATGGATTAGTTAAGAATGTGGGATACAAGCCCCTTGCCCTTTGGTTAGTTAAAGTTGATACTTGAGTCAGAATTAACGAACATCTGGTGGTACGCGTGCATGTGCTCCTGTTATTTTAGAATGTTCCACAGTATGGCATTACAGTCATCTATTTCAAAATTATTCACTTGCTTGCATTTTTTGGCAAAACAAAAAAAACTGTTTACTGTGAGGAAGGTCTTGGCTGTTACACAATTACATAGATCTAACCTGTAATTTGGCCTGGTGGCTTTTTTCCATAGAGATAGATAAGTTTAATGCTATATACTTCAGGCAAAGAAATGTCTAGAATCTCTCTACATTCTGCTTGTGCCGTGTAGGAATGCTGAAAAGATCCTGGGCTACCTGAACTCAAACGTGCTGAGCCATGACCTGATCCCGCCTCACGTGAACCTGTCGCACCTGTCATGCACAGACTACATGCCCATCTACAGCGTCATCAAAACTGTGAAGGAGGACGGCTTTGGGACCCTCGGACTGGAGCCCTGTGTTCTGGAGGACGAGCTTAACAAGGTCTCACGGCTGTTTTTGTTTTAATTAATTGTGGCATTTAACGCTGAACCAAAATAAAGGCTAAGAGTGGTTGTTCGACATATTTATACATTTATAAATAATTCATAAAATGTCCAACAAAAGTATTTACATGCTTTATTTGTTGTTGTTGTTGTTGTTGTTGTTGTGTTGTATTTAAATTTTGTGTAAAAAATCCCTAACCCTACTCTTGTCTGTTTGGGGCAACGCAGGCTGTGCAGGGGACAGGTTTGGCTTTCATCGCTTTCACTGAAGCCATGACGCACTTCCCGGCCTCTCCGTTCTGGTCCGTCATGTTCTTCTTCATGCTCATTAACCTGGGACTGGGCAGTATGATCGGCACAATGACCGGCATCACCACTCCCATCCTGGACGTGTACAAGGTGCAGAAGGAGCTCCTCACAGGTATTAGTCCAGTAGACATTAGAAAATCTGTGCAAGATGTGTTTGAAGTGGTTTAAGGCGTCGCACGAGCCAAAAACAAAGATAGGAGTGCACAAAATGGCGGTTCGAACCCCAGTTGGAACAGTGTAATGTTGTTGTGTTCTTGGGCAAAACACCCACTTAGCCACGAGAGGAGGGTAGAGTAGCCAAATTCTGTGCTCATGTAAAACCATTGTAGAAAAAGTTAGTCTTATCCGGATTATTTCCGTTGAAACTTTTTCTACGTGAGATAATTTATGGCTGATTACACCGAGTAGTAAAAAAAGAGTAAAAAAAGGATTGGGAGAAACAACTTACAAGTACTGTTATTTCAAAATAGGATTTAAGTAGACGTAAAAGTCTAAAAAGTACAATGTCTTTAAAAAAAAAAAAAAGTTACTAAGTTAAAGTAAATATAACTGAGCACTACCCACCTCTGCTTGCTTTCGTGTGAATGTACGGTGTGTGTGAGACAGATTGACAGTCTTGCTTATGTCTATCTGTCCAGGGCAGCTGTGACTTTTAGCTCAAGTATGAAGTGAATGAATATTGCACACAATTGTAAAGCTGCTTGAGCATGTGGAAAAAAAAACCTCCAAAACAGAGGCAATTCACTCTCTGAGAGTACACACTTCACTGATTGGTTAAATCTGTTTGTCCCTCACCAAGCACATGACATAATCCTTGTTTTTTCAGTTGGTTGCTGCATTGTGGCTTTCCTGTGCGGCCTCCTCTTCGTCCAGCGCTCAGGGAATTATTTTGTCACTATGTTTGACGACTACTCCGCCGGTCTGCCCCTCACTGTTGTGGTCATCCTGGAAAACCTCTCCGTGGCCTGGGTGTACGGCACCAAAAGGTACTGTGTTATTCACACACAACTTGAAATAATGTTTGAAAACTGAATATTGAATATTTGGAATATTAATGTGAATTAGTTCAAAGAGGCTACCATACCAGTAAGATATAGCTATTAAAGTGGTCAGGGAGTGTCTGATAGAAATCGAATCCTATAACTTCATTGTTCTTCTAATGACACGAGGAAAAGTACACCTTCTTGTATTTTTAGGAAAATATGTCCTATGCATTTGGTTCATCCTTCAATGCTTTTGGAGCAACCAGTGTGGAGCAGTTTGTGTCTGTCCATAATGTAGGGAGAAATGTGGGCCAGTCTTCAGATTTTTTGCTGATTCACATGAAATCATTCAGTATTTCAAAATCTACAGTAAGTTATGTACATTTTAGAGACCTGTGTTACAGGGTTGACTTATTGGAGCTGTAATGTCCTTCCGTGTTCAGAAGCATACTATGAGTCCTATTTTGCTTCATTCGCTAAAGTTGCAATAATTTCTTTTATTGACTGTAAAAACACCAATGCAAACATGCCCAAAAGCATGTTTAAGTCAAACATTCTCGTAACAAATCTGTAGATACTCATGTATATAATGTTAATGTGTCCCCTCCTGTAGGTTCATGCAGGACCTTGAGGACATGCTGGGGTTTCGTCCGTGTCAGATCTATTTTTACTTGTGGAAGTATGTGTCTCCTTTGTGTCTCATCATCTTAATCTCAGCCTCAATCATCGAAATGGCCATCAACCCTCCGGGATACAACGCATGGATCCAGGAGCTGGTCAGTGTCAGGGTCTTTAGTCAACTTTGCTTCTGTTGAAGGCTACAATGCTCTATTTTATTTAGAAAAGTCGCACAAATAAATGTAAATATTATTTGTGTTCTTCTGCACATTAGAAACAGTGTGCATTGTTCTATAGATGAATGCTTTCTTTGCAAACATGTCAAAATCAGTAAATCCGAGATGAAAACTGTCAAGAATTTACAATTGCTTAGATAAATCTATAAATATAAGCTCCAGCCACAAGGGGTCAGCAATGGCAACAGCACTTGTTTGATGGTTTAAATGGATAGAAAAACTAAAGAAAGTGAAGTTTGTGCCAAGGTTTACCTGATCACAGCTGAATGTCTCTCCTATAGACACTTCACACTGATACAGATGTGTGACTGTATTTTGTAATCCTCAGGCCCAGGAGCGTTTCCAGAGCTACCCTCCGTGGGCGCTGGCCATGTGTTTCACCCTCATCGTTGTGGCCATGCTGCCTCTCCCTCTCGTCTTCATCGCCCGTCACTTCAACCTCATGTCGGACGGCTCCAACAAGCTCTCCGTGTCGTACCGCAGGAACATGATGAAGGACATGTCCAACCTGGAGGAGCAGGACGAGGCCCGCTCCATCCTCAGAACCAAACCGGGATCTGCCCCTCCGCCCAAAATCTATCTGACCCCAGCAGGGAACAGCAGTGTGGACGCCAACGCACTGTCGCCCAGCAGCTGTTATGGGATAGGCTACCAAAACGCCGCCATCAGTCCCACCACACCCAGCACACCCCCCTCACCTCTCACCCCAGAATCTGACTCCTGATGGTTTGGTCCAATTCAGTCGTGGAAAGCAATGAAGTACAAAAGTAATCTGCACATGAGTAAGATGTTATTTTCTTTTTGTGGATACTTTTTACTTTAACTTCACTACACTTGAGCAAGAATCTGTGCTTTCTACTCCATTTGTCTATTTTTAATAGGACTGAAAAGTAAAATAGTACTTTTCCCAAGGGTTTGAGCAAGGTCTGCTAGATTGTCAAAAATTATAATCACGATTATTTGGTGTTTAATTAAAATCACCATTATTTTTGAACAATTACTTCAGTATTGTCAAAATAATTCTGCAGAGAAAGTATAGACCAAATATATTTTATTAGTAATGTTTTAGAAAAATGCCTTTGCTCCAGGTTTTGAGAGGCAAAACGAGTGCAAATCACGATTATATATACACTATTAAATTGTACAGCCCTAATCTGAGCCCATCTGGAATGGTTGAGATTAAATGTTTTTAGCACATTTATCATTTTTAGCTTTGAGCTAACAAAATATACAAATACAGTTTTAAAGTAATAGGAAATATATACGGTTTCTGTTGGGGAAAAAAAAAGTTTTATTTTTTATTGTAAAAATACATTTTTAAACGGGTACTTCAGAACTTTTGCTTGTTGAGTCATGCTTTTACTTTTTTTTTGTTTCTTTATCTGTACTTTTACTTAACAAAACATTACTTTTTCTGCTGGTCCGATTTCACTCACAAATGTAGTGTTTACCTTCAATCTACTGTGTGGGGCGTGGCAGTGCAGGGGCCTCAGTCATGTCCACAGCACATATGCCCTGTGTATAATAGATTTAAGATGGACAAAGCCATGTTTGTATTTTAAAGACACAATTGTATGATATGTAGAGCTGTAATTGTTATTGTTCAGAATCTGTTGAATGTAACACAAAGATGTTGAATATATATCGAAATATTGATAGCACAATTGTTCCTTTGCAGAGATACAAAACGAGAATAAATATCTCATAAGGAAAAGGAAAGGAAAGGGCAGCAAAAAGACAAGGATATAAAGTGATACATCTAAACTTGTGCGGTTAATTTTACTGTCCATTCACGTTTTGTGCTATACTTGAACCCCAATGGAGACATTTGTAGGAATGTTAGCACATTAGATTACCATATCATAGTCCAAATATTGAGATGATCGCCGGTAGCACATCCGTTTTGTGCCTAGATGTGAAAAAGCTGATATGGCCAGTCAGTGATTTTAAGTCTGATTATGTGACTTTTGGTTTTGTAATATCGACAAGAAAAGGACGCTGAGTGTTAGTTCAGTTTAGAGTTTGCAACATGCACAAAGCACAGAAAACAAAAATGTTTAATTTGAACTTATTTGTATTCACAAGATGAAAATTTGTATATTCAAATCTGCAGAGACAAGCACGGAAGCTCAGCGAGGATGCACCTACAAGCTGCACACACTAAAAGAGGAAATGTTAAGAAAAAAGGTTTTTGTGGCCACAAGTTACCAATGTAAATCTTGAGAAGGAAAGACCCTGCTATTCTAAGGAAATAATGTTCAATTTATTTTGTTTGTTTATTTAAGGATCCCCATTACTCTCAACAGCAGCAGAGACTATTCTTCCTGCAGTCCAAGATTTAAGATTCATATTTAAAATATGCATACTTGAAGTATAGTTGTAGCGCATACTAAAAGAAAAGAAGGTTTCAAAGAGTGCTTTTCTTTACTTACTGCAGTTTTAATCAATTCCTAAAATGATATAAAAAGTGAAAAACGTTCAAACATTTTACTGTACAAACTTTAAAGACGTTCCACACGTGGACATGTTTTTGCAGCAGAGAAGCACAAGTTATGCACAAATAAAAAATACAAAACATGAAAGATCAGCTTAAATATTGTGTTGAATATAGAAAGTATAAACAAATATAGCACACGTTTGTACAATTGTACAGACTTAGTTGACAATACGGTCTCAAAATCTTTGTTTTGACTTGTGGTGGAACAATAATAATGTGAGCATAAGGTCAAACGTCCCAAAACAACAAGGGGAACAACGTAGAGCATGATCCCATGTCCTCATGTCCTCTTTCAGTGCAGCTAATAAGATACATTTGTAATCCTGATTCAAGAATAATGGCACTTAGAAATGACCTCCTCAGAATACAGAGATACATGATACAGAAATGTGAGTTTGGTCCTGTGATATCATACTGTGCAATTTTGTTATTGTTACATTTCAAGTTTTGCACAACAATTCAAGTGCAGTAATAATATTCTTTTACTTATGTAACATATGTATCTGTATTGGGACTTGTACATGTACTGTACAAAGGACAATGTACTGTGTAAAGGCTGTGTGTGCGCGTGTGTGTGTGTGTGTGTGTGTGTGTGTGTGTGTGTGTGTGTCTGTGCGTGTGTCTGTGTGTGTGCGTGTGTGCGTGTGTGTGTGCGTGTGTGCGTGTGTGCGTGTGTGCGCGTGTGCGTGTGTGTATATATACGCACACACACTGTATGTTGACTTTTGGACTCAGATTGACAGATGTGTCCTTCTGCTGAACCGCGTCATGTCCATGTTCTGTTTATAGTCTGCTGAATTTTAATTTGGCCGTAAATTCTTTCTAGGACATTCACCTTCATGTGTAAACGATGAGCTACTGCGTACAATATTTTAACTATTTTGCCCCATTATGAGAAAAAAAAACTCAGTGTGCCACAAAAAAAACTGTATCAAGTGTAGAAACACATTTTGCAAAGAGGACACACAAACTTTGGCCCTCTCTTCATGGACAGGCAATTAACGCAATTATAGTAATTATTAGATTAGCCTTTTTTCCCCTGAAATTATGCAACTTGAAATGTGCACTGTGAACTCAATATTGATTATTTTTTCATAGTAAAGCCGTGTACTATGAGCTCTGTGTACATAATGAAATAAAGTAAATTGTGTATGTAATGTATATACAACACTGTAAAATGTTAATTTAAACCTAAGTACAGAAGCACTAGTTTAATTAATGCAATTGTGAATTTAACACAAATTACTGTCAAATGCTGTATTTAAAATGAATGTTAGTTTTAAAGCGGTCACATCCCCACAGGGATGACAACTTTTAATCCATATAGTTTATAAGAATCCTTGTGTATAGTTGAGTCATGTGAGCTGATGGTGAGGGGCCTTACTGAGCATTTTGTGATTTATCCAGAGTTTATGTATTATTATTATTATTATTATTATTATTATAAAAGCAGTGTTACAAATACATTATGCTGTTGTGTCAATTGGTTAAAGAAATAAAATAATTCAATGAATGCTCCAGTGTATTTGACTTGATAAAACTAAGTGAATAATTGTTGCATCATTTGCATGAAATGACCAAGTTGGAATTTAGAAAATGTAAACTTACATTTGTTTTGTCCAGAGTAACGGTTCTGTGGCTTTTGGCCTGGTACGTTTGTCTTCATTAGTCTCGACAGAAGTCATTTGAAAAGGTCACAGATCTTTATGCAACAGTTCTCCCCAATCCAAAATCCTGGATAAAGCGGTTCCCTAAAGTCACCACCATCCTTTGTGTAGAGAAACTTCATGGTGTCTGAGACCTCATAGAAGGACACTGACCCCTCCCTGAACTGCAGGTAAACCCCAATGCGCATGTGTTCTGGGGCAGAGGTGAGCTGCACACTCTCCCCTTTGTGGCTCACAGAGTAGTGTGTGGAGGTGCAGTCCAGGCTCCAGGAGTTTGCATTCCCACCGAATGCAGACTGTTTCAAGTGTTTTCGGTCTATGGTCTTGTAGGCTAGAGCAATCTCAGTTTTGCCTCCAGTAACTTCTACTTCATAGTAGCAGTGGTCAGCATGCAGCCCCTGTTTGCACAACAACTGTCGCCTGTGGAGGAAGCGTTCAGGGGAACGCACAGCAGGGCCCCGCGCAGATGTGGGAGCCAACCTCACCTCTTTGCAATCTCTGGACACGAGCAGGTCCTTGTGAGCTGTGCTGGGGTCCAGTGTGAGGTTGCACGCATCTGAAAAGACAGTTTACAGAGGCAAACACTAATTTCGATGATTTTGTACAGATTTTTTTGTTTTGTTTTTGTTTTTTACTTACACTGTAAAAAGTCTGCCCTGGTTTTGAGGTTTACAGACACTGCCCTGGAAACTTCATCAACATCTACAAAAAAGCCAACAAAATATTCTAGTTAAATTAACATTCTTATTTTATGGTCAGTGTCAGTGTTACTTCTTGACACAAAATACCACTATCATTGCTAAGAAATGCAAGTTGGGGATGGCTATGATTTGAAAGCAGCCAGATACAACATCTACACTAGCAAAGATACTAACCAGACGAGACATCAAGTGTGAGATCATCCACTGCCATTTCATATGATTCCTCAAGATCTGAGAATAGTTTTATCAAATGGGTTATATGTGTGCATCATGAAGTATCTTATACAATATGTCTTATAGAATATATTTGTACATACAGTAAAGAAGATGAAAGTACCAACCATCAGAGTTAATGTCCGTTTGCTGATCTTCATCATCTTCTGTGCTCAGTACACAACGATCAAATCCTGGGGCTGCACCGAAATGGATAGATAAAGTGAACATGTTTCCTGTTAAAATTTAACAGTAACAAAAGTACCACCATTATTCGTCATTGTGGTAATTCCTTTGCGGCAGAACTCTTCCAGCTGATTCCCAAAAGACTCAACAGCATTTTGTATAGACAGAAAGGGTAAGTGTAGATCATCTGTGAACTCTGTGAGGTCTTTCTCAAAGTGCTGACGCACAGAGGGCCAATCCTGTGAAAAAGGGACAGAAGTCATTGCTCACTGGAGATAAGAGGTGGGTCACATGAACGTACCAGGAGGAACTGAACATCATTATTAGTGTGCGCCAGGCTGTTGAGCTGTGAGCACCACCTCTTCATCTTTGCACCCCCCGCACTCAGCGCTGCTCTCTCCTGGTCTTGGATCTGCTTTCGCAGGGACATGTACTGGGTCTGCAGCAGGTCAATAACACTTGCCAGCAAAGCCTCACAGAAGTCCTCCGTCTCTCTGGCCTTTTCCTAGATTTCAAGTTGAACTAATATCATCAAACGGTCCCATTTGTAGTGAGCAGTGTCTGAGGCGCTCACCTGAACCAGGGCTCTATCCTGTTGCTGTAGCTCCTGGCATCTGCTCTTCAGTCGCTTCAAGTCATTCTTGAGAAAAAAAAGCAAATCAAGAACATTTGATGTCATTTGTGTAAACCGCCATAGGTCTACAATTTGTAAAGCAAGGCACCATTTGGCTCACGTGTTCTTGTCAACACTGTTGTGTGACAAGCAGAGAGCAGGATGGGCCCATTTGACTCAATGATCAAACAACAATCCAGAGATTCTCTCTTGTTATGGAGGATGCCACTGTCACAGCACAGTCCACAGAAGGCAGGACCAACTGTGCAACACTAGAGCGATACAATAGAGGGAACCTGACAAAGCAACCTTTTCAAAATGGTACTTCCTCCAAGGACGTGAGCAGGGGTCCTCAGAACACGACTTTTAGTCACTCCCGCCCCTGCGCATAGTGGACCATGGTCTAGAACAGCCAATGGCCTATTTTGTTTGTACTCAGACAGCACTCTTGGGATTTGACATTCTTTGTATACCAGTTTCCTTTTGAAAGAGCTGCCTGGGCCATCTACATGTAATACATCAGCATGAGATTGAAACAAAACAAAATAATCGGTCAGAGAAATAATAGGTCAGAGAATTTAACACACCTGTTTCCTTCTGCGCTCCTCTTTCACCACGCCAAAAGTGTGTCCTATGTGTTCGGTGGAGGCACATGAATCACAGATGACCTTCTCGTCAGTGCAGCAGTAAGTGCTCAGAGGACTCTTGTGTCTGGGGCACAAATGATCCCCAACCCGCCCATGTGTCTGGTTCTGCTCCATGTCTCCCATTAACAGTACAGTCACAAAGCATAAGTGAAAACAAACTAAAAGGCGGCTTTTAGTTTAGTTTCATTTCTTCTACCAAAGGAAAGGGAGTGTCTTCAGCTGACTCACATGAAGAAAAAACACAAGTGGGAGTGTTCTGCAGTGGTAGTAAAAGATGAATGCCCCAAAGACACTTAAGTTCACAACTGTTGTAAGCACTGATTATCTTTTATCACACCGGCGGGAGGCCAAACACTGCTCTTCTATAACCTTGAATTTGGAAAAGATAAAGTTATCTGAGAAACAATACTGTGCCAGTTCCTCAGATGCCAGTGTGTGCCTGAAGGTTACTCACAGCTGAATCCCTTTGCCCCTGACGACTTCCCATGAAGCACTCACATCAACAGCTGCCACAGCACCAGCTCCAACACAGCAAAAACACTAGAGCTGCTTGTATAAACAGGATCCCAATATTGCAATTTTATTACAGTGTTTAAGGTAAACAGCCATGATAAAGCCTGGATAAATATGTTGTGCAACTTGCAGGTCTCAAATTTAAATATTTTTTTTTACTACAACAAATACATAGGTTTAAAAAAGAAAATGGCTGAAAACAATGATGGAAATATTCATTAAAATCTCTAACTTTAGTGTCTGGATGTAAAAATTAAGATATTTCAGATTTGTGTTCAAGTCTGTAGGTTGAAGGTTATTGGTCAAGTTCAAGCTCCGTTGTGGTCCCAGAAAAAAGTATGTAGACAGTATTTAAAGGGGAAACTACAATTTCGGAGTTGTACACTGCACGTACAAATGTATCCCTGATAAACCGTAAGAGAAAAAAATAATGTTGCTAACTGCCGATAGATAGAAACCTTGTTGTTAATGCTTTCCAAAACAATGTTACACGAATTGTAAAACTGAATGTACAACACAATGTATCACAAAACACTGAAGGCAGCATTTAAATCATTTGACTGCGGCAACATCATTGAAGCCAGTTTTTCTGAACTCATTTTCTGTCTACTGAAAGAAAAGACAATTGTCACTGAAGCAGTTCCTCCCATGAAATAGGTTTAGAGAAAACCTCTCGTTCGAGCCAAAGATCATAGTTCATTTGAAAGTCCTCGGGCAGGTCGACGCGCTGCCCCAGGACGCTCTGCAGACAGTTGTCCACAGGCAGAAAGTCCGGGTTGCTGTGGCTCTTGTCGTAGCGCCGACTGTTGAATCGCTCGATGTTGGCCCTCAATGCACACTCTTCAGCCTGAAAATCCCAAGGCCGAGCATCCAGGTCTGAAATAAAATACATAAAGAACTGTTAAATGTTTTTGACACACTTTATTTTTAAAGTTCAATTATTATTATTACAGTATTTCTCTCACCATTTCCATAGGCCCAGTCATCATTCAGGCGATGACGGACTTTCTGGTAAATAGCCGACATCGTCTTCATGTTGCTCTTTCTCCACTGGCGTCCCAGATATTTAGTTTGCACTTTGAGCAGCTTCAGAACATACAGCTGCATCATGGCCTGCTTAACCTTCAACGCCCTCTTCAGGATGGGAGCAGACTTGAACACAACCAGCATCTGGGCAAAGTAGTTAGTTAATAAATCTTAACAATTAAAAAGTGTAAGGTTATTTATTTTTGGTGTATAAACATTGTTACCATTGTTCTGGAGTGTTTCCATTTGGTCAGTTTATTCAATATCCTTAAGAGATTGATGCAGGAGAACAGATTCCTCCAACAAAACTGATTGTTGTCTCCAGCTTCCTATAAAAGGCAAAAAGTATAGCAGATATTGCATCTTATTCAATAATATGTACTGTGTCATTAATTGTTTTTAGTATATTTATTGAACAGAACATACCAAACTTTCTGCAGTTAACTCTGGGAGCTCGTGCACCACACAATATGGAAAGTCGAGAACAGAGATACTGAAAAGAAGCATAAAATTCAGTGAGCGCCTTGCACAGTCATCATTGCACACAAATTTTAAGGGTCTGTACCCGATTTTTTCATGTACAGTGATCCCTCGTTTATCGCGGGAGTTGCGTTCCAAAAATAACACGCGAAAAGTGAAATCCGTGAAGTAGTCACAGCTTTATTTTTTATTATTTTACAATGCAATACTGAACTATGGAATGAAACCAAAAATCAAAACCTGTTTTAAAGCCCAAAATTTGTTTAAAACAATAATTTTAATATAGTAATACCAGGTTGGAAACATTGTCAGTCGCGTATTTCACAGTCTGTGCCTCTTCGTCCTGACTCCGCTCCGCTGTAGCGTCTGTTTCTACTGAAGGCGCAGTCTCGGAGTCTTTCTCCGAGAGAAGAACATTGTTATGGGTAGTTGTTGGCGCTCTTTCTTTTTCTGAGCAAGAAGATTTTTATAAACGGATATGCCACCTTCGATTATATTTGAGAACTGCAACGAACGACTCGTCAAAGGGTCCCGTTCTTGTGCGTGCGCTGAACTTCAGTGGATGCACTGTAAAAATATCCGCACTGTAAAAATATCCGCACTGTAAAAAAAATCCGTGAAGCAGCGAAGCCGTGAAAGATGAAACGCGATAGAGCGAGGGATCACTGTAATCAAGTAAAATCGGTCTTGCTCCAACACAGATATTGCAAAAGCAGCTTTGAGTGTCAAAATGAGACTGCTGTGTACTGTTGGCATTCAATTAT
Organism: Rhinogobius similis; assembly: GCA_019453435.1. NCBI lineage: Eukaryota > Metazoa > Chordata > Actinopteri > Gobiiformes > Gobiidae > Rhinogobius > Rhinogobius similis. The sequence continues at coordinate 16,286,732 of CM033627.1, read as the reverse complement.
AAAGAATTTTATTCTCCGTGAAGCAGGAAGTGCACTATTATAGCATTACCGTAACAATAAAGTATGCTCTGGCTTCCGAAAGTTGTAAAAAGCACCTATCATTGCAGTGAATAATTGCGATACTTAGAATACTTCAGAAAGTGAGGAATAATTCATTTAGACCGCTGAAAACAGTTTTAAAGTGCATATGACAGGTTTTTATAATTTCCTAATTTTGACTTTATTCAGTGTATTAATACCTGCTGTAAATATAAATTATAGTTTTACACCAATCAGGTCACTGTTTGTGGGGACTTTAAATGCAACAGTGTTTTTCACTTCCAGTAAAAATAAAAAGATTAGTTTTTCCTACCTGTTCTTGGCTGTGATGTATGACATGATGTTCTGGTTAAAAAACTTCAAAATAAGTGGGATACAGTTGGCAAATACCAGATGCTGAGCCATGTACTCAAACTGCCAGAAAAAAAGAACAAGACAAAAACATTATAAGGACATTTTAAGACCCACTGTAATAATAGCCATTTATAACTTACAATTAACACCTAAAACAAGTCCTTACCTGATAAATGTGGTTGAGTTTGAAGTGTTTGAGGAGCAGCAACAGAATGGCAGAAATCGCCTTCACAATAATTTCTTTGTGTCGGTTCACGTCAACACCTAACTTCATGCTCTGCAACACTGTGGTTCTGTTTCAGTCAGGGAGAGAGTAATTTTAGAGCATATACATCAAAACAGCTCAAAAATAAATAAATAAAACAGACAATCAAGGCATATACATTTTTAGTGAGCCTTTTATCTAATCTGAGGTTCAAACTTACGGCATCTCCTCTGGCAACACATCAGCCAGAATGTTTATTGAGTCAGTCTTTGCCTTAGACGTAGGAGCTGCAGCGAGCAAAATCTTCAGCAAAGCAATCTTAGGTTCACAAACATCACGTTATTATTAGACAGTCTGTAGACAACAGTAACTTCACTTGTTTATTAATGATTAGATAAAGAAAATACTAACCATATACTGAGGCAGACTGGGCAGAATACCCTGATACAGCAGTTCGGTTGCGCACATTTCTATCTCTTCTTCACCCTAAAAAACAACAGTACAAGTAAAACCATTGAGCAAATATACAACACTCACACAAGATGATAATAATAGTTTATGCAGATTTTAAAGACATACGTTTTCTGTTTTTTAATACATATAATTTAGACATAATACTCTACTTACACCAGAGAGAGGAGTTTTCTGAAATTCTTCCTCCTTTATAATCTGGATCTCAGCAATAGAGACATACTTGTGCTGGAAATAAAACATGTAAATTGAGAATTAAGCAGTTCCATATAAATTCCATACAAATGACTAAATATATGAGATACATTACCTGCTTTAGAGTCTTAATGCTTTCATGAATTGGACGGGGCAAGCCGACAACTGTGTCAGTATCACTGTAAAGACGGATTATTTTTCAATACAATAGAAAATCCCATTAAGTACAAACAATTCTACTTCTATGTTTCCAATATAACTTACTTTCCAAGAGTATAACCAATGAATTTACTTCTACTCGATTCCAGGAAATTTTCGATGTCTTTTTCCCTGGCATAGAGGAAAACATGCCATTAAACCAATTCTCGTAAACAGAGACTAGCAAAAGTTCAGTTTTAATTTCAGTACCTGACTTTAGGCGCCCAGGGCAGGCCTTTTGGGAAAGACACTCGCTCTGACGGGGGGTGAGGGATAGGCGGAGGCATCACTTCGTCTCGCTCAATGGGAAACGTCTCTGTCTCTATGGCGTTGTCGTTGTCATCGTTGTCCTCTTCATCCTCACGAGTGTCGTCTGCTTTGTATGGGTCCTTCTCATTGAACGCATCCAGATTGTCCTGTTTGATAAGAGCCTGAAAAACAAGACACAAAATAAACAATAAAGTCTTTAACTGGACTGCAACAAAGGAAAACAATTTATAGCACAGATATTTTGGTACAATACCTTAAAACAGTCATCAAGATATGTACAGTATGTTGTTAATCTTATAAATAACGTCTTATTTTTTTAAATGTTCTGCTTACTTTGTGTTCTCGCCGCGCCCGTTTCTGCTGCTGTTCGATGAGGTCAGACGCAGAAGCCGGAGGAGAAGCTGCCCTCATGCTGCGGACCACTCGAATACTGTCTTCAGGAAGAGGAGGGAGGCCCAACTGCTGTCGCCTCTGCACCTTCAAGCTTTGGAGTTGCTCAAAACCTCCCAGAGTGAACTGAAAAAAAGACCGACATTTACATTACTTTACTTTTTACTATTAAAGCCTTGAATAAATAACAGAATTGCACAACTCACCAGTATGCTTTTCCACAATAGCAATAGCACCTTTTTCATTGGAAAGTGAGGGGCATGTCCACTGCAAAACTTGGTGACCATGCCAAAAAGCATCACCGAAATGGGCTCATTGTTGAAAAGAGGCGAACCTACAAGACATTAGTTAAGACAACAACTGTTTAAAAGAAACTGTACACGGGTGTTGTCAAAATTTAGAGTAATATTTACCCAGTTCTGATCTAAATGTTTCTCTGATAACTCTCCACTCGGGCTTATCAGCTGGATCGTCCTGTTGAATCGTTTCCACCATCAAGTACATGATGTTCAACAGCACTCTCAGATCGGTGCTGTCTGCCAGGGAGATAGCAGGCTTCCTCACAGCGCTAGAGCAAGCTGCACTGTTACTGCAATCCAATGCACCACAAATAGAATTATCATTGAAACATGTAGTAACTTTCAGGGAGACATTATGCAGCTTGGTTTCATTCATTCATTCATTCATTTTCTACCGCTTATTCGGGTGACTGGAGCCTATCCCAGTGACTTTGGGCCTTAGGCGGGGTACACCCTGGACAGTGGCCAACTCGTCACAGCTGACACAGAGACAGAGACATGGACAGACAACCATTCATTCACTAGGGACAATTTAGAGTTGTCAATTAACCTACACAGTCATGTCTTTGGACGGTGGGAGGAAGCCGGAGAACCCGGAGAGAACCCACGGTAACACGGGGAGGACATGCAGACTCCACCCAGAGAGATCGTGTGATGTTAGGGTGGTTCAGAATTCGAAACCACGATGTTGGGGTGGTTCGGAATTCAAGCCCACGATGTTGGGGTGGTCTGGGATTCGAACCCACGATCTCCTTATTGAGAGGCAGAAGCTCTAGCCGCTCTGCCACCGTGCACCCATTTGCTTTCAACAATGTTATAATTGTTATCCCTTCTCATTTACATACTCAAAGTTGTATTTAGTGATTCATGCATGTTTAAATTATCTTTTTCCTTCTGCAATCAAGATGCCAAAAATTCTATGTATTTTTTTTCTTAGCCAATGATAAAGAAGGATTCTGGAGTGTTATGTAGCCATTTAGGCACAAATGGGGCCATAAGCGTGATTCGGCAGTGCTGCACTTTGTAGTGATGACATTTAAGGTGATGGAAAGTGGCAGTTTTCAATCATTCAATCAGACAGCAGACTTGTTCCTTTTATCAAAGCCTATTCATTTTATTCCAGAAGTTGCCATAGGCGCTGCCATCTTTTTCCCGTTAGGTAAGCTCAACAGAAAGGTTTAAATAGACTACAAAGCCGTTTTCAGGCCGCCCAGAAATTGCATTGCTGATTTGTTGTTGCTTGTGTACATTAAACATTTTACACAAATCAATTTACTTTATATAATGTGGATTTGCTTCTACCTATGTCATTTGCTGTCCATGTACAACCAGAAAGTACAACTATAAACATTATGAAAACCGTCAAACCGGGGACAAATTGGCAAAATCTTAAATATAATAATTTCCCCTACATTTTACATTTTAGACTTTAAATCATTTAAAATCAATGTCCAACACATAAAATGATGATACACAGGCCTATAACTAGCCCGCAGAGAAAAGCATAATGTGTTGTTTTTTTTTCATCTTGACTTACTCAATTTCCATGTTGAGCAGTTCCACCAATGCAGAAAAGGTCCCGACATCCAACAACAGAAAGATGTTATATCTCATCCAGTGCTGCACCTCTGCTTCACAAGTGCACTCTCCAAATGTTCCTAAAGAAATGCAGATTTGAAACAAAATAGTACAAATAAAACATCATCTTCCTTGTATATTTCAGTAGATGAAATTAAAATGAACGCACCTTGAGCCATATAAAGAATAGCTCGGGCAACTTTGAGCCTCTTCTCTCGACCGATTACCTCCAGACCATCCAGTAATCGCATGGCATGAGCTCTGTGCTGTGCTGCATCCAGCTCTGTCCACTTCTTATCAGACACTGGGTGAAGGAATACATAAAAGTTACAACAAAGACTTGTATGATATAGGCTATGTTAGTCACACCAAGTACTACTTTGGAAAGAATTTGGCTTTCACAGTATCTGAACCAGGTCTATACCAAGGACTATTCCAGGTCTTAATGAGCACTGAATCTAAAATTTGGGTAAACAAGGCACTATATGAACATCTAAATGTAGAAAAAAATTACTCTAAATTAAGCAAATACTAGACCAGCAGAACAATCCATGTACCATAATGAATTTGTGTTGCACAGTTTTAGAACCACTGGGCGTTGTGAATGGATTAAAAAAACATGCGCATTACTTACCATGTTCTCTGAATTCTTCTTCAAAACACTTTCGGTTCAGGGAAAACTCTGGACCTTCAGTGTAACTGTATAGCTCTGTGAAGGCCGCAAGTGAGTTAGAGATATGTAAAGAGGACAATACAGAAGAATAAAGACTGTATTTAAAGGCCAGCATACCTGACAGCTCCACAGCCCACTTGTCTGTGTCGGAGTAGTCAAACTCAAAGTCCGGAGATTCAGAGAAACCCTGTACAAAACACCACAGTCACTTAGATACAGACAGCAAGGGTGACAGCCTCAAACTGTAGAAAAAGAGGGACATGTTCAATTGTAACTGGCTCATAACTGCACTAACACCCTGGGATTTAAGTTTTAATCAATAATGCAAAAAAGTGAGGAAAGAGAGAAATTTCTTTGCATGAAAAAAAAAAATTCTTGGTAAAACTCACTTTTTATGCAATATTTGTGGAACCAATGACACACCCAGAAAGTCATGAATCCCTTAGGAGAAAAATGTAGTATAAATCCTGTTTTAAATATAAATCTCACTTTATATACAATAAAAAGGAGGGATATTCTCCTTATAAGTGGGATGAGGGACAGGAGCTAAAATTGCTGTGCAGGACAACCAAAAGAGGGACAGGTGGTCACCCTACATACATCTGCCAGGTTATAGCAATGCTACTACAGTGGTGTTGGATGAAATAGAACACAAGTAAAACACCCAATCAGAGACGTAAGTTACATAATATATTACATTATAAAAACAATAATTTAGCCACTCAACAGGTCGTTAGAATTGTACCAGGCCAATGTTAGCTTTGTTGGTTAGAATCTTACCGAACTAACTTCAGCTCTGTATATGTTTTAACAATGTAAAGCCAACACAACTAACTGTTAACTGTTATAGCTTTTTATAACGTAGCACCTGCTACAAGACAATCAAAGCACTCTAAACATTCACGTCGGAAACATAGAAGATAAATTAAGTTGTGCTAGCACTAGCCAAAGCTCCGGCTACAGCTAATATAAATGCTAGGTCCTTGATAAAAATCACAAAAGTAACGTTAGCTCAGTGGATGCGTTTTTCACCTCCGAGTCTTTTCGTAGATTACGGGTGAATTCTCCTCTACTTTTATTGGGAATCATTGCTCTCTGTTTGTTGTTTACAGCCGCTCCTCCACCGTTTCCCCCGACGTCCATAATCTTAGGACAGGCTCTTCTCGCGAGAGTCTGCGAGAATAAACTGTAGTCTAGCCCCCCCCCCTTTTCAATTCTTTTGGTCATTGAATTATATTTGTGTGTTTCAAGCTCTGTTTCATGTGACATTTTGAAGACTTCTCACCATTCAAACAACATATATATTAAATATTTTTTTATTGTTGATTGCCAATGAAAACGGTCCTAATTATTCATCATTCTCAAACGCATTGATGACTGGATATACATGGATATTTATATAATCAGCTTTCAGAATTTTTGTTAATAAATTCCATATTCATACTATAATAAATGTTAAACAAATAATAAAATTGTCTTTTCTGGACACCCAAAGACTCTTTACAATAAAAGAAACAAGGTAGAAAGACAACAGTGGTCTAAAAATCAAGGACATTTTAGTTTAAACAGGTCAATTTTTATGTGATTTCATTTGATTTGAACTCATTACAAAACATCAATGCTTTAACAGAATTAGTTTAACTTTAAGGTCAAACAATGGCTTAAATCAAGGCAAACCTGTGAACAGTCGAATTTAAGAATGTTTAACATTGTGTCCTTGTTGTGTTGAAAGTTGTCGCACTTTAAACTGCAACAATGTTCTATTCCCATCAGATATACATATGAATAAAATAAATAAACATACAAGTCAAATATTTTATCAAGGGTTTATTGAAGAATACAGGTGATAGAACATATAATACAGTCTATATTGTGTTTACAAGAAACTTAAAGCCAGCCAGTGTGCAACATCCTTATCACAGTGGTGTTTCTAATATGGCATCAGTCCAGTAGTAAAACATAATACTAACACATTCATGTGTTTTTATCAATATAAACACACTAAATTTAAATGTAAGCCAGATTTAGGCTTGTTACAACAAACCAATTTTCAAAATGAAAGCCATAAGTCCTGAATAATTGTAATAAGAAATATTTTTGTGTAGGCCTACAGTATAATACTCAAACATTCCACTGATAAGTGACTCTGGACAAGAGGTAAATTAATTATGGTCTCTGCATAGCTACTAGTGTATATTGCAGTGTTTTATTTTATGTAAGTAAATTACATGATTTTAAAGAGTCACTGAGAGTCACAAGGCACTGTCTCCCGACCAGATACCATGATTACAGCAAGTTTGAAACGCATGGCTGTGATTCATCCGTTAGCACTTTCAAGTAGCAAAAGTCATAATGATAAAAACTTCACATATGTAAAATGAAATGACACTGTGACTCAACAGTACAAAATAATATTTGCAATTTGTCATACATTAAAACAATGATATCCATAGAGGCCCTTATAGTATATAACAGCATATATTGATTAACGTCACATATTGCGTGTTGTGAACATTGCGATGAGAGATTTCATGTTTCAGTTTGACAGTATGAAATAATATTACTTAAAGTGAATTTATATTTATACCACAAACAAGATATTATTTTAATTAATTAATCTATTTGGTACTGACAACTACAATTGATTGATTAGTAATATAAGGTCAATGTGAGCAAGCAATGGACAATACAGCTCAGTGAAGCATGTGTTTTAAAGGGATATTTCTTCTTTTGCATTTCTATTTTTCTACTTCTATAGTCAAGTCTAAACCCTTTTTTGAAGTTAATGAACAAAGTCTAAAAAGCAAATTTAAAAAGCAATAAAATAATTTATCATTTATACATTTGGATGGAATGTTATGAATCCTAACACCAAAAATCCCCCTTAGACACAGAAAATCACATGTATTTTTTGCTTATTCGTGTAAGTTACCAAATAGACAACCACCACCAGTGTAGCGCATATACTGACTATATATGTGTATATATATATATATATATATATATATATATATATATATATATATATATATATATATATATATATATATATATACATATACATACATATATATTTATATATACATATATATATATTTATATATGAAATATATATATATTTCCTATATATATAGTATATATAGGAAACTAAATAAAGCATGTATTCCCATTAGACAACTTCAGATTCATTTATCTTGTCTTGTCCTTTTTTTCCAACTAAATTTATACTCATTAATGAAGTACACTTTAAAACAAAGTTTAAATAATTTTGGTAACTTTTTCCCTACCTTATTTTTGGCACAGTTAATTGACTTTCATACAATATATTAATTATATACTTCAGATATTTTGCATCTAAAACTAAAGTAACAGGATAGGACCTTTTTAATACACCAGGTATTCAGAATATATACAAGTTATGGCCCATTCCTTTTTCAATGTGCAGGTCCCCTTCAGATTAGTACCTGTAAACATAGTGAATATATCCAATGTAAGTTAGCTTACTTTACTGGAAAAGAATAACTAGAACGTCGGTACCTGTAGTAGTTGGGTTTGAATGGGCCGTTTTTGTTCAGGCCGAGGTATTTAGCCTGTTCATCGGACAGCTCCGTGAGGTGGGCATCAAATGTGGCAAGATGTAAACTGGCGACATATTCATCTGAAAAAAGAAATGAAACAAATTAAAACAAAATTTCTCGCAAGGGCTGCAACAATTTATCTGCAACAATTTATCAATTAATCATGTCTAGTTGACTATAAAAATAATCACAGATAAAAAAAAAAAGATAATCAACTAAATCATATCTATCATAAACTGAACAATACAGACTCTAAAGAACATGTCAAAAGACCTTTTATAACAAAGACCGTGACATTATTACATCAACAACAATGTACAAAAAGAATAGATTATTTCTTATTGATTTTCATCAAAAACACATAAGCCTTCGTTCACCATATTTCAACTTTATTTGGCTGATAATGTATTTAAAAAGTCTAAATATACAATAGAAATAATCGTTTGACTAGTTGACAAATCAAAAAAATAATTGCTGACTACTTAAATAATCTTTAATGACAGCTCTAGTGTGAAATATATTAAACTATATGTGAATATATGTATTAAACTCTTATAAAATAGCTTATGAATAAATTAAATGGCCAAGTGCTAAAGCACAGTCAGTTATAAATAGATTTTGAATAATGCAAGTGGTTTTCCCTCACCCATCTTCTTGGGAAGCAAGTACACGTCCTGCTTGTACCGTCCCTCTGGAGCATTGTACAGCTCTATAAGCGCCAGAGCCTGAAATAGACCACATGCACCATTAATGTGGGTCATGTTGTGTATTTATACTCGGTTACAATGCCAAACACAAAGCTTCAAAACTTACAATAAAAGCTGTTTATACATTATGTCAGATTAAATGAGGCCACCCCACAGAGTCATGTTAACTTTCAAGCTGCCAGGAGCTCAGGCCGGGGAGGTGGGGTGGCAGTAATCTCACATTCTAGTTTACTCCTGAGTCCTAAAATTAATAAAATTAATAATGAGTCTTGCTCATTTGAAAGCCTTATCCTATCAATCACCTGCCCAAACTGGAAAAACCAAAAAGCTGTTTTGCTCATAATAATCTATCGACCTCCCGGTCCTTACTCGCTGTTCTTAACAGAATTCTTTGACTTCCTATCAAATTTAGTATTAGACTGGGAAAATATCGTGGTGGTTGGGGATTTCAACATTCATGTGAATGGAAAATAATTGCCTCAGTAATGCCTTTTAGCGCTTTATTAGATAGCATTGGCTCTCACTCAAAATGTAAATAAACTAACCCACAGTCACCAGCACACTCTGGACCTGGTTCTAACTTATGGAATAGAGATTAGTGACCTAAATGTCTTCCCCCAAAACCCAATAATGTCAGATCACTTCCTAATTACCTTTCAGTTTATTCTTAAGGACTATCCAGCTCCTCAGACTAAAACTATAATGAAAAGGACAATATCTGAAAATCTATTTTTAAAGTTCAGAGAAATAATAGAACCAATATTTAATATTACGCCATGTGATCCTGTCGCACAGCGCCAGTCCCAGTGCTATTGATAACTCTGTTGACTCAATGGTCAACTCTCTAAAGCTGCTCTTGATGTTGCAGCTCCACTTAAACAGAAAGTAATCAGGCCAAAACGAGCCTCCCCTGGTACAATGAAGAACTACGTTCTCACAAACAAAGGGTAAGAAAACTAGAGAGATCCTTACGCCTCCCACACAGAAGAATCCCTAAAAGAATGGAAAACTTGCCTTCTGTCTTATAAGCAGGCTCTTCGCGTAAGGCTCAAACCAGATATTATTCAAATTTAATAGAAGTAAATAAAAATAACTCTAGATTTCTCTTCAGCACTGTAGCCAGGCTGACAAACTGTCACAGCAGTAGAACCCTCAATACCAGTTACTCTAAGCTGCAATGACTTTCTTCTATTCTTTAGCAGCAAAATCACAACTATTAGAGATAAACTAAATGCAATGACTCCCACTATTAGTACCTGAGCAAGCCCAGACTGCAAAGCTAGTGTCCCATACAAATCCTTCAGTAATACTAGATAGGTTCACTGCTGTTGATCAGGCAGAGATAACTTCAGTCATTATGTCCTCCAAAACATCAACTTGTATTTTAGACCCAATCCCAAGTAGACTCCTCAAAGAAATTCTCCCCTAATTATAAATCCCATTCTTAATATAATAAATACTTCACTTAGAAAGCGGTTATGTCCCTCAGTCCTTCAAATATGCAGTGATTAAACCACTTTTGAAAAAGCCTAATCTAGACCTCCACATACTGGCAAACTATAGACCTATTTCTAATCTGCCCTTTGTCTCTAAAATCCTTGAAAGAATTGTGATTAAACAGCTTTGTCGCCACCTGCAGGACAATAATTTATTTGAAGTTTTTCAGTCAGGGTTCCGTAAGTGCACTCACAGCACTGAAACTGCACTAGTTAAAGTCACAAATGATCTGTTATTAGCTGCTGATGATGGACAGGTCTCAATCCTGGTTCTGTTGGACCTCAGCGCAGCTGCTTGATACCATTTCCACCACAACATTCTACTGCAGAGGTTAGAATGTGATATAGGTGTCAGTGGAACCGCCTCTAAGCTGGTTTTAAATCCTATCTATCTGATAGGTACCAGTTTGTTAATGTAAACCAGAGATCTTCCCCATGTTCTAAAGTAACCTACGGTGTGCCGCAGGGTTTCCAGTTCTGTTCACACTTTATATGCTGCCCTTAGGTATGATCATCAGAAAGCATGGCATTAACTTCCACTGCTATGCAGATGACACTCAGCTTTATTTATCAATGAAACCTGATCAGACCCATCAAGTAGACAGACTTAGTGCCCTGAAAGACATAAAAACTTGGATGACTCTTAATTATCTGCTCCTTAACCCTGAAAACCGAGGTCATTCTGCTGGGCCCTAAGCACTCAAGTAGACTCTTTATCTGACCAGATAGTTTCTCTGGACAATATATCACTGTAGCCCCCAGCTCTACTGTAAGAAACCTTGGGGTCCTATTTTGACCAAGATCTCTGTTCAAAGCACATATAAATCAAGCCTGTAAAACAGCCTACTTTCATTTGCGTAACATAACCAAAATTAGAAAAATCCTGCCCAGAGATGATGCCGAAAAACTCATCCATGCATTTGTCACATCCAGATTAGACTATTGTAACGCCCTGCTTACAGCGTGTCCTAAAAGCTCTATAAGAAGCTTTCAACTGGTTCAAAATGCAGCAGCAAGATTATTAACAGGTACTAGAAAAAGAGATCATATTTCACCAGTGTTAGAGTCTCTTCACTGGCTTCCTGTTGAGTTTAGAATCAAATTTAAAATCCTCCTCCTGACTTATAAAGCTTTAAACAATATGGCCCCATCCTACCTCAAAGATGCAATAGTAGCGCACTATCCAAACAGAGCTCTTCGCTCTCAAAATGCTGGACTATTGTTAGTCCCCAGAGTCTCTAAAAACACAGTAGGAGGTCGAGCATTTAGCTACCAAGCTCCTGTGTTATGGAACCAGCTCCCTGTTCATGTAAAAGAGGCCGACACAGTCTCTACATTTAAGACCAGGCTCAAAACGTTCCTCTTTGAAATAGCGTATGGTCAGGCCAGTTAGGAACAGAAATAAAACCTACAGTTTTAGCTACGCTGCCCTTGGAGCAACTCTGCTGGAGGAAGTATGGCAGCTTGAACACTATCCTCTGGTTCTTCCTACTTTACCTATCAACAATATTTAATATTACTAACTGTAGTCTGTTCATTGCTGTTCACATGTTTCTCTTTCTCTCCACTTCCCCGGGAGTGGGAGACTGTTTCAGGCACTGCGGCGCCTGCTCCACTGACCACCCCCCCACCCCCCTCTGTCTGGAGGATCGATTCTCACACTGGACGATCTATGCGCCACCCGCCTGGAGGAACTCCCTCAACCCTGGATTAGCCACACCTCGTCTGCCTGGACGAACTCCATCTACTTAGATTAACTGTTCCTCATCTCCTGCTGGAGGATCTCTCTACACTGGTGGACTGCTCCTCGTCCGCCTGGAGGAACTCTTTAAAGCCACCTCCCTCTTGAGTGGTTCTGGCTCCACAGTCCAAGTGGATGCGCTGTCCTAGTTCATCTGCAGCCTGTCCGTCCTGCGTGGGAGTAGGATCTCTCCTTCACTGTGGTTCTCCCCGGGTTTCTACTTTTTCCCATGGGGTTTTTTGTAGTTTTTCCTCACGCTAAGGAGGGTCAAAGGACAGGGGCATTCTAGGACAGTTATCTGAACTGCTTTTACCTGTGGCCCATCGAGGCAACTGTTGTTGTGATTTTGGGCATTATAAAAATAAATTGATTTGATTTGATTTGATTTTAAAAATACATAATATAGCTAAGAATGCACCAATCAATGTTGGACCAGACTTACTTGAGTTGTGGCTGTGATGGAAAGAACAAAAGTGGGAACAGTGGAGCAACTCAGGTTCAGAAGACGACCCTTTGAAAAATACGCATATCAAATGAGCAGAGCAACAAGTTAAAGACATGTTAAACTCTATAAATGATTAGGTTTATGATATGTTATGATTACCTCTGCAAGTAGAATAACCCTCTTTCCATCTGGCCAAATCACATGGTCGACCTGAGAACGCACTCTCTCCCAAGTCAATTCTGGGGTTCGAAGACTTGCCTAAGTCATTTATATTAAATTGAATACAGTTTATGACATTTATATGATGTTACAATTACTTTTATTATTTTAGTTATTTTTCTTACCACGTCAATCTCAGTATTGGAGTGTCCCATGTTACACACAATAGAGCCATTTTTCATTCGGTCCAGTTGGTCTCTAGTCACCACATTCTTATTACCTACAGAAAGAATCACCACAAAATCAGATACATTTATAGGTGTCATACCAAACAAATTTCTAGGCATTTGTGTCTAATTTACCAGTGCATGTTATGATCACGTCCACGTGACGAATGACTTCATTCAGTTTGACCACTCTGAACCCATCCATGCTGTTTGAAAACAAAAGTATGTTGTTGTTGTTATTACTAGCACTTGTCTGATTTTCTATGTTAGTGCCTTGTCAATAGTCAGTCCATTAGATATTGGCATGTTTCCATAGATATCACTCACCAGGCCTGCAGGGCACAGATGGGATCAATCTCAGTCACATACACAATGGCTCCTAAAGCTTTCAAAGCAGCACAACACCCTTTTCCAACCTGCAAATAATAGATAACTAAGCTTAGTGTACAAATGCTGCTATAAAATCATCTAAGGGTGCATGAACTTGTCCCATACACACACTACATGAAAAGGACCTAAGATGCAATGAAAATAATGGAATGATTTACCTCCCCATACCCACACACAACCACCTGCTTTCCACCAAACATGACATCTGTGGTTCTCTTCAAACTAAAGAGAAAAAAAGGAGTCACAAAATATTATTATGATGTATGACTGTGGCCTATATTTGTAAACATTTTAAAGATGTGCACCCATACTAATAAAAAAACAAAAACATCAAAGTAATTGTACATGACCTTAGCACGCTTCTATTCAAACATGCGGATTTATAATATCCTATCTATCCTTACTAAACTACTTACAACTCGCTGGTAATAATTAACTGAGTAATAAAAACCATCAGACATTGTAGGTAGTTGAATTTGATATGACTTTCAAGGTGATTTGATGGAACAAAAAATGAAGGCCAGATACAGTAAACAAAGTAGGATAGTAGCATGATACATACAACGCTCTTGATTGTATGTCTATTTAGATGTAGTAAATTCACAAGGACTTTAAACTAATTGCTGCTAAATAAATGTGTCTAAGTGAGTCTGCTAAATAATTATATCATCAAGGAAAATATTTTAAAACTCCATGCCTACCCATCCAGAATTGACTCTCTGCAGCAATAAAGGTTGTCAAATTTCTGTTTGGTTACTGAATCATTTACATTCATTGCTGGCACACACAGTTTCCCGGCTTTAGACAACTGATACAGCCTGGAAAGAAGAGAGCAAGAGCGAGCAAGAGTGATAAAGACTTCTGAACGTGTAGTGGTTTTAAAGAGTCATTCTTTACCTGTGAACCCCAGTGACACTTTCCTCCACAATGCCCCTGATCTTCTTGAACACATTTGGATACTTCTTGTACATCCAGTGTGTCAAGTCGCCTCCATCATCAAGGATCTAAGAAGCCACAATCAACTGTTATAAAATGCATACTACTATATAAGTAATGTTTTCAGAAAAGTCTTTCTACCATATTTGGTTGCCATCCCTCAGTGTTGACACAACGATCAATACACCACCAAAAGTCATCCTCAGACTCTCCTTTCCAGGCAAATACAGCTACACCTGAAACATAAGAGCAAAGGCCATAGTCAACGGTCATAATGACCAGTGCATAAGGCCACCATATAAGGTGTGAAATGTAGTACATACAAGCACCCATTAACTGCTGAACTTGTACACCAAAACAATCTGAAAGAGCTCACCAGACTCTGCTAGTGCAGCCGCCACTTCATTCTGAGTGGAGTAAATGTTACATGCAGTCCAGCGGCACTGAGCTCCAAGAGCCACAAGAGTCTCAATCAGTACCTGAAGAAATAAATGTAATTTTGTGAACTATGATATTATTCAAACACTGTAGTGAGAAGTAGTCGTTCAAAGTATAAGACAACAATTGGTTTATATGTCATGTTAAACATGAGATCTTACTGCCGTCTGTGCGGTGATGTGAGTGCAGCCCACGATTTTGGCACCTGCCAATGGCTTCTCACTCTGTGCTCTCTTCCTGAGTGAGATCAGCGCCGCCATATCTGTAAACAACACGACAGTCATCAAACAACTTTGAGAAAAACACATCTTTAACACATTAACAGTAATGTAAAAAACGGAGATATGCACAGGACTCACCTTGTTCTGCAATCTCTATCTCTCGTCGGCCAAACTCTGCCTGCTTTATGTTCTTGACACAAAAGTCACTGCTGCCCTTCACATTGACCTGGGTTTTGTCCCGGGGAGAGGTCTCGTCATCTGAGCTATCTGTGTAGGATGCAGCTACAATAAAGGGAGATTGCATAGACAGACAGCACATATACAATGGAAAAAGCTTAAGAAATAAAATTATGAGATGTGGTTTAAGAAGTTACATGAAAACATTAGAACACAATGTGTACCAGAGCTGTAGCTGTCTGTGGAGGACTGAGAGATGGAACGGGAAAGGGATCGCCGGCCAGTTTTGGTTGGGAATCTGCTGAACTCCTGTTTGTCCTCCACAAACTGGATTTGCTGAATAAAAACAATAAGAGCAAATGCATCAGGTTCAGGTATCTTTATTTCTCCCGCAGGTAGAATCAAGACCAACAGTGTAGAGTTAAAGTTAAAAGACACACTTAAACTGCTGAGAGGTCAAAGAAAAACCTATAAGTTGAGGACCAAATTCATCATGCTGAAGTATTGTTCATGCATCTTGACAGGATTTATGAAGGTTTCAGCAAATCAAATTCAATGATTTTTAATGCCATATTTCAAGATTTTTAATGCCATAATCAACACATTTACACTTTTATCATGTCTAAATGACTTGTAATCATTCTATTGAGCAGCAGAATGACGAGAATATAATATATATATTATTTTATTACATTCAAAAAGCGAATTTAGATGACATTTAATTTAATTTTTGCTAAATTCATTTAAACCCTGCTTGAGAAACAATACTAAATACATAGCAAACTTAATCTACTTGTCTGCTTGGGGTGTTTTTACACTATCACATCTGTTTTAACCAAATTGAATGGCTAGAGAATTCACAATGCAAAAACCCCAACCACATCACTGACAATTAGAAATGACTGAATGAATGAATCTCAATCCCTCGATTAACTGACCAGCCCTATGCTCTGTGCACTGTGTTTAAATAATATTGAACACTCAGGCATTCCTGTTTATACATGAGTTATAAAGCTTGTTTTGTATGTTTCAACCAGACTAAATAGAACTTCCTGCTGCCTTCTTAAGCAACATATTTGCTCAATGTTGTATAAAAGAAGCATTGTAAAATCTTCCCCATTCATCACCAAATATTTTCAGTCATTTGTGAAACTTTTCCTTGTGAAATGAAGTCATTCTTGAAGCCTTTTCTTTCAAAACAAAACAAAACAAAACAAAACAATAACTGTCATGTCATTGGTCATGAGACTCTTAAACTGAAGGAAGTTTTGCTGTTGTGCTGTTACACAATTTAGTTAGGCCACCACCATTTAATGAACAACCAATAACCTACAGGAATGTCACAGTGTCTGGCCTTAGTTGTGTTATTACAGGAATAGATTCTACAATATCCTATCATAAGCAGAGTGGGCTGTACTCATATTTACTTTATTAGGTTTTACTTTTTAGAGTACTTTTTATCAGAATACTTTTACTCCTACTTACTGAAGTAACAGTACTCTTCTCACTATTAGTAAGTCTATAAGTGAGGAGAGCTTTACATTGACAATATCAAATGATTTTAAGGTTGGTGTAATTTCTTGGACCATAGAACATTATAACTTAACACTTAATTTAGTATTATTTTTGGCAACTCTACCCACCTCAGACTCTAACCATCAGCCTTTAGGGTTATTTCATGCTCTAGTCTAGTAGTTACAGTTGTCTATTACCTTTAAGTAGCTTTTCCATCCCTCAGGGGCTTTACAACCTAATAATAAAGCTCTAGTTATATCCTATGTTTAAAGTGAGGTCATGTCACTGGTCTGCACACCGTAAACATTAAATACATTATAAGAAACTGGAGCGATAATGACTTACTTACCTTTTTGACAGGTTTGTGCGTGGGCACAGCGCTGAGGACAGTGGTCAGATCTCCCATGTTCATCTCGCTGTTTTTGCTCACGGTCATGGCAGAATATTTCTCTGCCACATTTTCGCTTTCTTTGACTTCTTTGCTGGCCTGCTTCACCACTTCTGCTTTTGTCTCCCCACTAGCCAATTCTGACATCTCTGGTCAATAAGTCGTCCCTAGAGTTGAAATAACACTATTTTAAAGAAGCTAGCACTAGCAGCAGCAGTATGCTCCAAAATCGCTCTTACAACAAGGATCAAAAACACGCTAGCATGCAAAAATACAAAACGCTGAGTAGGTCTTTCTGTTTACTAAATAAGGCATAAAGCCACGTTCGCAATAATGTCAGAAATGTCCATAGTTTTGTAGTTGGTGCTGCGCAGGCGTTTCTGTCACCTGCGGACTGTGGTGAGTGAGTCTGTGGGCGTTACCGTAAGACACTTTCACTGCACACAGGAAAATACTCAACTCACAAGAACAAAACCTCAAAGAACACATGTTGTGCTTTTTTTTTTCTTCTTCTTTTTTTTTTTTTTTTTTTTTTGGGGGATTTAGAACAAACTATACGTAGATTATTATTCTACATTTAGTTCGTTATAAACCGCAATATTAATTTAGAACGGCTTAATAATAAAAAAAAATGTCCACTGACTTCCCGTTCAAAACTGCAGAGCTGTTGACATTTTAACCCTATGGCCCTTAATCTGATTTTTAAAATTAATAATCGCTAGGTAAGTACGCGTCACATTACACAACGCAGTTCTGCCAAGACCTCGCCAGCTAATCTGTCCCAAAGCCCTAAATTTAACCATACTAACTGTTCCTAAACTTAACCCTAATGCTAACCCTAACATTAAATTGAAAAATATACTGGGGAAAAAACAAAACATAGTGGCGGCTGTGTGACAGAACAGCGGGCAAGTACAGAGCTGTAGGAGGGTATAGGGGGTAGGTGAAAGTAGTCATTTTCTGAGCCTAAATACAGGACACATGCATTAATAATAAACCAAAAATACAACTATGGTTAAGTTAGTTATTAAAAGTTGATTTTACACATTTTCCTCCTTTCTACACAACTGTTCACGTCCCACCAATTAGTCTACCCGTTGCAGTTATTTTTAGCCTTTTAATTGGCAAAAATTGTCAGAGACTCGGAATGTCTAATTCACTTTTTCTGATTTACAGTATAAGCAGGCCTACAATCAGTCTGTTTTGTTGTTTGTTTTTCATTATATGAAGAAGTTAAAAAGTGATACAAGCAAATAGAATATGCCTATTTGTTTTATATATTTGTATATTTCTGTCTTGTCTGAATTGTTTAAATGGTTGCAATTTTTACATGGAAGTGGGCGGGCAAAGGGAGTAGGTGAAACCAAGAATTTTATGAGCATGCAAGTTTCCAATGCAGGACAATACTAATCAAACATGCCTGAATAATCAATCGAAATATAACTCTGAGTAAGCTCAAGATGAGGGAACAGGAGGCTACTAGGGGTACTGAATGTGATAATCTTAAGAAACTGATCAAAGTTTCAACGCCTGTGCCCTGTGCCCGCCCCCCGCCTCCTGCACACCCCCGAAACCTGTTTGGCCGAGCCTCGTTCACCTCTTCGCCTCCTCTTCACGCCATTTTCCATTGACGAGCGAGAAGAGCAGACCTGCCAAAGAGACGAACATTTGAACAGATATTCAGCAAATCACGGTATTGTGCATATACATCTCCACTTAGAAGATGTTTGTTTTAAACTGATGCATTTTGTGTAGTTATTAAGACGATATCTGTGCGTTTATTTGATGTTTGTGTTCTTTGTAGTTAATCAGTGTTAGGCCTTAAACCTTGCACGGCCATCTTACCTCTCTCCAAATGCAGCATGTAGCTTAGCAGCTCGACTCTAAAAGTAATTGAATCTTTTGTGTGGAGTTAACGCATCGATTTTTGTGCAGTGATATAGTTAAATAACCAAATTGATGCAAACTACAGTCAATATACAAAACTCCAGCAAATAAAGCTAGCTCATGCTAAAGTTAGCAAGGCTTGCCTGTTTACTAGGCCAAGAGGCCAGGATCCATTGTTTTTATTTAAGGCCATCAAAAGTTGACTTCCGTTTAGTTGAATAATCAAACAGTTATATTTATAAGTAATTATTAAAAGTAAAGATTACTCCTCCTGCTTTTTCTTACAATCATAAGTTATTTCCTGTTAGCTGCAGGGCTATCTTTTGTTAGCTGTACAATGCAGAGTCTATCTGAACTACTGAGATAAAGCATCGGGTTGCAGTCAACATTATATTGCATAAATAGTCCTTTTGAACAAATGGTGATCAAGAAGTTCTATATTTTGCAGATTTAGTCATGCATCGTGACTGCCCACTGGATTGCAAGGTCTACGTTGGAAATTTGGGTAATAATGGGAACAAGACTGAAATAGAGAGGGCATTTGGCTACTATGGCCCTCTGCGCAGTGTGTGGGTCGCCCGCAACCCCCCAGGCTTTGCCTTTGTTGAGTTTGAAGATCCAAGAGATGCTACCGATGCAGTCCGAGAACTCGATGGAAGGTAAGAAATATTAAAACTATAAAATATCACAAGAGAGTCCTTCCAATCACCCACTGAACTGGTTTGACGTAGGACCATGTGTAACTGCCGGGTGAGAGTAGAGCTGTCCAATGGAGAGAAGCGCAGCCGTTCTCGTGGTGCCCCCCCTCCATGGAGCAGGCGTCCCAGAGAAAGAGACGATTACAGACGGCGAAGCCCACCAGCAAGGCGAAGGTAACTTATTCCAAAGCAGCACAGAATCAAAACATACTTTATTGCCCCATTGTGACCAAACTGACCCATTTTCTTATCCACAGTCCTGACAATTTGTCTTTGCAGTCAAGGACTTCTTACTGTTATCTTTTCATAATATTTGTAATGTTTCCAAAGATAAAGCCATAGTTTATTTTAGTTTACATATACTTAAAAGCATTTTACCAAAATGCAATACCTAACTATTCATTATCCATCATAGCATTTAGCTTTGGAATTTCCAAACTGTGTATACAGCCTCCACAGACCAAAACGGTTTATTTCCTAAGGTTAAATTTTGCGAGTGTTAAGTGCCAAATTTGATGCATTTTTCTATCCTTTTCATTTATATTAATAAGAATGAAACCCGTTGCAGAGCCACCACCATGCCTCTTCTCACCACCCTCTGAGTCAATCAACTAGTCCTCTTTCAGCATCACGTGACTGCTGACATCGTTCCCCACTCAGCTTGGCTGGTGCTGTTAACGACCCAGGCACGGCCAGTCGTCAGGCTGCACCAGCCCATTGGTTCCTCAGCATGCCGTTTTCAACCTTCTCCTCCTTCAACCTTAACCCAAACGGCAGCGGCCCACCTCACATTCCTCACCAATCAGCGTAATATGTTCTCAAATGTCTACAACCTACCAGCAGCAGCCTTCGGCTAACCAATTAAAGCAGCAAAAAAGCTTCAGCCAGCCCCCATCTGCCTGCCACCTAGTCACCTTGCAGCATCTGGCCAGTCCTATTCAGCCAATTCTACCCACCCGGCCGACAGTCTGCCTCCCTTTCGTCATATCTAGCTTGTTGAAATCCAAAAATACTAGTAAGTTTTCCTGCCTCATTCAGTACACTGCTGATTATAGTTTTGAAGATAAAGCTGGTTGACAAAGGTTGTTCTTTTCTTATTTTAATTATTTTTAAGCACAGTGGTTCATCAACTTTACAGTTTTGAAATAATCCTCTATTCTGTCTTTAGCCTCAAAACAGTATTACCCCTCAGACTCAAATTTGCATTTCTTTTTCTTGTACAGCTATCTTTCTTGCTACCCAGAGTGTTATCTCTCTTTTCTTTTTTTACATTCTTGTATCATGAGAGAGTTTCATGATGGCAAGTCCCACATTAAGTGTTACAACTCAAAATGGGTCAAACACTGCAAAATAGAAAGTGTCATTGAAGTGCATGATGTGACAGATTTACAGTGGGAAGTTTATTCATTCTAAACACTTTCAGACATCATTTCCATTTTTATTCTGACTTTAAATGTTTCAGGTTTTCACAATTACACATTAGGTTCAGGCATTTGATAACTCGCACGCCATCATGAATTTGGATGAGTGGCTGACTTTGTAAAGGTTTTTTGTAAAGATTTTTGTCTTTGCTGTACAGATCCCCACGCAGGAGAAGTTTTAGCCGCAGCCGAAGCAGGTATGCATTTTTATATACAACTTGAGCTTTGTGTTATTTATTTATTAATTACCTCATTATTTCACAGATCCTTCTCTAGGGATAGGAGGAGGGAGAGGTCCCTTTCTCGGGAGAGGAACAACAAACCCTCAAGATCCTTTTCACGTTCTAGGAGGTTGGTTTTGTTTTACTTAACTGTATGCAAAGTCATATTTATGGTGCATTAACTTCACTTTTCTCTCCCTTCAGTCGCTCCAGGTCAAATGACAGGAAATGAACTTTGTCAGTTTCAAGGGAGCTGAAGAAAACGGTTGCGAACACACCGCCGTTTCATATGGACATGATGGTGTCATTTTGAGTTGGGTTTTTAAACAATCGAGCATTTTAGTGTCTGTCTTGTAATTATATTTCCCCCATGGCTGGGATAGTCCAGGTATATTTCCTTATTCTTTGTTGCATTCCACTTTATCAGCATCTATTGGCAATGGTTTGTTTTTGAATATACAGTGTACGATTACATGTAGTGTAAATTGGTTTAATCCACCATTTTCATTCTTCACATGACAAAAGCTTTTTAATATAGGAAGGGTATGCAAGCCAGACTTATTAATTTAAGCTGTACAGTGAAGGTCGACATCGGGTAATAGTTATTGGCTTTTAAAGCGGTCTAAATCTGCAGGAAAAGGAAATAAAAGCAAGCAGCATTTTTGTTATGAAGTTATTTGTTTTTCTCTTTGATACTATGTGAATGGTGTGATTAAAACACTGGTCGTTTACAAAATGTCTACAGTCTCCTTTTTTCTTTATACACATAGGTTTACAGCTTACTCTCAAAAAGTATTTCAGCAATAACTTAAATTTCACACAGTGGTGCTCTTGATACCCAAATGGGAATGGAGAACGTTAGTAAGGCTGTTTCATCAGCTTTGAACATTTACTAGATCATAAAGGCACTGCTGTAAATTGCAATTCTAATGCATTTTGTAAAGCTTTTTACACTATCAGCAATGACTTATGTAAGTACCTGAAAAACACTAGATGAGTGTTATTAAATTCTCTTTTACCGCCAAACCATCACTATATATATATATATATAAACTAAATAAAACTATATATATATATATATTTATTAACTAAACATTTTTGTACCATGGGCATTTTAACATTCTATGTTCAGTATAGGCTATTTGTCGTAACCTTTTTCTGATTGTAATTTTTTAGAAGTTTAGACCACGTTTAGATCTTACGTGTTCTCGTAACTGAACAGTGATCAGGTATGCAACCGTGACAGACTTTGATTTATTATTTATTTATGCTAAATCCATCCACGGTACCAGATCTATGGTACAATGTATGAATCAGTGGTACAAAATGTTACTTTCTCGTCCCCGGAGTATTTCACGTCCCGCCAGAGTATCGCATTGTCCAATTGTGTGTCGCGGTCACTCCCTGGTAAAACCCACGGCAGTCTGTTTCACGCAGCCAGTACACGTGAATATTAGCGGCACAACAGCGAGACACGGCACTCTCAAATCCGCGCGCGCTTTTCCCTGCACCCAAAGGCCCCGCCTGTGCGTGACGTCAGCGCACAGACGATCGCCGAGGCTCGTCCCGTCCGGAGTTGCCAAGTCCGCTTCTTTAAATACAACAACTTTGGCCCTATAATATTGGAAAGTCGCCTGCAAATTTTTGACGGCTTTAGGTTGCGATTTTATCTTTTCCGTCATAAAAGAGGTGATTTTTAGCATTTTCCAGGTCTGTTTCACGATAATTGACCCAGTAATGTACGGGTTGTCATATAGTTTTTCACCGAGGGCCAGATATTGGAACATTTAAAGACTTCGAAACCGAGGACCACAGTGAGTCGATGCATTTCACATAGATTTAACCGTTAGTGTCATTAAAGCCCCAACTTAATAAAGAGGGTAAAAAAGGGTTAATAGAATTATTTGCCGTTAAAAAGGCCAACGGAAATATGACTGAGTGCTGCATTTGGCGCATGTTGGACACCCCTGAAATAACTGAAATAGGCAACAGACGGTTAACATTTGAGTTTAATGTGCATGTCATTAGCACTCGTTCTTAGTTTCCTTTTTTTAAACATTCTTTTGTGGTCTTGGTTATGATTAATCTATTAAATAATCAGGGCCAAGCTGATTTGTTTTGGGCTTTTTCTCCAAAGGTCGGTTATTGCTCTCAGAAAATCTGGCAACCCTGGTGGGATTTTCTGCTGAGAAGAGGAGGTGGAGTGAACTGAGACGCACCCACGGGGTCTCCATGGTTACAGGTCACACGCGCTTTACAGAACACGCTGTGAACACGCGGGAAATCCACTCTGCTGCAGCTGTATTATTTCCACCCACTGTTATGTAACAAGAACCCGGTCCTTCACAAATACCGCCCACGCGAGTTACAAAACTCAATTAAAAAACACTCCTAAATTTAGTTAGTGAGTGAGTGTGGGCCAGGTTCATAAATCAATTCAAAAGTATGGATACAGATTTTGAAGGTGAGTAGAAAAGATGTGGCAGGCCAGAAGTCTAAATTAATCTAATTAATTTGAAATTTTGTTTCTGTTTCTGTCCAGACTCGTCCATGTACCCCGCAGCCCACTTCAGCCCCTGTCAGAAACTGTACAGACTTCTTGCAACATTGATGTCGAATGAAGTGGTAAGATTAAGATGATTCTTGGGTAAAGTATTCCCTTCAACTACACTAAGTCTCACAATCTGGTTGTTCATGTTGAATGATTGGGCACCTCAGCTGAGGTGAGACTGAGATCTTGGCCTGAGCCATATGAATCATGCAAACATAAATCAACCTAAACCTCTATTTGCATAATCTGATAATTGCAATTTTACATTCAGGTGATTTTATTTGCTTTCTGTTGTACATGCAGTCTATTTTAATGACCTAAAAAATAGGCCTACATGTTGTATTGTACATGTACATTTGAATTCATCCTGAGAATACAATTTAGCCGTGGAAACACCCATTAACACGGCATCTCTAAAATAATAACACATGATAATCCCACCTAAAAATAATTAAGCAAGGTGGTCCTATGAAATTTGTAACTTGACCTACAGATGCTGCAAGTTCAAAGAGCATGCATGTTATGCAACGGTCAGGTACAGACAGTTTGATTAAAAAAACAGAAAAGCGCTGTTGGCCTTGGTTCTTGTTGAATAATTAACCAAGGAGTCTCTAGGATGCTCTAAAGGCAAAAAATAACTACTTTTCTCAACAGCCCATCAATGTTGCTCCGTGGACCTTTAATCATTAATTACGTCTACTCTAGACCTACTATATGACACGAGTTGAGACGTTTTATGACAGAAAAACAGACAAATAACTTCATCTACATAAATGACCTATTTCTCACTCATTGCACATTTCTTCTAGTTTCATCAATAATCCCAGGTTGTTTTTAACTTCTGGAATCATTATGCAATTACTGTATAGAAGTCTGACTGCAGACACCATTATGACACCGTGAACGAAATGACGACAATACTGATGTGTCACCACTCGCCCTGCCCGGGCTGCTGCAGTCTCGTGCAGGGGAAAGCTGCACATGCGCAATGAGGCGGAGCTCTGTGTCCTGTGCTGGAATTTCCTCAACCCACGAGAAAGCCAACTTTTCACGTGTGCTCGTGTGTTTACCGGGCTAATTCCACGTGTGAGACGCCTAAACTCCGCCTTTCCACGGAGAAGGGAGGTTCACTCCCTCCGGAGTTCATAAAAGTTTATCCCGTCCAGTCTGAGAGAAAACTTGGAGAAAACATCAAGAAGCCTCTGTCGCTTCCTATATCCATCGTTTTCTTCCAGTTCAGTTACATCAGTCTCGGGCTTCTTCATCGTTTAGTATTGACTCGTGAAGGGGTCCCAACTTTTAAATTCATCATTTCATCATTGAAAACATCTTTTCACCTTGAAAGACTTAACATGTAAGTACGACTTGATATACTCTTTCGACACCGAACCAACTTTATTGAGTGGGTTTGTGGTTGTTAACTCCGTTATTACACAAGGCAGCTCTTCTAAAAGTTGGACCTATGTAATAATAAATGCCATCATATTACTTTAGACTATAGACTATTCTACAACTATACATTAGATTCTTGGCTATGTTATTTCTTCTTCATCCTTGTGTGAAATGGGTGTCTGTCGTGTTTAGTGAGTTCATTTGATCCATCAGAGCTTCTACATTTTGGACATGTAAGGTGTTCTCTATGAAACATTGTCTTACATTCACGTCTCTATCGTTGATGTTTAATGTTTGTGCCTTGATACGATGATGGTGGAGGTTTGCCAGCCCCCAGTGACAGCCCAGTCTGGTTTGGGATACACGAGTTGTGCGCTCACGTGGACGGCTGTAGTAAACGGGGCAGACAGGGTGTGATTTGGACAGTCAGGGGTGGCTCAGTGCTGACTCCAGCCGGCTCCTCAGCAGCAGATTCGTGCCTGAGCGATCTCCCGCCACAGCTGTGGACACGCCTCTCTTTGCATTGGCACGCCCCCTTACCGTGTGACGCGCACAGATCCCGTGCCACGAGAGAGAAGTGACTCAGAAGATTTTCTTGAATGGGCCCCTACACCCAGAAATATAAATTCACGCATAATTTTAAAAAATCGGCTCTTTATTAGTGGAAATGTCTTTATTAACAAATATAATAAGATTATGTCAAATCAAGATTTTATTTGATGTGCTGCATAAAAGATCCCTTGACCCGTCTTAGGGCCCATAGTTGCTGGGAGTGGCACTGGCAGGCAACTCAATGGCCCCAAATGAGAACAAGTGGACAGATTGAATGAACAAGCTATAACACGAGGGATTATTTATTTTACATTTATGATTATGATGATATAGTGCAATCCATCGAACAAAAAATTGAAAATTATGTGTGATATAATGTATTTGACTGTCCCAAAATTTAGCAAGAGAGCTATTCTATTGATATCTTCGCGAGGTGCTTTGCTGATATGAGTTTAAATAAAATTAATAATGTGCAGATATTGATCTCAGAGGTTTTTTGAGGATATGTTTATTAGACATCACCTATTGTACAGTACACAAATGACCCTAGGGCAACATGTTATATAACAGGGTGGGGAGGATCAAGTACTTGAATACTTCTCATTATTCTCTGGCTGAGCTTTATCCTTTTGTAAATTAAACTTTAGTATGGGCATGACCAGAATCCTTTTATAATAGACCCTTTTGATTAAAATTGTGCTAGAGAATATGTAAAATTGTAAAGATAAAATAATGAATAAATTAGCAGATGTCTTTAAAACTTTTGACCTGTTCTTTTATTAGTTATGATATTCAAAGTAAAAATAAACTGAAATTGAATAAACAGAACATCTCATATTAGATTAAGAAAAGAAAAAAATCCTGTCAGTCTGTTCCCTGAATTCCATCAATGAAGTGAGTTCCAGAAAGATTCTGAAAGATTGCCATGTGACTGAAGGCAAGTGTGCTGCTACAGCGCGTCAGGTGAGCTCAGAGGTTTTTTGAGGATATGGCTTAGTTTTTAACATATTCTTCTACAATAAGTGTAAATCCATCCTATTTTGATGTGTTCACTAAAATGGATCAGAATTTGATTATAAATGAGCCTTCAGAAAAAGCTCCTTTTCATATTTGACATTTTTCTAATTGGAAAGACTCAAATGACTTACTGTTCAGTTTTTTTTTCATCAGAATAATTTCTTGTAGGTAAAATATAGTTTGTGGTGCCACTGTCTTCTCGGTTTGAGGATCTGAGTCTGGTGTGGTCCTGCCACCTAGTGGTGAGTTGAGAGGCAGCAGCAGTGTTTTGCCCTCACATGTCTGTGTGAGACTATGTCCAGGCATGTACCGCTGATTTACAGGGGAGGGCTCATGAGTCAGAGGCAGACTCAGGTTTATAAAAGCCAAGACTTCAGTATTTGTCTCAGTATGTGTATGTCTCACTGATGCCACTTTAGGAGCTGGTACAATGGTAAGTGTCATCTACCTGTTCATCATTTCAGAACCCCTGCATTGTTTTTTTTTTTTGTTTTTTGTTTTTTTAACATCTGCAATATTGACCTTAACCATCTTTTGTTTCAGTTTAATTTGGAAGAATTGGTTACATAATCTGGTCACCCTGAAAGTGTTCTCATTCCAGCTGGTTATTCTTTATGCGGAAGCTTTGAGGAGTAACCCCTTTCATCTCTTTGCAGTGTAAAATCATGGCTCCTCACAAGCGAATCCTGGGCACCCTGGGAAACAGGCCGACTCGAAGGAATCTCTTTGGGCCCGTGGACAGAGAGCAGCTGCAGGTGGAGTACCAGGCTGCCCTGCGCAAAGACCTGCAGGAGGCCTCGAGCCGCTGGGGCTTTGACTTCATCCAAGACAAGCCCCTGGACAGCAGCGATTTCCAGTGGGAGGGTATCCCAGGTACTAAGGTGCCACTGCTGTACCGCTCCTCTAAGCTGGAACAAGCTGAGGGGAACAGCATAGGAGCAGCAGCAGATTTCCACAAGGGAGGAAGGGCGGAGTCGCCTCAAAGTGACAAGGAAAACATCCCACACTCCCCAGAGAGATGTTTACTAAATCTGGAGAAGTTTGCTCGAACCCCAGAGCGAGGCGAGTCCACAGGCCTCAAGAGGAAGCAAACCAACATCACAGGTACAGTACCTATTCTGTTTCATATCGAGCACTTACGGGTATTTAACATTTTGGCAAAAATCCAAATTTACCCTAGCTTTCTTAGTAATCCAATGGTACTAGACAAAAATTCTAGTAAGGGTTTGGAATTAAAACATTATTATTTTGCAATAAACTAAATATACACCCATGCAGCAGCAACACCTTATAGATGAAGTAACTCATGACTAATTAATCTTTAGTTTTTTTGTATTTTTCGAACAATTACAGTTTTTAAATTTAGCATTATTAATCATAATACATTTTTTCCTTGCAGATTTCTATCAAGCAAAAAGACGAGTTGTTGGAAAGCCGCGCAAATCGGGAGAGTGACGCTTTATCGTTGTTAAATATGATGCAGCCAAAACTGAAAAAAACACTTCCCTCAAAGACCACCATGAACTACTCTGACTCTGCACTGCGGCCCAGACACGATGATGGAGGAGGCGGCAGTCTCTGTAAATCATGTACAATGGAGGGGACCTCTGGCTACATTTATAGCTGTCATTAGTATGAGGTTAATTAGGGTACTGCTTTCTCTCTAAGCGGGTCTTGTTTTCCCAGTGGTAAGAAGGGGACATTTGAGCGCAGGGGATTAGCAGTAATCTCTCTGAATCAGTGGATTTATACTTGTTTGGATCAAGGGTAGGCTATCAAGAGTTGACCGACATTTCCTACTGTGCAGTACAGCGATGAATATTGGATCATGGATCATCTGTCAGAAAAAATATGAAAACTTTACTGATCACACTTGAAAGCAAAAGTGGGACCATTTTGCTGATTTCTATGTTTTTATACAATTACTTGATTTTTTTATACAACAATGTTCAGTTTTGTGTACTCATAGGAAGGATTGTAATCTACTGTACACAATCTTGCTATGCTTTGATTCAACAGAAGTGTAATTGATTCAGAAGTCAACAGAAGTGCCATCATGTTAGAAAAATATCCACTGTAATTTAGACCTTTCAACACCCTAACTTGTACCGTACATAGTGTAATGTTGCCCAAAAGTTAAGCTCCTTCAACTTCATGATATCTTAGTCTTTATCTATATACTCTCACTCACACATTTAATGATGTAGATTTAAACTGTACTGTTAAGTAGCATTTCCTATATTGCAGCATTGCACATACACAGCCAAAGCTGGACAAATTAAATTCCCCTTTAACTAATGCTGTTATGGCTATTATAGTTGAAGCCTTACATTTGACAATCAAAACAGTGTTGACAGAAGAAACCGTTATTTACTAAGCTACAAAAGCCAACTGCTTTATTTATTCTTTACGAAGGAAAGTGCAATTTAGCAAACCTATCTTTATCTGCCTCATAAAAAGTATATATTTATGTCTGCATATTCTGAGGGTAATTATCTGGGTGTTGAATAAGGAAACTATTCTTCTTATGATTTTTGAATCGTTCCCCAGTGTAAAGAAATAACAGTAGAACTACCCCAATACAGAATTGCACTTCTGTTTATAGATTATGCACAGGATTTTAAAGTTTTATTTTAGGAGCAAAAGAAAGTTTATTTATTACACAATGTTTCTATGTAAAATTTTAGATTTATTGTTGACAGATGTAAACTCAATAAAATGTTACTTAAAATGTCTTTTCATATTAGTTTTTCATTCGTCTATTATATTCTATTTTTTGAAAACTCTCAGTGAGCCATTATTGTTGGTTATATGGTCAAACTTTGTGTAGTTTGATATGTCAGATTTTTGACATGTGTTTACAGCACAACAGAAATTTGATCATGAAAAGCACGTGGCGACGTGTTTATTCATAAGTAGTAGAGTAACAGTTCCATTTGGAAGGCAAAATACAATGACGCTCAATCTTTAACATTTTGTCTTTGCCACATTAGTTTTCCACGTTTGCATACACCTGCACAGATGTGGACAGACAGAAATAAATCAGATTACTCTCATTAGATTAACTGTAGCTGTTTCTTTGATATTTTAATAATCTGGTAATTCCAAAATCAGATAACGATCAGATTTTCGGCGTGCACGTAAACAAAGTCACTGTTGCACCACATGGGCTGTAGAGAGAGATGGGATGAAAGGCCCACAGAGACACTGCTCTCGCTCTCCTCACGCTGACTCCCCTGGCACCTGTGCGCATGCGCCCGTGCTCTCCCATCCCCCGCCCGCTCCCTCCTGCATCATCTGTCCCTCGGCCCCAGCAGCATCCGTAACAGCCGGGCACATAGCGGCTGCAGCACCGTGAGGGAGGGGGGAGGGACAGGGGAGCGAAGGTAAGGCAGAGATATAGATCCATTAACGCAGGGGAGTGAGGGCGCAGCTATCAATGCCATTAACAATGAAGCTTTAGGATACAGAGAGTTGATAGGGAGCCAAAAACGACTCGGGCTGGAGAGAGTTGAGGAGGGGCACCTCAGTTTTCAGGGGAGGCGGGAGGAGGAGGATGGGCCTCGAGCACAGACTTGCAATGGCACTTCAAATATTGGATTAAAGCAGTATGGTAACGTTTCTAATTTGATTTATAGCTGTGCTGCTTGTGTCTCATCCTCATGCGTCCACGTTCATCGTCACAGTGTGTCTCCGTGTGTGTGCTCCACGGGCAGACCCTGCTTTTCATGCTACAATATTTGCCATCTCCATTTTTGCCCCGTTTATCCCGCACTAACCACTGATCATTTGTTAAATAACTCCCCATTTTTCTGTCCACTTTCAGCTGAACGCCGTAGTGCTGCTGTTTGTGTGTTTTGAAGCATATTCCTTGGTACACTCTGCACCCGTGTCTCACTGCACTCGCGCATCATGTTCTGGAAATTCCTCATAACAGCGACTGCAGTCAGCAGCTATTCCCAATTACGCATCTATTTTTAGTAGCCTCATTTCTTTAGAATATCTGCCCTTTCGGCAAATTGTGACCGATTCACAACAGCACCGAGAGCTTTTGTCCATGTCACACAATCGTGTCCTATATTGACACACCAGATTTGTGCCATGTGTCTGGTGCCACTCGTGTTTTCAGGCTCCTATTACACTGTTTTGACGTCAGCCTGAAGGGTCATAAACGATCCCACCATCTGCCGTGCTACACCACCCCTTTGGGCCCCGGGACGAGGGAATCCCTGCGTGGATCAATGATAGGCCTGTGTGTTGGTCAGGTGTCTGTTGTTTAAAGGGATTACACGAGCATCATATTGTCTTTATTAGAGATAGGTCAGACAGATCTAGGTTGCTGTCAGATGGATGTAGTTAACACAACAGATGCTATAATAAGCACTGTCACCATCTCTGTGGACACACAGGGGAGGCTCTGTAGATGTACTTTACTGATTTTACCTGATCATTTTGCATGGCGATGGAGCAGTTCAACATCGTGTTTCTATTCAGGCAGCGTGGAGCTATTATTATGATCATAGTCATAGTGTTGTTGCCATAGAGTCAAAATAGGAGATCCTCCTCCAGTGACCCAGATTTGTAGTTGTTGAAAACAGAGCGAGTGTAAATAAACTCATCTCTATGGTGCATGATCAACTGCTCCTGGGGGAAAACACAATTTGTGTCAAAGGGTGTTTTGTTCTTCCTGGTATAACCCTCTCTATGCAGCACTGGCACAAGATACCCCTATAGTCAAAATAAATACCCTTATCCTAAGAATCAGCAGCTGGTCAGTGCAGTCATTAATTGCTGTATTATTACATTTTATTTGTGATTTCTTTTTTGATTGAGTCACACATTTGACTACTTACTACTGTCTCTTGATAGAAGTGCTGAGAGAGAGAGATATTGGGACTGTTTCACAATAGATCTTAATTGATATTCCATTTTATCTTGTTGTAGTGTCACACACTGTCTTGTCTCTTCTCCCCAGCTGGACAAGAGTGAGGTGTCCACCCTAGGCCTACCCTCTGCCCCGAGTCATGGAGGCTCTGACACCAACATCAGCGCAGACGGAGCATCAGCCGTATCCGGAGCCAGTGGGGGTGAACCTTCAGGGGAACCACAACGAACCAGGGTCGCTCTTGAACATCTTCAGCAGAAGATCCTCAAAGTCACAGAACAAATCCGAGTGGAGCAGGAGGCCCGTGATGACAATGTCGCCGAGTACCTAAAACTAGCCCACAACGCTGACAAACAACAGGCATCACGAATCAAGCAAGTGTTTGAGAAGAAAAACCAAAAGTCCGCGCAGACCATTGCACAGCTGCACAAGAAACTAGAGCACTACCACAAGAAGCTGAAGGGAATCGAACAGGTACGACTGTGGTAGTTTTAGTTTTTAGTTTTACTTTTCCTCACTGCCTTCAAAGACATGCAAATTCAAAGACTGACAGGAAGGGAAATTCTTTCTTATTTCTATATTACAACACAAGTCTGAATTTTAACAGTCTTCATTATGGGCTCCATCTGTGTTAAATATTATGGAGCTATAATGTTGTGATGTCACCTGAAAGCCACAGCCATCTTGAAAAACACTGGATAGAATTGTTAACACGTACACAATTACACAAGTAAAATAATACACAGATCAAGTTTTTTTTCAAGAATGTTTGAGGCAATAAATAAAAGAAGTAAACATTTAAGCAAATAAATAAGACCAGAACCAGGATTTTAATAGAACAAATTCAGACTAATGCATATTGGAATAAATGGAGTAGAGGGCCACACACTAGACTAGAGCACGATGACACAAAGAAGTCAATCATTCAAATTGTTGCATTTGGGTTTGACTAGGCCACCACATCTTTGTTAGGTCTGTATCACGTCAAAATTTATGTCAGGATAGCAGAATTTATCATAATGTTCAGTAAAGAGTACTACTTTTGGTCATTTGGGCTTACTCAGCTGGAATCTGGCCCCCAGGTCATAGTTAAGAGTGACACCCCTGATTTAAACCAACTCCATAACTTCAAAAGACACTTAATGCCCACCAGAAGATGTCCCCTCAGTTGAAAGGATGGCTTTAAATGGGGCATTGTAATGTGTGTAAGGTTGTCAATCTACTCTGTATGTGTCAGTGAAGCCCTTTGACTTGTTCATTTAACGTTTTTAATGCCATTGTTGCTGGAATGGCTTCTACAACCCCTATTGAGAAAAAAAGAATAATTTATGCATTATTTATAACACAAACTAAAATAAAAGCGTTAATAGTTTCATCTTAAAATATGTTTGTTCCATGACCTATTCTCACATCTTGTGTGGGCCAAACCTCATCAGCTTTGTCCTATCACTTGTGCCTCTTTTTTTCTTTTTTCTTTTTGCTGATATGTCTGCTATCTCCACAGAATGGCCCAGCTCGGCAGCCCAAGGATGTCCTCCGGGACATGCAACAGGGATTGAAAGACGTCGGAGCCAATGTTCGCGCTGGAATAAGTGGCTTTGGCGGCGGAGTAGTTGAAGGAGTCAAAGGGGGAGTCTCTGCGCTCACTCACACTGCAGTTGTGTCCAAGCCTAGAGAGTTTGCCAGTTTAATCAGAAACAAATTTGGCAGTGCTGATAACATAGCTCACCTTAAAGACACTCTCGAAGACGGGGTGGGTGGTCCATCTGACGACGCCCCTACACCTCGGGCCTTAAGTGGGAGCGCTACATTAGTGTCCAGTCCCAAGTACGGCAGTGACGACGAGTGCTCTAGCGCCACCTCTGGGTCGGCAGCAGGTAGTAACTCTGGTGGGGCAGGAGGTGGAGGGGGCCTTTTAGGACAAGCCATGGGGAGCCCCAGACTGGATGGACATCATCACCACCATCACCACATGCACAGCTCCTGGGAGTCACTGCTCGAGGGGCTGCAGGAGATCAAAGCAGGCCAGTCACACATGGAGGACGCCATTGATGACATGAAAGGGCAACTGCAAAGTGACTACTCATACATGACACAGTGCCTGCAAGAGGAGAGATACAGGTGACAGCACACACAGATAAGCACATGTATACATGAAGTACGCAGAGATCAATAATCTTTTTTTTTTCAGGTATGAAAGACTGGAGGAGCAGCTCAATGACCTGACGGAGCTGCATCAGAATGAGATGACCAATCTCAAACAGGAACTGGCCAGCATGGAGGAGAAAGTGGCCTACCAGTCGTATGAGAGAGCCAGAGACATTCAGGTAAGTGTAACCAGGCTAGGTTTGCCATGCCTAAAAAAATAAATATGTTAATTAGAATATGCCTTAAAATGTTTTCTTCACTAAAAGCATTCAATGCTTGTCCACTGCATTAGTAGCAATAGAAAAATCTTATGTGCTAATACAAGTTTTTATAATTCATTTAGAAAAGGTGCATTGCTAAATAGATGCACTTGTATGATCCTTTGAATGCAAAAAAGTAACAAATGTGTCTTGTGTCATGCAGGAGGCCGTGGAGTCTTGTCTGACCCGCATCACAAAGCTGGAGCTTCAGCAGCAGCAGCAGCAGGTAGTGCAGTTGGAGGGAGTCGAGAACGCCAACGCCCGAGCGCTCCTCGGGAAACTCATCAATGTGATTTTGGCTCTGATGGCCGTGCTCCTGGTCTTTGTCTCCACTTTGGCCAACTTCATCACGCCTTTGATGAAGACACGCGCCCGTGTGGCGGCCACAGTGCTGCTCACCTTGCTACTCTTTGTTCTGTGGAAACAGTGGGACTTTGTGGAGCTGTGGCTTCTGCCAAGCTGAGCCATCCTAGGCCGAAACACAACAGAACCCACGTCACTATTGAGCTGAGTCAAAGGATATCAGGGACAAATCAAGGCGCTACAATACGTAACACACCACAAAACTCATTTCCTCATCTAGCTTTTATGTATGGATGACCTTGGAACACTTGCCGCCACCAACATCGTACAATTAGTAACCATTTGGCTTTTCGGTAGAACCACGTGAACTGACACCATCTTTGTTGTTATACCTCATGTCAAAGCTACACATGTATTTAGGAGGTAAAGGCTTTTTCTTGAATGTGACGTACTCATGCATGTCCAAATATATGCATTTAAATGCATCTATACTGGCATGAGGTTATCATTTACTGACACTATTTTCAGGAACTGCCATTTGTCAGAATTACAATTCAGATGTGTTCGGTGTCATTCATAGTTTACACCTCTAGTGTTTTGAAGCCGTGCTTTTTACATTTTTTGTCTACTTTCTTCAGGCCAAATGAACTGTTTTCTCACAATAGCTGTTTCTGTTAATGCTTGTCCATAAGTACTCTAGTAAATCAGTTTGGATTCACTGGGTCAATTCAGCTGGCATGTTTTACATTTATATACAATTTTCAAAAACATAGCTGTTTTATTAATGTAAAAAATAAACAATTTCATATATTAGATTGAATTATATCACCATTCCTTATTGTGTGTCAAAAATTCTCTTTAATGGAAAGAACTAAAGAAAATATACCAAATTGTACCACAAATCTCTACAGCATGGTTCCTACAAAAGTAGGTCACAACTGTTGTTACGAGTCCTTACTAATATATTTGTCATATATGGGTATGACACATTTCCCTATAAAAAATAATGCAAGGGTAAATCATGAAAGAGTGACAAAGTGCAAAGGCAAAAAAATTGTACATGTGGTTAAAGCACATGTTGATATACCATAGTAATAACACACTTTCTCTGCAATACAATACATTTGAAACCAATTATTTACCTTGAAAAAAAAAGAAACTTTTTTTAAAGATGTGTTTTAATATTTACCATAAACCAAAATCCATATGACTGTTACATTTATGACAGGTATTTTACATTACAAGACATAACTTGAAATCAGTGGCATGAACATGGCCACTAAAAAGTAAGACATTCATTGTCATTAGATTGTTCTAACTTTTTCAGTGTTCACAAATTTAGCCAACATTTGATTTGTATCAAATGTAAAAGCTTTTCTGGTTAGCTAGTAATCCTAAAGACATTGGTAGAAACAGCAGAGTAAAAAAAAAACATTGTATAACAACCAGAAGAATTCCTGATTTATTTAATTACCTGTCAAGATGCAAGGTGTTTAAAATATTGCTTTTAGGTGCTCTAAACTGGGCAAGTCTCCCCAAAACACATTCGTTTGTCCACTCTTGGACTAAACTCTTTCAATCAGGGCTCAGTCGAGCTTCACCACAACAGCTGCCTTCAGAGAGGACAGGAGCCAAAACACTGCCACAGAGACACGACTGAAGCCGCATGCCCTCTACATCAAGGCAGCCTTTTACCAAATTAAACCGTTTCTTTTGTTTGAAATCCAACAGCATTTCTATTAAAACAACAGAGTATTTGCGCTCACTGAGAAAAGGACAGAGGCCTAAGGCCAGAGACACAGTATTCAGTCACCGTAGTACAGTCGCGGAGAGGACACAACAAATGGAATGTATGATCCAGAATGATGTTTTACACCAACAGGAGGCAACGCAGAGTCAGAGTTATCGCCTCTATTATCAATCATCTCCAACAAAACATTGTGCATTTACAAAACATAATATGTATAAAATGCACGTATGATTGCAATAAATGCATCTAACTCGAGTGTCTATGTTGCTATTTAATGTGAATGCAAAGACGAGTATCTGGGTGTTTCAGTCATGAGCCTGGTCATTTGTGAAGATGGACAGAAATGCTCCCACAGTCTTCAGGCCGGATGAGAATGTGCTGGTACCACAGGCGGAGAAACCCCTGGCCTCATTTATACAAAATGTTTTTGGACTGGTTTAATAAAAAATCATCAACATTCTAACAAAACAATGTTGACCTGCTAAAATGTATGACTTGTCTGACTTTTTTTTACAAGTCAGTATTGTCCTGTTTATCCTTTATAGTAATTTCACTTCACTTTGTAAAATATTTGTTAGCCTAAATCAGGGAACTGATAACATTTTTTCTAAATGCAGCCCTAAGTTTCTAAGTTGTGGTCGACCTCACAACAAGAGGTACCTATGAGGTTTCTAAGCAGACCTCTGGGTGTAAAAAAGAATATAGGCCTGAGTGTTGCACACTTCCTCCACGCTGCAAACTTTCATGTCAGAGTCGTTACAGTGGACCCAGAAACCTGAAGACAAAATAAAATGTAAGATAAAAAATATCAGGAAAAGGGCCATACTTAGAACCAGCTCTCACCTCCTTCAGTGTTGTAGCAGTATGCGGTGTAGTGCCCTGAGCCGAAGCCTTTGCCGTGATGCATGACGACAGCAGACAGATCGTACACATACCCTCCTCTGTGCACCGACTGTCCTGCCCCTGTGCAGCAGTACGCTTTGATATTTAGGACCTGGTCGAAGGCCACGTGGACGCCAATCT
Source organism: Rhinogobius similis (assembly GCA_019453435.1). Lineage (NCBI taxonomy): Eukaryota > Metazoa > Chordata > Actinopteri > Gobiiformes > Gobiidae > Rhinogobius > Rhinogobius similis. The sequence continues at coordinate 16,249,534 of CM033627.1, read as the reverse complement.
TCTCCCGATGGTTGCGCCCTGACCATCTGCCACATAAACATGCCATTTTCAATCATGATAGAAAATTCAGGTTAATGAAAGATGGTGTGATAATTTAATGAAGTTCATAGTGGGCTCAGCGCTCCTTAATTCGGGAAACTTGCCTGAAGCGCTTGAGGTGCAGCCGTAGAACCTGAGGTAAACGGTAGATCAGAAGCTGCTTTCTTGCTTCTGACAAAATTAAGGGTTTGTGGGAGGATTTTCTTCTTCTTTCTAAAGAGAGTAATGAAAGTAGTATTTTCGAATGTACAAATGTATATGCACTAAAGATCTTTGGTAGTTTCAGTCAAATAATTCTATGATACAGGGAGGTCGACATGTAAATGCCCGTAGGCTCACCAGGCTAGGATGAATAGTTTGAATAAAACTTACTGTTGCAGTGATTGCAGGCATAAATGCTGCCTTCAAGAGCCTCCATTTCAGTGAACTTGGACAGCATCTCAGTGAGAGTGCAGCTGCGCTGGTAAGCTGTGGAGCCTGACCCTTTTTCTACACTGTGATAACGTTCTGGAAACTCGAGAGACAAGTCCCAGAATGGCTCAATGGTGTTAGACTTGTGCTTACATGACAAACAAGTCACCTAAAATACAGAAGCAAAATAGAGCAAACATAAACAGACAATAAAATGAACATCCCATCAACAACATGTTAATGCAATGCTTTTGTACAGGGTATTTTATCTCACCTGGCTAAGTAGCTGCCCGTGAAAGATGGTATTGAGAACCTTTAACACTTTCTTTGAAAGTCTCCTCTTGGTGATAGGGATAACAATCCTGCATTTGGATCCTTCTGTGTCCAGCTCCTGTTGAACTTTGTCAAGCAGCTCACACAGAAACTCCTGGGCGTCCTGCTGGTCATAGCCGCGGAAAGCTGGGATGAGGTTCCACACAGAGTGGAGCATGGCAAAGGGAGACACCAGTGACCAGCGGCCAGACCACATCACCCTGAAAAGTGTATGTAACTCATGGCACAGAGACATGCGCTGGCGGGTGGAGCTGCGAGGCTCTTTGGGCTGAACCAGCTCAGCGGTCTGAGATGGAGGAGCAGCTTCCTTCACGCCCTCATGCAGACTCAAACTACCCTCTTTTCCAATAGCTCCAAGAGGACATCCCGACAGAGCTGTGTCAACACAACTAACAACACCTCCAGCCACATCCTTCATCTGCTGAGCCTGATTAGTCTTAGCCAGCAGCTCCTCTGTTTCACACAGGTCCAACGTGAGAAAACACTCCCTGAATTTCTGCAGGTGACTCAGCACTTGCAGTATTGAGTTCATGTAACATGTGTTTCCCAAGTTTCGCAGACCAGTGACGCCCGGAGCCAGTCTACGCCGTGAAACAGCATGTGTGGAGTAATATTTCCGCAACTTAGCAGCTCTCCCATTCTGAGAGGGCTTGGGGGACAAGGGCAAAAGATGAGGCTTTTTGACAGGCGGAGGTAGCCGTTCTGGAGGGTCCCTAAACTTGCGAGGAATGAGTGTGATAGTGGAACGAGGCCCCTGAGTGAGAAGACGAGCACTCTTTCTGGGAGGGACACTGCCCAGCTCTTCCAGCAGTCTCTTCTTCACTTCTTTCTTTTGCCTTTTTTCTTCTTCAAGTTTCTCTTGCCGCTGATCTTGCAGTTCTGTGTGTTTGTTCATCCACATCTTAAACATCTTTCCTAAAAGTGCTTTCCTCCTAAAGCGTGAAGCAAACTGCATGCCTGGGTGGGGTCCATTTTCTGAGAGCCAGGGGGCACTGTCCGCCCCAGCAGAGGAGCGGAGTGAGCGTTTGCCCGGGCTGCGGACTGTAGAGAGCGCACCTCTGAGGAGTTTGAGGTCTCCCTCTGCATTGTCATTGAGAACATAGTCTCCACAGGCAAAGCAAAAAACGTCCAACTCGCGCACCTCTATGGCCAGCGGGTGCTGTGACTCCTGAAAGTGTTTGAGAGCGTGCTCCTCCACAAAGTGTCCACATGCCACATGGGAACACTTGAGGCAGGCCCACACAGAGTCGGTGGTGCTACACTCCACACACTGCCATTTCTGTGGATTGAGGATTGAATGGTCCTGTCCCAAGCGAAGACGTCCCACGTGCTTACAGCGATCCATGGCTTCAGATTCACATGTGGCCTCAATAATAGGACAAATGTCCTGCAGCCCCACAGCAGCGCATCTGCGAAAACATATTTAGGATATTAATAATTCAATAAGTAATAAAACAATAAACTAATATAACTTTAATAGTAAACTATCATAACTTTAAAAGGAGACAAACATTATTATAGTTACAATTAATGTATTCAATATAACCAAACCACATAAACTTAATTACTCACTAGAAAACGTATTTCCATCAACAAATCACATCACACATTTTATTCAGCCTGATCCACTGTTCACCACAAAGACAAAATCTGAAAACAAGTCAAAAGCAAGTATTACAATAAGCAGCGTGCCATAAGCACAAAACACATAAGCATAAACACAACATCTTGTTCAGTTAGAGCCCTGGCATTCCTCAGGCCAGGGCCTGTTAATTTCCTCTAAAAGTACAAGTGGTAATTACATAGTTAGTACACATACATAGGAGCGCCTTTTTGTGTGTTTTGACATTTGACTGTAATAACGCCACGTTACAATGGAAAGGTGAAAGGTTTTGGTGCCGTAACCATGTTTTGAAATGTACGCTTCCCTTGAATTTTATCCATCTTTAGCATGAACAGTGGCTGGGTCTGATCCTGGTGTCTGGCTCCAGGAGACTGGCCTTATCGCCATGTTAAACTCCTCCATCATTCAGAACAAAGACCAGAGCCACTCTCGAGGAACATCAACAACTTTGGAGAGGCAGCACATTCAGCTAGCGTTGCTGACCGCTAGCTACAACATCACAAATCCTTATTAAAGCATTTATCCTAAAACCAGCAAACACACATTTTGTGTCCAATGACAACATCACTTACATAAAGTAGTAAAAGTTTGCGTTTTAGCTTGCCATGGTCCAAAAGTTTGTCGTTATCGCCAATTTAGCGGTTCGCAGAGGACAATCGAAGTTATCAGTGATTGTTGTTGGCCGCTGGTCGCAGCCCGATCTGCTTCACTACAAAATCTGCTGCAAAAAGTGATTTACGCATGCGCCGTAAGCCTACCATGTTGACTACGGCAAAGAAGCTTGGACAAAAATGTGATTTCTTTTTGTCTTTAAAGTATTGTGATATACTTATACTTAAGAACCGCCAACATTTTCCCGAATAACACGGCTTTACAAGACGTGTACCTTTTGAAGAAAACATAAATACGGTGTTTCAACCAATTACACAAAGTATAAACTCAAATGAACGTTCTTGGATCGCTTTTCCTTTCTTTCGTTAAGACTTTAAGAAACTGCAGCATTTGCAATAAACTGATCTCGTTGACAGCTCAAAATTTCAACATCAACAAGCCCATACTTGCAGTATTTCAAGCAGTTGAAGCGACGTTAGTATTCATTTTAGTCCGGGAGACAGCAGCAGCATGCCCGAATCAGCCTGATGCAAATTGGGCAGCGACCTCGCTAACACTGATGCTGAATGTAGCTAGCGAATTGCGCCTTTCATCTGCTAATCTCCCCTGCCCACATTATGTACAAATGTTACCAGATCGTGTACATTAGCGCACATCTATTTCGTTGATAATAGACACAAAAGACTTTACCATAGCTAACACGCATTCATCCGGCGCACTGTGAGCTGGTTGTTGTCCTCTGCTCGATCCGAAGCGCTCTCATTGGACTGGCACGGAGCGGCATCGCGTCGCTCATTGGCGGATGCGGGAACAACAGGCAGCAGGGCGGACTGTCCATCTTTGGTTTGGTCCGTCGTCCACCCACATGGAGGAGGAACAATGACCAGGATTAGGACTACTGCACTGCCAACTCTCACCACCAAGTCTGACCCCTATGTCCCCTAGAGCCACCATGTGTCAGCTCATCCATGCACTCACAACAAAGACATTTCATTTATAATCTTGTTTGTAACGTTAAGCTTTTTCTTTCCTGTGGCTATGTTTACATACACCCCAAAATCTGATCATAATGATATCTGGATTTTTAAAATGAATTAAATGACATGCAAACAGCAAGTAATCAGAAGGAAACTGATCACACAAAATGTTCTTGCTGCTTACATATCCTTTCAATAATAGTTTTATAATGAATAAATCTGATCAAAATCTAATTTTGAGTGCGCATGTAATTGCAGCCCGTGTTTGGATTTTCCATTTATTGAACTGCTCTTTTTTTCTTCTGGGCCAAGCTGCATCTTCATAGATGAACATAATAAAATAATAAAACTGTCCCTAACCTAAACCCCTCTCTAAAATGATTCACATACCAGTTTTTTATTAGTTTTCCAATTAACTGCAAGAATAAGGAGATACATTACAATTCATGTACATAAATACATAGCAGACAGAGAAATAAACCTGCAATGCACGAAATAAAACAATAATATAAGCAGGTAAAGTAAGGAAACTGAGGAAAATAAAGCTGTTGTCCTGTCCTTAGTGCAACCCTGCTCACCACCCAATTCACATAATTAACTCTTTCCCTCTGTGCAGTGTTCTAGTACTGCCAGATCTAAACCTGGTCTATAAAATGACCTGAGCAAATCAGGCTTAAGTAAGGTCTAAAATAGGACTTAACCATTATCTGAGTAGTTAGCGCAATTTTGTCCTCATTTAGTCTATTTCCAATTTTAAGCAACGACTAGAATTTCAGAGATACTGGCGAGGTTAAGGAACACTATTCTAGTCAATAAAAACAGAAAAAAGTAAGCTGTGGAAAAGGAGGCCTATAAGAGATAGAGAACCCACGTACAACATAATAATAAAAAATGTAAGCATAGATTGGAACACACTGGAATGCAGCGTGCATGGACAGTGGAGATACTCATGAAACTCTATGAATATATTCAACTGTCTTTAAATTAAATTAGTCATCATAACACATTGCAGTTATATTTTGATAAAGTTGGTTCTTGCTTTACATACTTAAAGTTATGTCTAGATTTGGTCAATGGTCACAAAGACTAGGCTTGGCAATTTTAATTACCATTACCACTTTGATTCAGATTTTGATTATGGCAATGTTACTTGGCTTTTGTAGAATATAGAACAAAAAATATGTAAAAATTCAGTCACTTAGATGTTAAAAGACATACAGAATGAACATGGCAAGGCTACAACATAATAAGCATGACAATTTAATAAGGACAATGTATTTGAAATAACTTCTGATCCACAGGGCCAGGATTTTATGACAACAAATATTTTTTTTAAAAGTCTAATTTATACTCTAATATTACTTCCAGGCATTTGTAATTTCCGAAGTTTGTTGAACAACTCCAGATACTGTGTCATAGTGTCGATACAGTCTGACGGAGCAAAAAGCCCTTCTGGTTTCACCGTGAAAACAGACGGCAGTTCAGGTACATTTGGACCAAGAAAAGACTGCATAAACTCCTTCAAAAGATTCCAGCAGTCTCCTGGGACGACACAGGGGCAATATTCCACCTATGAAAAAAAACAACAACAGTCTTTATAAATAAAGGCTGACGATCTAGAGCAGGGCTTCACATTAACTTTTATGGTCACTGTAGTAGTGGATAGTGTTACAAGCCGTGACACTAGCCACAATGATGTTGAATGTCGCTCACAATTAATTCATGAGAGAAGCAACGAGAAACTAACAGTTCATACTGTTTTATCATCGTTATAATACTGTATTTTTAGATTTTTTAGGGTTCAATAACAGAACTAATAGCATTTTCCCCACTAATACTTTACTGTAAATACTAAATCATTCTGATACCTTTAAGAAAAAAACAGCAACAACTTATACATTTGTCAGCAAAATAAATGTATCAAGCTCTGATCTTGAGGAATCAAACAATATATACCTCAACTGATATTCCTCTTGCACTGGAGTTCATTGTCACTGTCCCAACTTTGATTGAGAAGTCACTGTAGCGATATTTCGACCCTCTACACTCCACCTTGTGACCCTTGGCATTCTGGAAGTGGCTCTTCAGCTTTACCATGAGAACATCAAAATTTGCATCAGCCACGAGACACGGGCCCCCCTCAAACAGGGCCATGCAGCTCAGTGGAGTTTCAGAGTTGTGCATCACATACAGAAGTTTAGAGGGCTGACCTGAAGAAGAGAAGAGAAAACACACTGTTAATAATAACTATGTAACAACAATTTATTTGCGATTACAATTATTTCAAACCAGGGCAGTCGACAAAAAATTAATAGTCCAGTGCCCCCCTCTAATAAATGAATTTTTAAAAGGAGGGGCATTAGCCAATGAAGGACACACATGTCGCATCCATATCGTAGCAAATATATGGCTGCTTACGAGGAAAAGGAAAGGAAAAAAATAATGAAAGTGAAAAACATCATGGACTTATACAGAATTAATGAGCAAAGCACCAAAAGAAATACAAATAAAAGTCCGATTTTGTGAAATGATAGATGTCCAACGAGCTCCTTGGTTATAAAGAAAATAAATCAAACAAAATTGGATGGCTCTGTCCGAGTTTGGCCTGAGACGCTAAGGAGGAAGTGCTGACCAGACTGAGATCTTCAGTAAAGAATATACAGGAGAATCAGGCTGGATCCCAGGAAACCAATTTGTCCCCCCTACTCTCCTGCTTCAGCCACATATGTATAATTATACAGTTTTGTCATTTTATAAAGGGAAATCTAGTGTTACCTAGTTAGTTTTTTGGGCTTGCACTATTGCGCTTTGGGCAGCGTATATATGAACATCCATTCATCTTCTTCCGCTTATCCGGGGCCGGGTCGCGATGGGGCAGCAGTCTAAGCAGGGACTCCCAGACTTCCTTCACCCCAGATACTTCCTCCAGCTTCTCGGGGGGGGGATCCCAAGGCGTTCCCAGGCCAGCCGAGAGACATAGTCCCTCCAGCGTGTCCTGGGTCTACCCCGGGACCGCCTCCCGGTGGGACATGCCCAGAACACCTTCCGAGGGAGGCGTCCAGGAGGCATCCGGAGCAGATGCCCGAGCCACCTCAGCTGGCTATTCTCGACGTGGAGGAGCAGCGGCTCTACTCCGAGCTCCTCCCGTGTGACTGAGCTCCTCACCTCATCTCTAAGGGAGCGCCCAGCCACCCGGCGGAGGAAGCTCATTTCGACCGCTTGTATCCGCGATCTCGTTCTTTCGGTCATTACCCAGAGCTCATGATCATAGGTGAGTTTAGGAACGTAGATTGACCAGTAAATCGAGAAATCTTTACCACAACGGTCCGATACAGCGCCCGCATCACTGCAGACGCTGCACCGATAGATGAACACCATGAACGTATATCAGCGTCAACATTTCTGAAATTTGGAATTGAAAATAATGAATGTAATTTAATTAAAGATAAAAAGTGTTAGTGTTTTACCGCTGGCAGTAGCAGTGGCGTGATATGTTTCACAGTCCACACAAAAGTTTCCCTGCTGCTTCACGGCTCCGAGCTGCTCTAGTTTCTTGTGCAGGAGATCCACGGTCTGCTGCACGCTTTTCCCCTCCGCCACGGGCACCTGGCACACGCTAAACACACAGTCACACGAGGTCAGAAAACACTACAAGCTACAAGAATATAGCCACACTAATGTTAATACAACTGTAAACAGTGTTAAAACAAACTTTAAATCTTACCAAGTAACCCCCATTGTTTTGTTTCAGACAGCGCTCGTTTTACATTTACCACTTCCGGGTCGTATGTATTTGACTTTGTTGAATTATATATTTGTAGAGAGCCAAATAATATTTAGATACCTTTACGGATATAAAGACAAGTGTTACATAAAATAGAAAATTATTGACTAATTTGACAAAGTTTCGGTCATAGACTCTATGGTTTCGGTAAGTTGTCCTTACGTCACTTCCGCTCTGACCTTCCTCTGCTGCACGTGTAAAACGGCAAATGTTTACGCTGCGGGACACTGCATTTAAGTTCAAAATTACCATCAAATACAGTGTGTAGGTGGAGAATAAAAGCGTGCAGACATGCCTAAAGTGAAAAAGTCCCGAGGTGGTGAAAAAAACGGAGCCATGGCGCTTGCGGACCAGATCCAGGAGGCCGACACAGTGAGAGCCAAAGGCCGAGTGAAGAGCAGAGACTCCCGGGGACAAGCTGAGGACAGGTACGTGGACGAACGCTTGTCCAGGAAGATCTTACAACAAGCACGAATACAACAAGAGGAGCTCCAAACTGAGTACGGCTTGGCACCCGAAAAGAAGAAAGCACCAGTCACAGTCCTTGGTGAGTAAATGTATTCTTGTTGTGACCATTATTTTATTGATAGTAATAGAATTGAGACTAAAAACACACACTGTCAAAACACTATCAAACTTCATCAATCACTATATTTTAAAATATACAAAGACATGGATTCAGTAATAATACATTTATTGAACGAGGATAGAGTTGCATAACATTATAAAAGAAAATAAAACATAATAAAATTGTAACTACATGAAGTTTTCATAGATTTGTGTATTCCACTAAAGCTAGATTTCAAAGTATACAAAAACAAACAAACTGCAACAACATTTTATTATTGTTGGCGTGATAATTTATGTTTGGAGGCAAAGAAACATCAACTTTTCAGCTAACGACAGCATTTATAGACACCAAAATATAACTGATACGTCAAAGTGTGTGTGCGTGTGCGTGTGCGTGTGCGTGCGTGTGTGTGTGTGTGTGTGTGTGTGTGTGCTATAGCTGCATACTGACTCCCTGACATGACAAGTAGAGATGATATGAATGTAGGTTCAACAGTCCCATGACATATTTCTCATAATAATTCTCCACAATAATTGAAGGAACCAATAAAATCTGAACATGCTTACTACCCAAACATTTGAAGACCATGGACTGGATGTTACATTTGGATTTCTCAGGGCCTGACACTAACGATGGAGACTCAGATGAAGAGTGGCCTGCGCTGGGAGACGCTGGAGCCAGTGATGTTGGATTTGACACAGAGGTTGTTGTCGATGCAGATGATGAGAAGGCCATTGAGATGTTCATGAACAAGAATCCTCCTGTCAGGTGAGAAAATATAATGTTACAATATAGTGGCACTTACTACCATTAGATTTGTTTTCACAGAGGCTTTACTTTTTGTCAACCCACAAACACAGTATTAAATGGTATCTAGAGGCTCCAATAAAGTAACAAATATTACCATAACTGCTTCTATTAATAATTTACAGGAGTAGGTTATTTGTAAAAGGGTCATGTCAGAACTAAAAAATTGTTTGAGATATTTCCTGTTGGAAAATATTGATCTTTAAATTGACCCTAGGTGGGCATAACTTCATAAAGTCTTTAAAAAACACTTTTCATTTTGTTTGTTTGATTTTAGGCGGACCTTAGCGGACATTATAATGGAAAAAATAACAGAAAAACAAACAGAGGTAGGGACTGTGATGTCAGAGGTATCAGGGTGCCCAATGCCACAGCTGGACCCAAGGGTAATAGAAGTGTACAAAGGAGTTGGGAAGGTAAAACTTTCAATTCAATAGATTAGGGATCATATTTCTTGTATATTTAAAGTAATTTGTCCGTTTACTTCAGGTTCTGTCCAAATATCGCAGTGGAAAATTACCTAAAGCTTTTAAAATCATCCCAGCTTTGGCTAACTGGGAACAAGTCCTATATTTGACTGAACCTGAAAGCTGGACTGCTGCTGCAATGTACCAAGCAACAAGGTGAGTTGAGGTCATATTCTTTTATTTTTTATAGTTTTTCATATATTAAATTATGTTGACATGCCAATCTTAGACAAGAGAGGGCATTTTGCTATATCAAGTATGGGAAATTGTATTTGAAATTTTCAAAAAGAATCCACAAATTTAAATGCCATGCAAGGCACTCTGGATCAAATCAACATGCGATAGCAACATGGAACACAAATATCTTGCATGTTCTCAAGCTGGCACATAAATCCCCAAAAGGGGTTGCTTGCATGCATGCACTGGAAAACAGAGAAAAAACTGTAAGTGACACAAAGTTCTGCCAACATCCGACATCAATGCCTCCAGCAGAGAACCATGTCCTTCTGCATCCGAGGGTGTGCTCTAAACCAAATAAAGCCGTGTTGCCAACTGTGAAACCTTCCAGCAGCTGAAAATCTCTTTGGTCTGGAGTGGGCTGTAAACAGTGACAATGTTCATTATGTTGCCATCAAATCTCTCAACAATAATAACACAATAAAAATAAATCTACCCTCCTCAATCTCAATGGGACAGTGGATGAGCACTTTATTTCCCATGGGCCTTTTAAAAGCTATAATATATGTTTAATCGGCTATGGGGTAACTCACGGTTGTATTTAGTTAAAATATAATTTATGATAGATTTTAGCATGTTTACTCCCATTAATTTTATATGATTTTTTTTTTTTACTTCAACCCTGCATAACACACACTTCATACAGTATAATAAACATCACTTTTTAAGAGCGATCAGAGGAAGCAAGCTGGTTTTCTAACTATTTACCATGGCACTGTAATTTAAGTATGACCTTACAAATGAATGATACAATAAAAGCAAAGCCTTGTGGTTAAGTACATGATTTGCGAACCTCATTACACCTACACATTTGGCAACTTTTGACCTCAAATAACTGATATGAGATTTCTAAGCAATCCTCATCTCTTACCAATCCCCAAAATACATTATAGCTATCTGTATTGTCTGATTCCTTTATGTTTTCCAAATAGCATACATTTTGTCCATTTCAAATTAAATGATAATTTATTAATTACAGAAACATTAAATCTATCTATATGACAGGTTAGACGTCACATTTCACTAAAACGTAGTGAACAGGATTATGTTTAAGATTTTACTAAACTTTTGACTATTTATCGACAGTTTGACAATTTTCGTAACATTAATAATGTTATTTCCTGGTTGGTCATGGGCAGCTAATATGACATAGGTGGAGGTAATTCCACAACTGTTACCTAGCAACCATTTTGAAAACAAGGGCCAAAATCCATATAAATTACACAATGGTTATGATTTGACACATAATAATACCTGATTAACACCTTTATTTTGTTGAATGACGATTTAAATTGGGCCATTGTTTCAGTTGAGAGTTAACTGTCTCTTTATTTTCTACTGTGTGTCGCTTTTTGATGACATAGGTTGAGGGATTACATTTTATAACTCAGCAGTGATTCCTTTAATTTTTCCTTTTATTTTTCAAAATGTCTTCCAAAAATTCAGATGTAACAATATGATAAATACTTACCACAGGTTCCCTACCACCAAACTAGGTCAGAATTTGAAAAACATGGGAACCTGTCATATAGACTTTAACCATAAAAATAAGGCAGAAATGTCAATAATAGTTAGGCTGTGTTTCTTCTTTACATGTTTAAATATATTTTTTTTAACGACAGGATTTTTTCTTCAAACTTAAAAGAGCGTATGGCCCAGAGGTTTTACAACTTGGTGCTGTTACCTCGGATACGAGACGATATTGCAGAGTATAAACGACTCAACTTCCATCTGTACAGCGCTTTAAAGAAGGCTCTGTTCAAACCTGGGGCATGGTTTAAAGGTGAGATTTCTCAATACTATATATGTAATATATATACAGAAAATGAACAAAGTCGAAAGCTGTTGTGTATTTAGGTGAATTTTTAAGTGAGTGAATGGTATGTATGAATGAAGACCACTAGAGGACACTGTTGTTCAACATAAAGAAAACTTCTTTAAATTAACTTCTTCTTGTAGTAGAATGTCCCAATTTTATTGTTTAAAATGTTAGTTCTTTGGGAGCTTTGTTGTGTCTAAATGTAAATCTTGCCTGCATGTGAAAATTGTTTAGTCTGTGATCAAATTCTTCTTGAATTGAATTCTTTTGAATTGTATACCAAAAACATCTGTGTTGTGTCTTGTAGGCATATTGATCCCACTTTGTGAATCAGGAACATGCACTCTTAGAGAAGCCATTATTATTGGAAGCATTCTCACAAAATGCTCAATTCCTGTTCTCCACTCTAGGTAATTGTAATTTCCATGATTAATTCTTGGACCAGTCGATTTCATTGTGCTCTTATCTGGATGCTTTAATTTGAACCTTACATAATATGTAAAATATAGTTGTATAATTCCTCATACTGCTTGTCTTTCAGCGCTGCAATGCTTAAATTGGCAGAGATGGAGTACAACGGCGCCAACAGCATTTTTTTGCGGCTGATGCTGGACAAGAAGTATGCCCTGCCTTTCCGTGTCCTAGACGCCCTGGTGGCTCACTTCCTGTCTTTCCGAAGTGAAAAACGCATGCTTCCTGTGCTGTGGCATCAGAGCTTGCTCACCTTGGCTCAGCGCTATAAAGCGGATTTAGCGTCTGAACAAAAGGTTGCGTTATTGGAGCTGCTCAAGATACAAACACACCCACAGATTTCAGCAGAGATTCGAAGAGAACTACAAAACTCAGAGTGTCGGGACATTGAAGTTGGTCTGCCTGCAACGGTTGAAATGGACTGAGTGGTCACTTGTCTCATTCACATGCATTCATTGAGCGTCCTTCAGTTGTGCAAAATACAATATTTATCTTCACGGACTCTTTTCAGACCTACAAATGTATGCAGCAGACATGCCTTGTAATGTAAGCTCTGTTCTGGTTGAAGACAAAAATAAAACAAGAATAATTATGTGGTCATCAAAAAACAAATTCATTGAGTAAAAAAAAACAAAACAAGAAAAATGATACTAGGGTAGCACATAATTTGTATTTTATTCAATTTTTGTTTAAAAAAAAAATCTCATAGCTATTTTCTTGACAGTATAGCTACTTTTATATATTAATATAACAACAATCAAAAAGAACAATCTTTTCCATTTCAACTTGCTGCCTAACTCCTTAGTCTATGGGGGAGAAAATTTGGCTTGATTGTGAGACTTGTACTTTTTTCGGGTGCATTCACACGTTTGACAATATAAATTATTTACACTTGGACATTCACCTGGTCAAAACTGAGAGCTCAGAACTAAACTAAAACTAAACCCAGACAAGACTAAACGAGTACAGGACCAAACCAAGTCCACACCAGGACAAAAAATTGGTTCAATTTAGGACCAAATAACGACATTACGATAGTGTGATGAACGCCCCTTCAGTCCCCATTGGAGTTCACAGAGTAGGGACTGGGGACACATTTTGGGTATTTTTTACCAGTACGACAGGGGCTCATATATTAATTAGAAACACGCATGGGTCTGAAAATAATGCACAATACAAACAAGCAATTACACATCTATAATAGTTTTTTATTTTTTTTTTTTTTTATTATTTTTTTTTTTTTTTTTTTTTTTTTATTTTTTTTTTTTAATTCAAATGTACAAAGGTATAAACAATAACATTGCAAGAGGCTTAATGAGATATAAAACATGTGCAGTTTCAGCTTGGTGCACCTGCCTAAGTCCGTTTAAACACCAAACTCTCCTGTAGAGGACCAACAGAAAGGCTGACATTAGAAGACTAGGAACTATTGAAAAATGCAAAAAAATTAAAAGAATCTAAAAACTGTGGCCTGTGAAACGTGCCGAAAAACCGGAAAATACAAGAACAACTATATGCCTATGCATAGGCAGTCACTCAATTACACATCTATAATAGTTCCCTATGTCGCATTTCTTTCATACACGTTTTCGTAACCACACGTGACCACACCCACAGAGGTCACCGGGGTCACGCACGCAGAACTCCAAGAAAAGCGTAAAATCTGCCGCCAAGGCAATGAATGGGTAAATAACTTGTCTCATGGTTGATAACAATAATATAAGTAATCAATTCAATAAAATTACACTTGGCTATGATAAAATGTAACTGAGCTGTAAACTCTAATCGTTGTTAGCCATTTCATTTCCATGCTAGCATAAATGAAGTGCACTTTCGCTCAAACAAAAAAATAACGTTGTTGCATGCGGTTTTGCGACATTTTATTTGTGCAGTGTCGCCTCATTTTTCACTCATGAAGCCCTCGAATGGATAGGTGTAGTGCTGGGTGGCTTGAGGACACCCCGAGGAGCGACCCTGACTGTGGGCGGGACGGGGACGTGGTGGTCCGGGCGGGCTGGGATCCGGTGCTGACCGCTGACCACCGGGCTCTGCAAAACCTGCGGGCGCTGGAGAAAACCTGTCCCGTGCACCGATACTTTGGCAGTGTGCAGACCGATATAGAGCCCTTCATGAGGAGAATAGTGACTGTGTGGATGTTCCAGGTTGGTATAATTGGGTGACCAGACGTGCCTATTTACCTGGGACAGTCCCAGTTTTGAGCCCTGTGTCCCATATGTCCCAGAAGATGTGTCCAAAACCATTTATTTGTCCCAGTTTTACACAAGTCATGTCCCAGTTGTCCCTATGTTTGACCAATTTGATACCGGCCAACAATAAAGAGAGGAATAAATAGCCAAAATGGACAATTGTTGAAAATGACCAGAACACCAAAAATTAAAGCACTATAAATAGAAGTTTCCCATATTATACTGTTTACTGAAGTCGTGAATGAGCCGTGAATGGACCAAGTGTATAATGTACTTAATTATCTGCTCTTTTTACAATTTTACTGTAACTCCCCACTCAAACCTGGATGTGTTCCAGTTTTTAATTATAAAAATCTGGTCACACTATATTAATAAAGAAGTGGTGGAGTTCATGTTTCCAATTTTAATGTTGTTATGTTATGTTATGTTATGTTATGTTATGTTATGTTATGTTATGTTATGTTATGTTATGTTATGTTATGTTATTTAATGTTGTAATTCCAGATGGAGGGCTAGGGTTAAAGTAACTTGTGTATATCTTATAGATAATTCTTACCTGCTCATGAAAGAAATATACAAACACAACTTGACCATTTTTGTTTGTCTTGTTGTGCTGACAGAGAAGATGTTTTTTTTCTCCAAATAATTTGCCTTTTATTCAAGAAACTAAAAGGTAAAACTTTGACTCATTAAAACACATGAAAAAAAAATTAAGTCCATATATAGTCCTTGATGGTTCAGTCCTCAGCTTTAGAACGAGAAAGGAAGGATGGTTTAGGCCTGGTTTGTCCTGTTTCAGTCCAGGACATAAGAATGGGAAAAAAGAACAGATCTAATGAGACCCTGGTTTAGTCTTGGTTTAACCTTGAGTAATGTATTGGTTAAAAAGTCTTGGTTTAGTCCTGCTTTAGCCATGGGTTTAGTCCTGGTTTTGATTTCCTTGTTTCATATGCACATTTTAAGGGTAAAGCTAATATATAATACTCCAGTAGAAGTACAAGTAGTGATCCAGGAAATTACTGAAGAGTAAAAAAGTATGCGGGGAAACTACGTCTCAACTCAAGTAACTATTAGGATAGACTTGGACAAATATTATATTATATTATATGTTCAAATCATTTAATAATGTCACTTGTAGACTTAATCACAGTGGGAACCAAACCAAAACTTTTACTCATGCAAAAGTATGGTTACGCTGTCAAATATAATACTTAAAGTCTATATCACAGGTTAGACTAAGCATTTGACTAGAATGTGGTGAACAAGATTATATTTAAGATTTTACTAAACATTTGACCTGCCCAGTTGCCCAGTTTAGCGGCAAAAATGACATAAGTAGAGGTAATTCCACAACTGTTACCTAGCAACCATTTTGAAAACAAGGGCCAAATTCCTTAAAAATTACACAATAGTTATGATTTGACAAAAATAATTCCAGATAACACCTTTATTTTGACGAATAACTGTTTAAACTGTCAGAAAAATGTTTCAGTTGAGTGTTAACTGTCTCTTTATTTTCAACAGCACGTCGCTTTTTGATGACATAGGGAGAGGGATTCCATTATAGAACTCAGCTCTACTTCCTGTCATTTTAAACTTCTATTTATTTATTTTTAATTTATTCACAAACCGCAACTTCACAGATGTAAAACTATGATAAATATTTACCACAGATTCCCGCCCACCAAACTAGGTCATAATTAGAAAAACTTGAGAACCTATGAGTCATATAGACTTTAAGTAGGAGGAAAAGCATGGTGTCTCTGCTCAGAGCTAATCAAGTAAATGTACAACCCATCTCTGCAAAAGGATGGCCCCTTAATGGCATAAACCATAAACCAGGTCAAACCATTTGCAGTAAAGTAGTTCATGGCAAAAACTTCCTTCATGTGTTTCAGTGACATGACAGTTTCCTGTTTAAGGGTGTCATTTTGGTGCATTTACAGGTGTGTGAGGAGCAGAAATGTGAAGAAGAGGTTTTTCCATTGGCGGTGCATTACTTGGACAGATACTTGAGTCTTTTCCACGTGAAAAGGTCCAGACTTCAGCTTTTGGGAGCTGTGTGCATGTTCATGGCGTCCAAAATGAGAGAGACTATTCCTCTAACAGCCAACAAGCTCTGCATCTACACTGAGAACTCTGTGTCTGTCTCGGACATTCTGGTATGTGGTTTCAAGTTGTGAGGATTTGGTATGAGTGGTGTCTCCCAGTCATTCAAACAAGTTGAATAACAACAGATTTCAGGAAATAGTTGTCTGGATAGCTTGATACTATTTTCTTGGGAGATGTGACAAAATTGAATCAGGATTTTTTTCCCCTTATTTTGATCTTTCAGGGTTTGTTTTGGTTGAACGTAAATAGTACGAATGTTGCCATTTAATAAAGAAAAATGACCAATTTAGTCCTCCAAAGTCAACATCTTACCCCAAACCACATGCTTTTACTGACACAGGATTGGCTGTAGGGCTGCACAATCAATCGAAGTTTAATTGAAATTGCAATTTGAATGGACACAATTAACAAATTGCAAAGACTGCAGTTTTTGAAGTGCAATTATTTCCTCCACAAACAACAAAATATCAAATTTTATTATGCATAAAAACTGCTTCCCCTGAGTTTAGATTTGTTAAAACATGTTCTGAAATAAGCGACAAAAATGTGACAAAAATATGCAAAAACGTTCTAAAACATGTGATACTTTTATCAGTTTGTCTGTTCATATTTCAGTCTTTCTGTCAATTCTTCTAGTTGTGTTTAAAATGTGAACTTTGAACAGAATCCTTTTATTAAAACATAGGTCGCAAATCGCAATCGCAAAACTGGTCAGAAAAATCGCAATTAGATACTCCTCCCAAATCGTGGAGCTCTAATTCGTTGAAGACCTCTTGATTTAAACCATAACCACTAAAAATTTGACATGACTGAATCTTGACCATGATAAAAACTTGATTAATTGCACAGCCATACTTTAAATTATTAATTTAATCCAGTATACATAGTTCAGAACTAGCCAGTTTATGGAGTCAAATCACATCTTCTTGTCTGTTCATAAATGACTTGTTCATTGTATTATCTGAATCGGACATTGCATCAAGTGAAGTTTTTGTTGCAGCACTGGGAGGCAGCAGTGGTGTCCCGTTTAGACTGGGCCTTGGCCTCAGTCGTGCCCTCCGATTTCCTGGAGCCAATTCTTCTCACTCTTCCCTTTGTTCAGCTCCATCATCTTCCCAGTGTGCGCCGGCATGTCCACTCCTACATCTCCCTGGCAGTTATTGGTATGTTATATAACCGGGTTTCAATGAAAGAGGAAAAACCAGGAGGTAAAAATAAAATCGGATTCACTACCCCAAAGTTTTAAATATTGCCAGATGAAGAAGTTGTATAATGATGAAGGCTGGCAAATAAGGCAAATAAATATCTCCTTTATTAATAGCATGGCATAAGTGATAAAAAATATTATGATTGCAGTCTAGCACAAGAATGAATGTCACTGTGCACGGTGATTCATGGCCACAGCAGACATAAGTTAGATAGCGACGTGTCAGCGGTTCATTTGGAGCTGGGTTTGTGTAATCCTGTATTGTTTACTCTGAATGAGCAGTGTCCGTGCTTTCAGCTGAATCATTTCACATGAATCTCTGATGTGCTCGAGGACACAGGTCACCAACCATCTGTTTCAGTCACTCTTTGTCTTTACTAACCATAAAGCCTATATATTCATTTTGACCAATTTTGTGAGGCTAGTTTTACCCCCTGGAGCTGTTGGGTTCATTTTTGGCTCATGTGTCGAATATTGGGAAGCCGTTGCACATTGTCCATTCACAGGGTGTGTCTGCGGTTGTGGCTTCTCTCTAATTGTCCGCCCATGTGTTGTCCTCAGAGACAATAGCAACATTGGTCACTATTGCAGGGAAACTGATCCCGCTTTCATTCAACTAGAGGCGCCCAGACCCCTCCAGAAAGCATCAGTTATATATTAAAGCCAAGTTAATATTAAAGCCATAACTTCACCAAAATCTAATGAATGTGTTATTTCTTTTTTTATTTTACATAACATTTTTAATTATTTAAAGGTAAAGGCTCTGCTACCTGCTTTTTCCAGTTTTGGCATTATACAGCTCTAACTTACATGTATTCCATTAGTGTTTTCATTGCTTAAAATACCTTGAAAACATGCATTCTCACTGTGAGCGGTGTCACCTCTCCACAGATCAGACCTGTAACATGACTTGGTGGCGTCACATACCTGTCTCCATGCAGATAGAACAGTTTAATGTCATACTGTGGAACAATCTACATCTTCAGACAAGCAGGTGGCAAACCCTCCACCAGACAATTAAAACAATAGTTTAGCAAATGTACAGTATATTACGATTTCTGTTAAGCGTTGGTCACATACTGTCACAGTTCTGGTTACTGGCTGACAAATGTGTGTGAAAAAATGTAGAGCGCATGTGTCATATCATGAGCACAGAGCTGCATTTAACAGAAAAACACCAAATCATGAATCATTTTTGAGTTATGAAGTTAGATCATGATTTAAGACCTAATTTATACGAAATACTTATATTTTTTGACATCTAACCAAAATCTTACCCAGATGTTTTGTGTTTTAGACTGCATGTTCCTAGATTTCCTGCCATCCACAATTGCCTGTGCTTGTGTGACCGTTGCCATGGAGAAGCTCTCGTTGCTGGACAGTGGCATCTCCTCTGAAGACGTGATGAAATCTTTGGGCAACACTTTGAAATCTGACCTTGTAAGACATACGTTTAGGGTGACTTCCTGATGGAATAATGGGATAATAATTTGCAAAACATTACGTTTTCTTTGATTTTTGAACAGGACTCTATAATCCACTGCTTTGACCAGCTGAGGTGTATCTTAGACCACAGCCTGCCCACTTGTGTTGCAGTCAACATGAAAGCATCTGCACCCATCCCTGAGATAAAATGTGCTCCAACTAAAAACTTTAAAACTTAGAACAGAAAATTAACTAAACTATACCTTACATATGACTATGGCTGTCATGAATCAGTTTGCTCATTTGTTCTTAGCACTTTGAAACATTTTTACTGTATATATTGTTAATTATTTGACCTGTATGTTGTGTTGGCTTGTTGCTACTCGTGCTGAATTCAGCTAGTCTTTAGTTATTTAACATATTTAATTGAAAAGCTTTGAGAAGTAATGTTCAAATAATTTGACATATTTGTGCTCTGATTCTGATGAAATGAAATGCACATGATTGATAAAAATTTACTGAAACCAAACCAGCATATTCATTTTGTTTATTTTCCATCTCAACAGTAGAGAAGATTGAACAGTAATACTTCTAGTACAAACTGTTTTCAGTGAAGAAAAGGAAAAATTCCAGTTACATAAATTGCTCAAAATTCCATTCTAAAGCATAAAATGGCACAAAATTGGAGAAATAAGTCACACTTGCAGGATTTAACATGACCTTCATAGTGTGTCTAAAGTTTCTTGCATAGTTTTACAAAAAAAAAAAATTTGGTTATTTTAATGAAGGCATATTTTTTTTCTCCAGCTGAAGTCACTGTGAGAGAAAATACAACTTTGGTCATAATGTAATTATATGTAATGCCATAATATGAAGGTCACCGAAGGCACTAATACAGTACAATTGAAGTGTATTCAAATCCACTAAATGAACAATTAGCTGCCCTTAATGTGTGTCATCAACATCTATCATGAACCGGTTTGACGGGTCAGCTCAAAAAAACAACTCTGTATTCATTTCGGGATCCACATTCAAGTAACCAGTGCTTTTAATTCAGAACACAAACATTAGCAACATGCTCTTTGGAAGTCGTTTTACATCATGATAGAAGTAAAAAGGTAGCGTTCAAAGCTACAGGCATTTCATTTGCAATTAAAGATTATGACAATTTATAATAAATCAATAGATTCACAACAAACTGTTAAAATGGGACTGTTTTGGAATTTAAAAAAAAAATCTTTTTGGCATAATTTGTTTTAATAATACATTTGATGTCTAACCCTGAAAGTAAGAGGCTTTTATAGACACATCAAGGCCTCTTCAAAAGACATCTGATTAATACAACATATTCAACATTCATCATCCTTGTGTGTGCCTTTAAATATCCAGCATTATCAGTACATTTCATTAGACTTTCTCCCACATTTTGGTTCTGTGTAGGTACTGAGGCCATTCAGTTAAATGTGCATTAGCCTCAGGGTGTCCTCCATTTTCATGTTAAACCTCGGACCTTGTCATTGACCTGTGGTTGTGCTGCGCAGGACCATAGCCTGTTTATAGGCCTCAGTCACGTTGTCACAGTCTGTGATGGAGAAGGCACTGTCGGCCACTCCGGCCTCGTAGCAGGTCCAGGGCCTCTGTAAGCCCTCAGTCCGCACCCGGCTCTCGTGGATGTCCAGCAGGTTGTCTGCAGACACGCAGCCTCTCATACCAGTCTTGACTGGTTTGTCCAGTGGTGCAGAGGGGCCCACACGGTCCGGCAGGTCCAACTGATCAAAGGATTCTGAAGACAAAATACTGTCCTCGCTGATAGCCGTGCTGGGTCTAAGACGGGACACCCCCCGGGGCAGAGAAGCTGCTAACTGGTCTAGTGACCCAAACTCTGACAGCCCCCCAGAGGAGTACTTTCCATTACGTTTTAGTATACCTTTTCTGTGAGTGGGCTCTGAGGGGCAGTCCTGAGGTGGGGGCACCCAGCCAGAGTCACTGTTTTCGGGTGAGGAAGAGTAGTACCCAGACTCCTGCTCCATAGGCTTCTTTAAAATACCTTTACGAGGAACGACTGAGGGGGCGTCATCTGCAGCTAAACTCAACACTGTTTGCGGCTCCACAGGCACTACCATTGGAGTCTCATTCACACTCTTCTGTTTAACACTGTTCCTCCTCTTCAGGATGCTTTTAAAGGGACGGTTGTCGGAGCCGCCTTCATGAATGCCCTGGGACACATTGTTTTCTTTGCGTGACCTCCTTATAGAGCGTTGCCTTATCACATCACCTCCTCCCTGTGAGCGCAGCAGACACCTCACCTTTGACCCATTCTCCAGCAGAGGTCTGGATGTTCGCCTGAGCCAGTTAGCAACACTGGCCAAACCGTTGGCAGGTGTTTTGGTGGGAGATCCCGGTGTCTGCTCCACAGGGCTGGGTTTGGTCTCGGTCAGTAATGGCTGCTGGTAGCCCCAGTTCAGCCACCAGTGCCCAGCAATCTCCTCTATGGTCGCTCTGCGCTCAGGATTTACCATCAACATCCAGCGAATCAGCCCACATGCATCTGAAAGACAAAAACAACAGTCAGGATTTCATAAGTAAGTAAATCCTCCATTTGAGTCTTTTCAAGCAGACTCACCGGATGGTTTCTTTGGGTTTCGATAGTTTCCAGAGCTGATCTGCTGAACCAGTGCTTTATGATTGCATCCATCAAATGGCATTGTGCCATGGACCAGGGTGTATAACAGCACTCCCAGAGACCAGGTGTCGACCTCAGGACCTCTGTAGGGACGTCCATTCACAATCTCAGGAGAAGCGTAGAGAGGGCTCCCACAGAAGGTCTGAAGGTACTCATCACAGTGAAACAGGTTTGACAGGCCAAAAT
Organism: Rhinogobius similis; assembly: GCA_019453435.1. Classification (NCBI taxonomy): domain Eukaryota; kingdom Metazoa; phylum Chordata; class Actinopteri; order Gobiiformes; family Gobiidae; genus Rhinogobius; species Rhinogobius similis. The sequence goes on along the minus strand of CM033627.1, from coordinate 16,227,562 downwards.
CTGCAATCTGCAACCAAGTAAAACATGCTGTGATGAAGAACAGTGAAAGTAATTTTCAAACATTTACCAACTGGTCCATTAGACAATATTGTACAATATTGTTGTTATCAGTGAATCATAAACCCGTCATAAAGGTTTTTGGCTCTGTGGGGCCAGTTCTTGAATGTACCTTGACATTGCCGTTGCCATCTAGTAAAATATTCTCCAGCTTCAGATCTCGGTGAACAACCCCATTCTGGATAAACAAAAAAGAACAAATGATACATTTTAACAAATATATTTCTACCTTACTGTCAGGTTTATTTTGTATAAGAGGAATTGTTTACACTGGGTCAGATTGCACTTTTCTAAGAGGAGATGTTTTTTTCCCCAGGAATGTAAGCTATGTCTCATTGTCCACAGCTCTGCAGGGGGGCATGCCTTAAACTCTGGCAGTGAATTTAGTTTTCCATCAAAAATGCAGCACAGCTACAGGTTGTGCCCTCTTGGTTTATTGGGACACACTGAGGAAGAAACTATTGCAATGTGTCAACAGAAACTGATAACACAGGATTAACACAGCCTTTGGCTGTTTTAAACACTGGCAACAACAATTCAAATAAATAATAAGACAGATGGTTTGCACAGAATGACACGGCCTTTCACTTGAGCAAACATCTCTTAAGGCTGCAAACTACCGCCCAGTTTTACTAAAATATTGCTCATGAGCACAGAGCCAACACCAATGTCTGTGCCATCACCCCCTCATTAGACACAGACAGAAGTGTCTGTGCAGAGTCCGCTGGCCTTTAGCCCTGACGGTGGCTCTTCACACACCAACTGCTCATTTAGCTGCACTGTTCTCATGGCGTCCCATGAAACCAACAGGCCCACTCTGAATAATGTCCATTATGTAACTTTGGGGGGTGCCAGTGCCCTGGAAAAAACAATGCACTTCTGAGAGGACATGTGCGTCACTGGTGTCCAACAGTTTACTGCGTTGCATTTATAATAAGACAACTTTTATGAAAATAAGGCTACGTGAAAACTACCATTTCTTTTCATTAGTTTTGCCTTGGCAGACATGAAATCAGTCCAGAGATTACACTTACTTGATGACAGTAGTGGACAGCTGACACGATTTGCCTGAAAAAGTGTCTAGCCTCGCGTTCTGAGAGGCTTCTTTTATCACAGATGTAGTCGTAGAGATCTCCTCGACTGGCATACTCCATCACAATCACAATTTTGTCCTTGTTTTCAAAGACTGCAAAACCAAATACACTCCCAGTTAGTCAAGATAGAGAAACAGTTGGTTGGCACATTTTATTATGCAATCCCATAGTTCACAGTAAAATAAGCAGAACCTAAAATGAGAACACAGATAAAGCTTTCCAGTTTGCAGAACACTAAAGACACAAAATAACTTGTAGCTCTAACTGGCTGTTGCTGCTTATGTAATGCCCGTTGACCACAAAAAGACTTGCGTGACCAGAATCAGAAACCAAGCAGATCCTGTTTGAGAGGCAATTTTCTGCAGGTGTCACGTTTCTTGTTGCACGTGTCTCGGGAGTGACGACCAGAGCTAATTAAAAATTAATTTAACATACCTTCATAAATGGTGATGATGTGGGGATGACACAGAGATGACATGATCTCAATTTCTCTGCGGATGTGGACAAGATCTTGCTCATCTTTGATCTTCTCTTTTCTGATGGATTTTATGGCAACCTGGAAAAAGACAAAAGAAGGAATAATTTACTGAACTTTATTTTTTTTGTTAGTTCAAGCACTTGGGCTGCAACTAGTTATTGCTAATTATTTTGGTAATTGTTAAGTCTGTTGATCCCTTCTTTTGATTAAAACATTTGTTGTTTAGTTTGCAAAAGGCCCGTGAATATGAGATAAAGCTAAAATATACAGCATGAAAAAATCTTAGTAGAGTGTATTTACAAAAACACCAATTTTGTCATTTGTCATTCATTTTTCATTCACTTAATTTTTGATTAATTGCTGTTCTGTCTCAGTCAAAATCTTCTCTCAGCACAGTCTTCTTCAGCAGTATGTTTAGTTTAGAAAAACTGATTACCAAAATCAGTCATCACTGTTTCAGCCCTTTCCGTCAAGGCAAACAATTCTTATACCTCTCAAAGACTCTTAATCCATTAAAACAATGAAAATGATTGGCAAAATGAGCTAAAATGATTAACTGCTTCTACTTAAGTTGAGTAGGCAACATGCAGTGACTTGTTGATTCCTTAAGCGGGGGCTGCACGTCCCTTATTGTCTGCAGTAAATTACCCATTGTCAGGCCATTTTATTAAGCAGAGGTATCCATGGAGCTCTATGTATAGGAGGAGCAATCACATGCAGCTAACAAGAAGTCTTAACATTGCTTTTGTGTATTTGAGGCTCAGATGCCTGGGATTCCTATGTCCACGAGTGCGTCACCAATCCCCACCCAAGGTTAAAAGGTGTAGGCAGCAGATGGTAAGGGGAGGTGGTGGGGTGTCCTCTTCTGCGTGTCCCGAATGGGCTCAAAGCTGCAGACAAAAGCTTAGCAGCGCAGCACCTTGTCATGCCAGAGTCAGCTCTGCCTCTGACTCACCGTCTGGTCTGGATGCTCTGCACCATATGCACGCCACTTTGACCTTTTCCCCTTTTTTGGAGAACTTCAACTTCCTGCGTTTGTTTGCATTTCTCTCAGACAGGGCGGTGAGCTTGGGTGCTGCTCGTGATGCACTCGCACCCAAGTGAGGGTTACGGTTATCTGAGCAATCTGTGAAAGTCTATGTATTCTACGCAGTAGTCACTTCAGGTATGAATCGACCTCTGAACAAATTCAGACGCATTTCACAGTTTCTTATGATATTCACTGTGTGTTGACAGATAATCTGGAATTTATGGTAACAGGTCCAACTGAATTTTAGGCATGTAGTCAAGGGGTGGGTGATATTGACAAAAGTGAATATCTTGATATTATCCCAAAAACAATAGTCAGGCGGTATTATGTCAACCCATCAGAAATGTGTTAAAACATCTATAAACGTATTAGTTGAGGTTTAATTATCAGACGAATATGAAATGTCTGTAAAATGTATCACAAAAGTGCAGAAATCACATTTTACCTTTATTTGAAAGTCTTCAACAAAATGTTTCATTTTTAATCATTTTTTTTAAACTATAAATGATATATTCGATAGTCAAAGTTTGCATATCTTCAAAATGACATTCCCAATATTATCTAAAGTTTAATATATTGCCCACCTCTACCTGTATATCTGCACTTTAGAATTTTTTGAATTATTGTGCTGTAGATTTCAACTACCTTTTTTCCATTTTGTATCAATGGCTTTGGGTTAGTTGGTGTTTTTAATTCAAGAGTATCCTCCTCTTACACTATGCAAGTTGCATAATCAGACTTTTGCGGTAAAGAGACAATGGGAACAGCTGTTGTCATTGAGCATTAGCACGCAAGATGAAGCCATTCTTTGTGATGCGTCACTCCCTGTTTCGAATAACACACTATTGTCCAATATGTTTACAGTAACACAACAAACTAAAAGGTCAGAACAGACTAAAACCCATCATTCTATCTCTCTCGTTTTATCAACCAGACAAAGATGGAGGCCTAATCAGTGTTTTAACAGTTTCATAGTAGGCAGAGGGGGCAGGAAGACTTGATAACTCCCAGGCCTCTCAGTTATTTCCTGTAAAAACATAGAACACAAGCCGAGCCATGCAGGGCCAGGGGCGTGAACCAGTCCAGACTGTACCCAAACAGCAGCAGGTACAGGGGAAATTCCTCTCAACTCGCTCCTTGACTTTCCTCACAACATTCATGACACAATTATGACTATTTCTGATAACACCGACGCGGCTGAGCCATGTTTAGTCACGGTCTGTCAGTATCAACATTTCTATTACAGTGACTCATTTTAGTTTATTTTTATAGTTCGACTAGATAAATAATTTGAGGCTTCTTTAAGAAATACCAGGAAACAGAAAGCCATTATGCAAGCTGATACGAGTTGTTATGGCAACTATGAACAACTGTGATAAACAGGTTTCCATGTTTACGTTCATAAAATTATACTGGCCTACTATTTATGTAGGGCTGTGCATTTACTCCAAGTTTAAATGAGGCTGAGAGTAATTTCTAATTGTCAAAGATATGCTTGGGTTTTTTAATCAATAAGTCAACAGTCAATCCTGTCAATAAAAGAAATGTGAATATCTTTTGTGTTAAATGGCAATTAAGTCTATTGTTTTTTGCTCTGGAAGTTAAAATTCATTGACATTTGTAATATGGCAAAATAAAATAAATAATAGCGGTCAAGAGGAAAAAAACAAATAAATCATTAATTGACGTCCAACCCTGAAGCCCACTATTAACATTTAACAAAGAATAACAGTCATTTATTTTATTAGATACTTGGATTATGTTTTTAATGGTTAGAAATAGCCAACTGTACACCTGGTCGTTGGAGGAATTTGATTGTAAATTGAACTTATAGTTTTGGTGGAAAATACCATAATGCGGGTTTACATGTCTTAAATTATACAAGTTAAATTTCAAGCATTGGATCTATCTATACTGTACTAAAATGAAATGAAACCAAAAACAAAAGTCTATTTGTTACTTAAGTTAATTGCGACTCGTTCATCTGGTGTCAGACTATAGTTCCTTCCTTTTATTGCTTATCTCACCCCAGTTTAATTCCCTCCTGTTTCCCCTGAGGTCATCGCAGTCGCCTGGAATCCACCTGAAAGACTGTTTCCTGCTCTCTACCCAGGAACACTTGAAGTCACTGAGCTAATCCCTTTTCCTTTCCAATGAAGCCCTTTTTATTTATGAGAAAGAGTGGAGTGTGGTGACAAATTTTATTAGAGGATGCATAAACACATGGTATTCAATCACTCATTTAACTTTGACTTATGAACAGAGCTTTCTTATTTGAGAAAAATAATGTTCTGAGTTTAAAATTTAACAGACAAACCGAATCTCAGTCCAATTTTTGAAATGTCACGGCTTGTTTGACATGTTGCAATTGTTTGTATGTGTGGCAATCAAATAAGCATTGATAAGCATAGATATACAAGTAGCAGTGGATTAAAACAGCCTAAAAAGAAGAATATTACTCTATTTTCATTATTGAGACCACAACTTAAATTCATCTGAATCATTTGAAATTGTCTTCATCAATACTGGCCATTTTTTTTACTTTTTTTTTAAATCAAAATGATGAGGTATTTTCACGAATGTTTTTATCATTTGGAGTTGCTGACTTGGGTTAAAACTCCAAAGTTTGTCCCTATCTGTGCAAACATTACAAAGTTTACCTACACAAACACACTGTGTCTTGTGTTACTTTACGCACAGATGCAGGCTTTAGCTTGTATTAACGAGGATAGACTTAAAGTAAAGACCAGAGTAGTTTTTCTTAATTAAAATCCCACTACAACTACCTGTGCACAGACTGTCATCTATAAATAGTGTCCAAGTCCAGACAACAGGTGGTTTAGTGGAACATTGTTGGAGCAAAGCCGTGTAAAAAAAAAAAAAAAAAAAAAAGCTGCAAAATAAATGCGTGATTTGTTTGGGGAAAAAAAGTGCCTCTGGTCTTACCAGTCTGCCCGAGCGCTCCTTCGCCTTCTTCACTTTGCCGTAGGTGCCTTTTCCGAGAGTCTCCAGAAACTCGTACCTGTGCTTCAGGTTGTGCTTGTGGTGATGCCTCTTCACGGCTTGGCGCTTCGTGGTGACGGCGGTGGACCCCTGGCTCGACGTTTTGGGGTCATTCTCGTCGACAGGAAAACTACTGTTCGCAGACAATCGCCGCAAACCTAACATATCCATCTAGACTTGAAGCGCGATTTCAGTCTTTAGTATATCAACAGTGAGCAAGTTTAAAACAGCATTCCTCGGTGGTGAGCGCGATACAGAACAGCGCACACCCTCTGCCAAAGTCCCGTCAGAATAATACCAGTGGCGCACGGTAAATAGACGCAAAAACAGCGGACTGAAACGCGTGCGCCTCTGCCGAGTTTCGCCCGCAGACTTGTAAAAGAGCAGAGTGTGTTTGCCGTGTGGAGAGGGGCATTGAGGACACGTCTGGCACCAAAGAGGCGTCACAGGTAAATGAGGAGCGCTCGGTTTATAAACTCTGGGCAGGCCGGACACGATTGTGAGAAAGTCTGGTTTACTCAGAGAATGTATATAATGAATATCCACAATGTTTGCCTTTTTATGAGCTAGTCTAGTGCACAATGTTAAAAGTAAACTAGTTTCTGCTTAAGGCCATTTGATTAATGTAGATCTGAAGGAGATTTGGAGTACGCCGAAACATGTACCGAGCGCACTATACTCATGACACTTCAACTCCTGAATGAAACTTTGCAACAAAATATTCTTGTCAAAGGCCAATGAAAACTTTAATATTCTGTAAATTGTTTAGTGGTCCCAATTTATTTAAGTTTAATTAGGCCGGCAAATATAGGACAGCTAATTCATCATTTGTTGATTAATGCTGCAGGAGTAGACTTTTTTTTCAAACTTTTAAATTCAAAACATATAAAACGCAAAACAGGACAAGAGAGCAGACAAAAACAAAAACACATGCACACAACCAAATTTACATAAGTCCCATTTAGTCTATCAAATTGTTCTCTTTTCAAATTAAGGCCAGCCGTAATTTTTTTCCCCAATGTGAAGTTGCAATGTTTTTGTAATGTTTTTTGCAATGCACCAAATGCATTTCTGCGATTGTAAGCATTCTGAATGTCGTTTCATTAGGTCCATTCTAAACTGTATGCAATGGAAGTATGAGTTGAAACTCTTCTATACATCTCTTCTCATAATTTGGATATCTAAAAGATTGTCCTGTATACTTATTTTGGGATAAAGTGCACCATCTGGTTTTTAGTGTATTTGCTTTAAAAAAAAAAATCCTCCTTATAACTGTAATTGAACCCATATGTTTTGTGTGATTATGTGATTTGTTTGTCATTTGTTCACATAAAAATGAATAATAATAATAATAATAATAATAATAATAATAATAATAATAATAATGAGTGTTTTGATCTGAAAATATCACTAGAGGGCAGTGTGTTCACAACTTCTGGGGTCATCTGAACTTAGTAAGGTTAGTTTTTACACTGACAAGTAACTTTCTTCCTTTCATCCACAAAAAATATGAAATAATCACATAATTGAAAAACTGACATTAGATTGTATTCAACACATGGTACATGGTGCACTCAAAATCTGTCATACCTTTTTTTAAATTGTGGGAGCCGAGCCACGGTTAAACAAAAATAAAACTCAACTGGGTGTGGGGCAACATATTGGCAAAATATTTTAAAACATTTATAGAGTTATATTTCAATAGATCCATGGGGTTCAACAACTTTCAACAAATCAGCCGCCGCCTGCAGTGGCGCAGGTCTCCTACATTTCCCATAGAGCCTAGTGCCAGCCCCGCCTAGCTTTCCTCGACTCAGGATTTTTCTGTGAAGTTTCTCTTTTGCACTGATTTGATTGCTCGGCCTTCCTCAGTGTTGGCCTGTTCACTTGAGCCCTGCGTCCCCGGGACTTTACCGACAACAGCGCAGCCTTTGCCCGCCTCGGCCTCGATTCGTCCCGCAGGAGGAGGATGTCCGCCGGACTCAGCTCCAGAGCCGCGGAGCTTTTAGGAAAACATCCCCGAAAGGATTAGCAAAACAAGGCCGTTTCACACCGGGACAGACTTTGAACGAGGGAGACGTTTTGAGCGTGGAACTGCATGGCTTTGACACTGTTTCCAGGATTTAAGACGTAAAGACGGGCTATGTTTGCGGTGCCAGGCCACGGCGAGGGGCAGCAGATGCCTTTAGGCTAGCGCTGCTAACGCGGACTGGCACAGCTCTAAATACTTACACTGCCCTACACTGGGTAGCACTGTTAAATTGGTCGTTCTACGATGTTAATTGTTTTCCAGAATGCTATTTGGCTTGTTGTTAAATGTCTTCAACATCTATAGTTGCACTGCTGAAGTTAGCTAGCTTTGCTGCATAACTTCAATAACAAAACAACTGCCTCTCTTCTGCTCTCGGACTGTGCTTTGGTGTTTACAAGCTCACATTGTATCTGTCACAATGGAAGGAAACCCTCAACCACAGAAAAGCACCCCTGTGGCTCGGGAGCTGACCAGAATAATCAGCAGCTACAACAAACACTCAATCCAACTAAAGATGAACTTGAAGGAGACCAATGCTTTCTTCAGGGAAATCAGACAAAACTACAGCAACGCTTGTGCATCAACTATCGGCTCTGAGTCGGCTTCGTTTGAAGCAGGTAGGTCTGCACACCTCACTCACCTGTGCCCTCGTACCAGAGGTATGCAGAAGGGGGCATGGGGGCTCAAGCCCCGGCCCCTGAACTGCCCTTTTCAATCTTGCCTTTTTTTGTATCTACGTAGGCAAAAAGCAACAGCCTCAGCTTGCACATCTATAAATTAGGGCTGGGAATCACAGGGTCCTCGATACAACGTACACTACTCACAATACAATAATATCACAATATTGTGATACATGCGATAATCATATATTGCTCATGATATTCTATGATACATCTCTATTTTTAAAGAAACCAATACATTTTACATACGTAAAATAAAAATTAAAAATGCCCATTTTAATGACCAAAACAATGTATATGTCAAATGTTTTACATAAACAAGCTTCCAACTAAATTATAGTGCTGTCACAAAATATTTCAGTAAATTTGACCAAAAGTTACTCATGACGATAAAACGAGACTGTAATCCACAATATTAAATACTGTATCATCAAATTTAGTATCACATTATATCGATATTTCAATATTTGGGCTGACTCATACTATAAATGTGCTGTAAATGTCTGTAATCAAAAGTACTGTCCTGCTCCTGTCACTGGTCAGTACTTGTTCACGTACTTTCACTTCTATATGTGCCCTAAGTTTGTGCCCCCTTTCTCCATAGCCCTGTACGTATTCAATTGAGTAAGATGGGGGGAAAAGATGATTCAATGTCTTGTTGCCATTAACAAACATAAAATGTGTCAACCAATAAAGAAAATAAATAAGAGAATTTTACCACTTGTAGGGGGCCAACACTTTAAAATAACTACATTTTTAAAATCTTTCCTATTAATATGACTTTTGCTATTCATATTATATTAATGGCCTATTGCAAATGGAAAATATAAAAGAAAATGAGCAACAAAGCCTATCCATTATTACACTCTAAATTAAACAGAATATTTCTTCCTTAAGTTTACGATACACATGACGAGACATTCCAAAAAAATAACTGTCTTTTATTGCTCTTTATTTATTGCCTAATTTTGAGTGTTTTTTGTTTTGGAATCTATGTTAAAAGGGCCTGTTCTGGTGGTGGTGATCTGAGTGTAAACAGAACAGAATAAGAAAGTGATGTTCAAAGTAGGCCACTGCAGTGCTGTGCGCTCTCTGTTATATAAGTGCTTGAGACTGTGACTCAGCATCACTAAGGATTATGCCGAGTGCCCCCAATAAAGAGGCTGAATTGGTTCTTCTGTTTGTACTCCACATCTGAAGATTAGATCAGGAAAAGATCCCCAAAGGCAACGCATAAGATTTCAGAAGAGTTTACTCTTCTCTGTGGTCCTGTGCATATTCCTAATGTTACACAAGTATTTGTCTCGCACATTGATCTAGATTAACCCTGTTGCTGTAGGGAACTTTTTAGTAAAGTCTTGTATTCTCCTTTCCTCCAGGCCAGCTCAGCTGCATTGCATTTCCGAGTCATGAAGAAGAATTCCTACGAAACACTGTGGGTGCTGCTCCCTATGTGGTCATCCTGGGCCAGGACTGTGCTGCCCGATATCAGATCCTAAACTGCCTCCTTGGGGAGAGGCTTTTGCCCCTGGGCCCGGAGGCTGGAGAGGCCTGTGAAGGCGTCCAGGGCACCGTGTGTAAGAGGCGTAAACTGTGTTTCAGTTATGGGCGACAGACGCGGCTCAGCCTGGCCTTACCTGGCCAGTATGAGCTGGTTCATCAACTTGCAGCCAACTGTGGGCGCTGGGAAACTGTGCCTCGAGAGGACCTTGAGATCCACGAGGAGTGTGAGGACCCTGCTCACAGGCTGGCGGAGCTCGAGATCACCCTGCACCACCCACTGCTGCAGGTAGGCGCCGACACTGGGCCGACACTGGGCCGACACTGGGCCGACACTGGGCCGACACTGGGCCGACACTGGGCCGACACTGGGCCGACACTGGGCCGACACTGGGCCGACACTGGGCCGACACTGGGCCGACACTGGGCCGACACTGGGCCGACACTGGGCCGACACTGGGCCGACACTGGGCCGACACTGGGCCGACACTGGGCCGACACTGGGCCGACACTGGGCCGACACTGAGCCGACACTCAATATGAGGAGTTTGAAATTACACAGGAGACCATTGACCAAGTCTTGGTTGAAAGTGCACATAAATCTTAATTATTAAAATTTGATTTGCTTATAAAGAGCCTCACTGGAAATGAAGAGAAAATATGGAATGAAATTAAATTATAGGTGACTCATCTCAGAAGTGGATTATTGTAACTGTACTACAAGTAGAAGGGTATGGTCCGTGAGCAACATACTTAAGAGTCAATGTTAATACTCTCAGTTATTATATGAGACAATTTGTGTAATTCATTATAACTGTAATCTTAATTTGAATTGAAACTTCATGAGGTTTTGGGCACATACTGTATGTATAGAGATGGTTAACTTGAATGGTGAATATAATGAATCTTGTGTGCATTAAAAATGTTTTTTAATCATTATAGGATCAAAATTGGCATTTTATTATCAAGCTTTTACCTTGGTTGAATTTTAATTATTATGTCAACTCTTATGTGGATTAATGAGGTTTTTAATTGTTTGTCCTTTTGGTCCATGATACCTTAATTCACATTTCATTTAGCTTGTGCTCAAAGCACAAATTTGCTCCCAATGACCAACTGTGAGTGAGTCCAGTATTGACTCGTGTATTCAGTCGCCAATTGTAAAATTACAATGTCTTGTGCGAGTGAGGGGATTTTTCATGGTGTGAGGATTGTAGTCACTTCTTATCAGGGGTGACACGTGGAAATTAGTCCTTAATCCTTTAGAAACTAGGCCTCGCTGTGTCTTGGGGCAGCCCACCCGCCCTGCCCCCTTACGTAATGCCGCTGGTCTGGTGTGATTCACATGACTAGGACTTGTAAAAAAAAACCCTCTAAAACCCTTCGCTGTGATGAAGTCGCCATGGTTACAGCTGTGTCCTGGGATACTTGCTCTTCTCATGCTTGAAATAACTTTTCATAAACATCATTTTACCATTTATCTTTTTAGTTTTAGTTTCTATTAAAGAGAGAAAGAGAGAAAAAAAAATTGAATTGATGTTTTGTTTTTGTTTGTTTGGCGGATTGGGTGTTATTGTGTTAAAACCAAAGTTTAATGTTCAATTGTTAAGCTTTAGAAAGTTATCCATCTTGGATTACACATGTTTAGGAGTGACTGAAGCCTCAGAATCTCTCTGCTCACTGCGACTGTCACACCTCACTGCCACAGCAGCTTTTCTATTGAGACCAGCCGATGTAAACCAATGTGCTAATTAGCCTTATCCCAGAAATTTACTAAGCTTCCCAACCAGAGCTTAATCAACCCAGGGTGACTCAAAGTCATGACCTATTTAATTATTTCTGAAATGCTTTCAGGGTAAATTGCGAGATCGTAGAGCTATAGCAATAACCAGTTATGCTCAGCTTGTTATCAGTTCTGTGCTAATTTTGCGAGAGGCTTTAAATGTACTCATTCCTGGCTCAGTTATTTGTCTTTACTTTTAATAAGAATGTCAGTAACACTGTGCATAGAATGAACAAGAACAATACAAATATTGCCTTGAGATATTTTTGTGTATATTGTGCATCAAGACAGTGAGCTGATTTCGATGGGTTGCTTGTGTCAAATGTTTTCAGTCTATCTTTGTCCCAGAGAAGTGCTCAGAGGGGCTTGTTTCTTGGAGACAGGACTGACTGTCGCCTTTGTGCTACTGGTTTCTGACTCTTCTGGGTCTCAGCATCAGTCTATTTCTAGATGTTATTTATAAGGGGTTAAACAAACCTTTTAATGTGCGTCATTTGTCTGCCCTTTTCCAGGATCACTATAAATATGGCTGTTTGTTTTTATAAACATTTGACATTTGTGTGGGTTAGTTGGGCACAAGCCTTGAACATATACATTATTTTTTAGAAAAATAGTGAAAGCAATTAAGTTATCAAGTGTTTTGATATATTTCTAAGCACACACACTCAAACTTCCCTGAAGCCACTTAAGAGCACAAAACTTAAGATTTAACAAACCTTTCTGTTCTTTTAGGAAGCAAAAGTAATGGTCGTGCCGTGCCCTAATGTTCAGCCGATTGAAGAGGCCCTAGAGGACTACACCCGCGGAGTGATTCCCATCCTCCTGTATGCCATTAACCAGGACACACTGAGCACAGAACAGGTGTGCGAGCTCAGAAAAGTCAAAGAAATGCTTCCTTATCCCGTCTGCTTCATCCGGGTCCCTGACACATCCACTGCGTCTCCTGATCTGGGACACCGCCCCGAAAAGGACAAGGACAAAGAGAAGAGCTTACTGCACAAACAGCTGCTGTCTCTGGGTCTGCTCTGCGGTTCTGCAGGAAATTGCTCTTGTGGCGCCCCAAGTCAGATGCCCGCTCCAGGAGCCAAGCCCCAGAGCATGCTGGGAGAAGGCTTTGACCGCCTGCACCGACTGCTCGTGCCTTTTGCGCGACAAGTGCTGCAGAACCAACAGGTGGAAGCTGCCAACATGCTCAACGGGCTGCACTGTCGCTGCCTTGATCTCTTCATTAACCAGGTTTGACTCTAAACCATATCATTGTGAACCATATCAGCATGTTTTTACCAGGATATGCTGCGGCCCCAGTAAGGATCTCCCACCTGACAAGCTACTCTTATAAGGACAAATATACTTCGTGGTAAATAAAGATGTGATAGATCAGTAAGTAATCATAAAAACAATACAGTAGCCATTAACATGCAGTCTCTTCACTCTAATTGATTGGACTAGTTTGAGCTTATTTTTAAGAACTCCCTGACGACCCCCTGTGAAGCTTTCCCGCACGTTCTTCATGATCTACAGTGGTCCACATATTAGGACTGCATTTCGAGCAGGTGGTATCTTATCTAAAATACCTTCCGTCTCTTTCCTTCACAGGCCTTTGACATGCAGCGGGACCTCCAGATCACGCCCCGCAGACTGGAGTACACCCGGGACAAAGAGGGCGAGCTCTTCAACTCTCTTATGGCCATCGCAAACCGCAAACAGGAGGAAATGAAGGAGATGATTGTTGAGACGCTCGGCAGCATGAAGGAGCAGCTTTTGGATGACGCAGCCAACCTTGAATTTACAGGTTGAGTTTTAATTATTTACATTATCTTCAATTAGTCTCGCACACACCCACATCGATAAATTTGATTTTTTTTGTGTCTAAGTCTTTTTTTTTTCTTTTTTTTTTCAGGATTTTCAAGATAAATAGAAATGTTATGACATAAATTTACTTGAACCATTTTATTCACTTTGAACTATTGAAATCAGTCATATTTTCCATGAATGGTTTCATGCTTGTTATAATGTTATTATTAGTATTATTATTGTTGTTTGATTGAACTATTGTCTCAAAATGAAATGATCTGTCTACAGTGTTGGCTAGGTTTCCTCTAATGAACAGTTGGGGACATAAAGCTGCCTTTATGAATTGAGCTTCTCTTTGAAAAGCTGGTTGTGCTGAATTAGTTTTGTCAATTTAAGACATAATAATCATTTGTGCAGAAAAGATGTCTTGTACAAAAATTGGAAGCATACTCTTTCGTCGCATGTTTAAATTAGATCACAGTGAGAAAATCAGATTTCCTTTGATAAACTTTCATGCTGTTCTTGTATGTTTCACTACTATATGCATGAAATAAAATGGGGAATTTCTTTTATCATAACCCACATAAAATAGATAGCATTATTGACATAGTTTTCTAGTGAATTCCTCTGCTTTTCGTAATGCTGGGGTTGCACAGCTGTAGTCTGCAAACACAGCCCTCCCAGAGAATGAGTTATCTCCTGAGTTTGTTGCATTTCACAACATTGACTCATCTGTTCAAATGAGTCAAGTCGAAATGTGCCACTTTCATCTGGTTTCCTTTGTCAAGTTCCAAATCTCAAAACTTTACCTATTGTTTATGGATTGCTACAAAACACATACTGCATGTACGTTTGTTGTATAATATCCAATGCCTTTTGTCTGGCAATTTCCCATCCAGTTTCACAAGGCTTAAGACTGTTGCAAACCTTATTGTAGAGGAAAGATGTATCAGAAAATTGATGATATTGCAATTGTTGTTTTGAAGATTGAGAATACTGTCGTGCAAGTGGGGTGAGACAAAATTTCCACAAGGCGAGGCGAGAGTTTGACATAAATACATTTGTAGTCCAGTTAACAATTTTGCTGTAACTCACAAACCCTTTTTTCTCTGTGCTGAACGTAAACACATTTGAAAAAACTCACACAATAATTCCACAATCTTTTGTTGCATGAGATTCCTATCCCTAATCATTTGTCTGAAATATTTTTTAAGGCTACAAAAAGTGAAAATGAAATGAAATGAAAATGAAAGTCAAAATTAAAAGAAACTTGCTGTGTAATCTTCCAAACAAGTGTATAAAGTGTTATTTCTGCGCTTTATACACTTGTAATTTTACAGTCCATTCACTTTTTGTGTGATACTTGAACCTCAAACAAGATATTTCATGGCTCCTTTTAACACATTGTGAAAATCCCATTCTCCTACCCAATTTAATTTGTTTTTAAAAAAGGACTACAAAACTCTTTTTTTTTGTGTCATTCTACATTTTGTATTAAATTATCCAATTTGATGAGCTGGAGCCATCATTTCTTTTAATGGGAAATTTACTGCTGTAGTTGTTTCCATACCCTAAGATAACCAAAATATTTCTTCCTGCCTACAGACATTATCGTCACCACAAACGGAGAGGCTGTTACATCGAAGGAGATCAAGTCGTGCATTCACCAGATCCAGGAGCTGATCGTGGTGCGTCTGAATCAGGCTGTGGCCAACAAACTGATCAGCTCTGTGGACTATCTGAGGGAGAGTTTTGTGGGCACTTTGGAGCGCTGCCTCAACAGTTTAGAGAAGTCCAACATGGAGTCCTCGGTGCACAACGTCACCTCAAACCACCTCAAACAGGTCTGTGAACAACAGAAAAAAACACTGTGTGTTTCAAGGCTATGAAAAATCTGATAAAAATCACAATATAACCTTCATATCAGGGACACGTATGTGGCTTTTTTGTAAGGTTTTAGATGTTTTGTCAAATGGGCTCTGTGCACAACGGCGCAATGTCTAGCTCATTGTGTCTCAAAGCTAATGCTAACTTTTACATAAAATATAATCAAATGTAAATTTAAATTGACGACTGCTTTATTGCTTTATGTGAAGATTATTTCAGTTTGTTATTTTGTTTTATCTAGATATTTATTATACCTCAAAGTTAGCATTAGCATTGAGACACACAAATCTGCCTTTTTAAACATAGTGGCATCTTTATTTGTGATTGCGCAGTGGTTAGCACTCTCGCTTCACAGCAAGAAGTTCTGGGTTCGATTCCCAGGTGACCCAGGGCCTTTCTGTGTATAGTTTGCGTGTTCTCCCTGTGTCTGCGTAGGTTTCCTCTGGGTGCTCCAGTTTCCCCTACCACTAGAAACATGTACAGTAGATGTGTGAATGAGACTGTGTTTGTGAGCTTGAATGTAAGACAATGGATGAAAACTAGCCCATGGCTAATCCACTCTGTACACAAGGTGGCAGTTGGTCTGTTTATTTTTAAAATGGCTAGCTCAGTACTTCCTGTCTAATTCATTTCTATGAGGTTTCACCCAGTCAGACTAAAATGAATAAATCCTGACAGATCCTGCAGTGAACAGTGAGTTGTGGTGGACGTCTCTGAAACATGTTAAAGACTTTACAAAACAAGCGAGTACTTCACCAAAGGGCACTTGTGTGTTTATAAAGGAACGCGTTTGGGTCTCAATACTAACGCATAACAAGTTGAAAGTAAAACAACCCAAGTGACATTCTGTGCAGAGTCAATTCCAGAGTTGCATGTTCATTAACATGTACTGTCCTGACCAAATAAACCAATAAATACAATATTTTGTAGTCTTTGATATATTGTCAGTTACATTCACTTGTGTTTTGCTGTCCTCTGCCTGATCTGTCAAGATTTATACATTTTAGAGCAACTTAGCAAAATACCCCCTCGATGGAAATAGAATTATACAGCAAGTACTGCCGCTAACTCCGAGCTAGCAGGGTGCCGTTGTGCACTAAGCCGCTTGAACATACAAAAAGGACAGACGACTAATGAGTTATATGCTATTAAATAGAACAAAGATGTTGAGATTTTCTGTAACAGGAACGTCTTTTAACTTTCAGTGTCCCATTATAATACTACTTCACAGAATGGAAGCAATTGGACAATTGAAATAAATAATGATACATAATATTATTATCAAGTGTGTGAAGTGATTTAATGAACATGGTTTTAACACATTAATCTTGTAGTTTTATTGTAATTTTACAAACAAATAAATACAGGAAAGCAAATAGACGAGAGGCACATGTTGCAGTTTCACGATACCACATGTAGAATGCTAACCATTCATTCACAAAGGACTGAGGATTTCCCTGTTCACAGTTCTCTGTTTTTGTCACAGTTACTAAACGCTGCCTATCACGTGGAAGTCACCTTTCACTCGGGCTCCTCCGTAACACGCGTTGTGTGGGAACAAATCAAACAGGTCTGTATCATTTTGATCAACTAATTATATGTATGTTTGTCACTGTTACATTTTACATTTTTTTTTGTTTTTTAGATAATTCATCGGATAACCTTTGTGAATCCCCCGGCCATCACTCCAGAGTGGAAGCGTAAAGTGGCCCAGGACGCCATCGAGAGTCTGAGCGCCGCCAAACTCGCCAGAAGCATCTGCTCGCAGTTCAGGACGAGGCTCTACAGTTCACACGAGGCTTTTGCTGCGTCTTTACGTCAGGTAAAGTCTGACTCGTGTGGAACTACTGGTTTCTAACAAGTATCTAACCCAGGACTAAAGATGGTGCTAAAACAAGGACTAAATGTAGGTCTGGGATTAAAGCCGGGGCCAAAGCAAGGATTAAATGTAGGACCAGGACTCAAACCAGGACTAACGACTTGACCACACAGCATCCCACACTCTGACTCTTTTCCTTAAATCTGGTCTTGGTCTAGGACAGGTTTTGAAAGGTCAAAGTCAAGTCCTTGTTTGTCTGACAAAACTTTCTTGGAAAATCTCATTTCAATGGTTGAGAAACCTGTTTCTACGCCAGACAGGTTGGTTGGCTGGTTGCCAATAAGAACAACAGCATGGACTATTGCATTGATCTTAAGACAATAGTTGCTACGCTGGCACTGGACGGTGCAAAATTCTAGGCTTTGATCCCATTTAGTTTTATGGCAAAGGAATTTTATAAACTCATCCGATCATGCTTTTGTCACCAGGCCTGTGTTTATAGAAGCTTTTATGTGTAAAAGGGTGTAATTTACATTATTAGAAGCAGATAAATTTAATGGCCTCACTGGGCCAGGACCAGGACTAAAAGGTTATCATTTCTTTCTAGCATTTGTAATAAGATCAAGTGGCATATTATTTCATTATGTTCATCATTATTAGATTAGTGGCAAAATATGAATCAACTTTTCCATCTTTGTTCAAAAGAAACCACTGCCTGCCTCTATACATTTTATCAAACATTGTCTTCTGTACTTTTCCTCACTTTAGAGCTATTGCTGCTTCTCTGTGCTTTAATTTTATTCTTCAGTATGTAAATATGTGCAACTGTGGCTCTGACGTCTCTGACCAATCCATTTGAGTCTAACTGCCCTGATGACAATCATCACATGACGAACAGTGTGGCTCACATCACTGTCTGCATTTCCACGGTCCCCCTCTCTCTTAATAAAGTTACATACATTATATGCGTGTAAGCATTGTCAGCCTGAAGCAAATCAAGTCGCTCTTTGTGCTGAATGAGCCACCATTGCAGTTTTACGTTGTAAATGTATAACAAAAAAAATCTGTGTTGTAATCTTTCCATAAATGCTGGGAATGGTATGTGCCATGTCTTGAAACAATGAGGAAAATTCACAACTAAATGAACTAACACTGGTCTATGGAAAATTAGAAATACATGACATAACTTCATAATAGATAGAAACAAATTGTCTGATTGTCTCTAAAAACTGCCGCTTTTTAATTACTTAGTTTATTACTGACGAATCATCAGAGAGCTATTCATTTTATGTTTTAGTCTGTTCTTAGACGTGGTACTGATTATAATCATAGTAATTATGAAATGTATTTATGTGTTCGTTTCAGTATGTGTTAGCATAAGTTTTATAAGTAGATTATATGAATTATAAAATATAAAAAATATATATATAATAATAATAATCTACTGCCACCTGGTTTAACATTACAGTCTTATAAAGTAATGAACCCATTACTTGTTTTTATGCATCTGATAATTGCATGTGTTTATAGCTGGAAGAGGGGCATACGGGTCGCCTGGAGCGCACGGAGGACCTGTGGCTGCGCGTGAGGAAGGACCACGCCCCTCGCCTCGCACGCCTGTCTCTGGAGAGCCGCTCCCTCAGAGACGTCCTGCTTCACGGTGAGTCGTGACTCAGTCTTTTCAAAACAGACTTGCACACGTGTAACTAAACCGTTTAATACCATAACTACTCCATATAAAGATGTTCACGATACTCTTATTTAGTAATAAAGGCGCACAATGAAACTTTTCTTTTATCAGTCTAGCATTTATAAATTGCATGTGTTTTATTGCATAGTGCACCATTAACTTTACTCATCTATGTATCAATATTTTCTTTATTCTTTTTTACAATTATATTTATTTGTTGAAATTGAAAACAAACATACAAACTAAACAGACATGTTCAATTTTAAACTGGTTGTCTTAAAAAAATAAATAAATGGGATAAATAAAATAAAATGGGAAAGAGCATTTTATTTTTAGGTGGAACGAGTATTTTACCAGGTGGAACGAGTATTTTACCAGGTGGAACGAGTATTTCTAATTCTCAATGGAGGACAACAAAATCACATGTCTGGAAAGAATTCTGTTGGAAAAGTGTATCATGTTTTTTCACAACACCATGTCAAAGTGACCACTATTCACAAGGAAACGCTAACTGTTGGAGAAACTGTGCTTGCCAAGAGGCTTAACCCTTTTTTGGGGGAATATATCTACCTTAATTTCATTTGGATGTCTTCTGTTCTAATTTTGTTTTTTATCCTCTGTGCTTTCTCTGGCTTTGTTCTATTCTGTTTTTTTGTGTTTAATTGTTATGAAATTGAAAAATCAAAAAACAAAATGAACAAAAACATGACAAAGAAGGAAACAACAGAACTGTTTAGCTAAATAAGATAATAAGATAAGGTCTGGCATATATGTCCCACTTATACCAATGATTAGTAAATATGTCCATTTTCAAATTAACTGCGAGGTTTTATAAATGCTCCTTGTTATTTGAGTCCAGTCCTTGACAGTTGGTTCATTCTCTGTCATCCATGTCTTTGCTGCCAGAAGTACATTCCAAAGGTGCATCCATCTATTGTTTCTATTGTGGGAGCTTTATGTCCCAGATACATAGTTTTAAAGTCATTAAGTGGAATGTTAATGTTTAAAATGATTTGCAGTTTGTTTATTAATCTAATCCATTTCTTAAGAATAGTCAGACAATCCCAAAACACATGATAATGATGAAATACTTGGCTGACACGATTTCTCCAATAACAAATGTTTCCCTGTGAATAGTGTGCACATGGTGTTATAAAATACGCATCAACATTTTCTCAAGCACTACAAAGCCAGGATGAGGAAGGGATAAAGCTGAACTAGGCTGGTGTAAAATGGGAAGACTAACTTGTTTGTACCCTGATCTAACAAACCTAAATTATTCTTTTGTAAAGATTCAAAGACCAGAGTAAATCAACCCTTTTTGTCTTTAGTACTCCTGTAACCCCCTCAATACTGCATGCATGTACCCCGCTCTACTTTTACCCGGCGGTGTCTCACGGTTCGAGGCTTTCTAATTCACTGATTATCAACAGTAGTTTGGTCCCTTTTAAGTTTAACTTTAATGATTTGCCTTGTTTTTTCCCTTCAGGTAAACCAAAGCTGGGGCGAGAGTTGGGCCGTGGCCAGTATGGAGTGGTGTACTTGTGTGAAAATTGGGGTGGACATTATCCCTGTGCGTTGAAGTCCGTGGTGCCTCCCGATGACAAGCACTGGAACGACCTTGCCTTGGAGTTTCACTACACGAGGTACAAAACATCCCACACTCACCGAGACTTATGCATTCTGGGAACGGCCACTGGTTTGGAGCCAGGGGAAATGCCAGTAATATTGAAAGCATTTGTCTAAAGCGCTCATCCACATGACAGTTGCTTTGTAAAAAGTCATGACTCCACCCTTTGGTGGCTGTTAAAGCCTGGAGGCTTTTTACGCTGCTGTGTGAGGTCAGTGACATCACAACACTCCAACAGCCAACAGTGTTTTCTGTTGGAGGATCGGACACAGGATTGTCTCCTTTGAGATGTTATTGATTTGATGTTTCACAGTATGGCATTTAATGTGTCTATCTAGCATTTATTCAATTATTTTTTGATTGATACTAATTATTTTGAATAACATTGAAGGCCCAAAGTCACTGGGATAGGCTCCAGTCACCCGCGACCCCTAACGGGAATAAGCGGTAGAAAATGAATGAATGAATGAATGAATGCACATTGAATTCACTTTCATCCTGACTGTGAGCAGGATGACCTCTCCACAGATCTGACTTGTTATTTGGCCTGATGGGTCCAACTGCTTTTTTCCATGGATATGGATAAATATGATACTTTGGAACATTTCTAGAAAAGCAATAATATCTCCAAGGAGACAAGCAGGTGGTGGACCCTTCACCAGAAAATGTACACGGTGTATCTTTAAGGGATTCATTGATCCAGCTTTTCTGAAGTGACTTTGGTTTTGAGAGTCTGTCAGTATCAACTGAGTCGGCTGCCGAGATATTGAACCGCAGTTGCAGCTCACACCTTTAACACAGTGAACGTCCAGTCCCTCATTCAAACCTCAAGGGCTCATCAGCTACTCGTCTTGTGCCGTGTCCCATCTCCATCAACTCCTCTTTTTCTCCTGAGTCATCGTCGCTCTACTGGCCCCTTCCTTCAACCCCATTGTCTGCGTTGCATTGCACTTGTCTTCTACTGCAGTTTGAGAAAAGAATATTCTCAATCAAGACACTTGTAATTACTCAATGATGGGCCTAACCCTTAAAGTGCGTATGACAGGTTTTCGTCATTCTCTTATTTTGACTTCATTCGGTGTATTAATACCTGCTGTAAATATAAATTATAGTTTTACACCAATCGAGTTGCCGTTTGTGGAGAAAAGTTTAAAAATCCGCCGAAAATTACAGGAAGTGAACAAATGACATCACACTGGGGAGACAAAAGTTATGCAAAATTTACACAAAAAAGCGTGTTTTTTTAATCCTTTATACATTAATTCGACAAAAAAGGTGTCCACGTGTGTTTTTAATTTGAAAAAGTTAAAAGATCTGTGACATTAGATGAATTTGGGCGGTTGCTATGGTAATTTCCTAGCGTGATGTCATCGTTTACAACCAGGAAGTGAAACAAAAAAATCAAAAAAATTGCTAAGATGGGATAAAATTTGTGAAGTATTTTAGCAAAATTTGAAGTATATTTATCTAAAGTACATTTTAGTTAAATGAGTAGTTCAACCTGTCAGGGGCACTTTAACCTATATCTTCTACCATTACCTTGTTCTTTAAATTGTTTTAATCTGAACCGATACCCGCTAATAAAAACACTGTCTGTGTTTTTCAAATGTTATGTGTCACATACTTTTTGTTTTGTTGGACAAATATTGAAAGATAATGTCTAATAAAAGGATCATTTGTATATTTTCCCAGATCTCTTCCCAAACACGAGCGCCTGGTGGACCTCCATGGTTCAGTGATAGACCACACGTATGGAGGCGGCTCCAGCATCGCGGTGCTGCTCATTATGGAAAGGCTCCATAGAGACCTGTACACAGGACTGAAGGTAATGCACACCAGGAACAACCACATCCACCAAATTTACAAAGGCATCCGGATTATTATATTAACCTTAAACATGTTCAGAATTTTTGGAATTCTATCACTCTGAATCTGGTACAGTCTTACTAGTTTGTAAGGGCCCATATGCCACAGACTGCATGTCCTTAAAGCCCTCCTCATCCGCAGGAAAACTAATCGAAATAAGTCCAGGACTGATAGAAATCCATTTGTTGTGGCAGTGGTTGTTGTAGTAGTAGACATCACCCTGGAGTTGAGAACAATTCCTGTGCTTATATTGTTTTTCAATTTCAATACGAAGCAAATTTAAAGGTGCACAATGTAACACAGTGTGGCATTTAATTCAGAGTTGACTCCATACAATCAAGTTAGAGGTCAATTCTATGGAAGCGAGCCCTCACAGTAAGAATGCAAGTTTTTCCACACCTGTAATTGTATAAATGCAAAAGGGATACGTTTAATGCCATACCGTGTAGGGCTGTGCAATTAATCTAGTATATACAGTCCTGATCAAAAGTTAAAGACCAGTTGAATAAATGGCAAAAGTCACAATTTGCATGGTTGGATCTTAACAAGGTTATTAAGAAATGGAAGTGGGACGAAAAAAAAAGTAAACAATGTATTGAAATCAACAATTAAACCTACACAGGGCCTCTCGCAGTACTCCATTGCTGCTGAGGTGGGACACAGTAAGACAGTCATTTGGAATTTCTTAAAAGTTCCGGAACAAGAAAGTGAAGTGGAATACTCCCCAAAAAAAAATCACACCAGCACTGAGCTGGAGGATCCGATTGGCTGTCCGTTACTGGCACAAGCAGATCCACCTGAGATGTTTTGTACGCGCCACAGGAAGGGGGCGCCATAATGATCTGGTGCTTTTTCCTTCAGTGGAACAATAGAGCTCTAGGTGATGCAGGTCGTCAAACGGCTGCCGTGAAACATCTGTACAGATGTTGCAGAAAGCATCCCTCATGACTGAGGCCCTCGTCTGTGGAACCACGGGGTTTTTCCACACGACAACACTACATTCACAAAGCCCCAGGACAAAGGACTTCTTCAGGAGAATAACATCACTCTTTAGGACCATCCAGCGTGTTCCCCTGATCTAAATCCAACTGAGAACCTTTGGAGATGGATGGCAAGGGAAGTTTACAAAAATGGACCACAGTTCCATACAGTAGATGTCCTTCATGAGGCCGTCTTCACCAGTTGGAGAAATGTTCCCTCTCACCTGGAAACGCTTCCATCAACAAGTTGCATGCTGCAGCCAGTTTTTAAAGTGATCAACAATAACTGTAGCACTAATCATTACTGAGTTCATGTTTGGGACTTTGAGTTCTGTTTTGATGGGGTTTGGGTTGTTTTTTGAGATGTGGTCCTAAACTTTTGATCAGCTGCAAAACTGCTTTTTTCAGTTTTAATTGTTATTATCAATAAAATGTTTACTCAAACGTCCTTTTTTGGTCCCATTTCTTGGTGCTTATAGAAGCTCTACTTGAAACCTTGTTACGATCCAACCATGCAAACTGTGACTTTTGCCATTTATTCAACTTTTGATCGGGACCGTATAATTGTTAATTAATTCAGTTAATACTCTATTCAGTTACAAAAATGTGGTAATCGAAAATACAACAAATTGCCTTCTGTTCAATGTAATAGTCCTTTTGTCTCTCAAAACCTGTAGCAAAGGCAGTTTTCTAAAACATTACTAATACAATATATTTAGTCTTTACTGTCTCTACAGAATAATTTACACAATATAGAAGTAATTATTCAAAATAATCATCATTTCAATTATGTGCAAAATAATTGTGATTATAATTTTTGCCACATTTGAGCAGCCCTAATACCATGTAACATTCCAGGCAAAGCAATAATATCTCCACCAGAAAAGTTACATAGTGCACCTTTACAGTGATTGAGGATTGTTATTATCTTCCCACTGATGAATACATGAAATATAATTTATTATAAGTAATTAATTTGTGTGTCTTTCTGAAAGACGGGCTTGTCGCTGAAGGAGCGGCTGCTGATTGCTCTGGACGTAGTCGAGGGAATCCGCTTCCTGCACAGCCAGGGCCTGCTACACCGAGACATCAAGTTAAAAAATGTTCTGGTGAGTTCATGGTGTTCAGTGGAAAACTACTGTTAAGAATTTAAACACATATCCTCCTCAGTGTTTTGATTTCTTCATATTTATTTCAGTTGGACAAGCAAAATCGAGCTAAGATCACTGACCTGGGATTTTGTAAACCCGAAGCCATGATGTCGGGCAGCATTGTTGGGACGCCCATCCACATGGCTCCTGAGCTCTTCACAGGTTTGTGAATCATACGTTTTGAGTTTTTTGTCTGCGTGGTCAAAGTGTGTCAGTTTAGTGCAGTAACTCGTAATTTATATCACTTTCTTTTTGCCCTTTTTTGCTCTTCATCAGGAAAGTATGATAACTCTGTTGACGTCTATGCCTTTGGGATCCTGTTCTGGTACCTGTGCACGGGGTCAGTAAAGCTCCCAGAAGCGTTTGAAAAATGCTCCAGCAAAGACCAGCTCTGGACCAATGTTAAAAAAGGTAAACTTCAATGCACTTGCCCTTTGTATTTAATAAGTACGGTGTGCTTGAAGGTAAAGGGAACAACATTAGTCTGCAGTGGGCTGGATCTATATGTCTGTGTGTATGGGCCCTGAGGTACAGTATCATTATTATTATTTTTTAAATATTAGAACTGATTTTAAAAAATGAAAAAATGATGACTGCTTCTGAACCGTAGGTACATACATATTTCTGAACTTGTGTGATTTATTTTTACACATTTCACATTTGTCTCAACTGATATGTTTAAAGACCAACATTTTTGTTCCTGTCATCGAGATACTCCCAAAAAATTATGAATTAATTTTTTTTGTCAATTACGCCCAAGAAAATGTGGTAAATGAGTCTCTATGTAATGTTACCTTATTGTCATCGCTATGTTTTCCCTCATTTTTATTTAAGCCTAAATATATATGCGTATTTTTTTTTATCCTGTAGGGTCCCGACCGGAGCGCCTGCCCAGTTTTGATGAGGAGTGCTGGCAGCTAATGGAGGCATGTTGGAACGGCGACCCGTCCCAGAGGCCGCTGCTGGGCATCGTGGAGCCCAGCCTGCAAAGCATCATGGCCCGCATGTGTGGGCCGGAGCGCAAGGGCAGCAGCCTCGAGGACTCAAACTGAACTCACTCCAGACTGAAGTGTATTTTTGTTGTATTTATGAAAGCGTGTGGGAAAAACGGGTGATACTGGATTGTTGTCCTTCACTTTCACGTTGTGCCATTATTTATGAGGAGCAGAACCAATTTGTGTAGATTTGTGTTTTATCAAATGGTGGATTTGAACACTGGCCCTGGGCCCCTACAGTTCGATTTCCTTATAGCTGTTGTGCTAATCGCTACTCCATTGTTCTATGTTATGAGATGCAATTTGTTTTAAAGTAGCCCATTCCTAGTATTATGCGAAAATATAAATATATAAAAGAGTTCTTTTAGATTGTATTTAAGCTGAACATTTCTGCATCTATTCAAACACATCTTTTTAATAAAATACTCTGTTACACAATGTCCTTATTTTTTATATTTTGCTGTACAATTTTACAGCATCACAAGTTCAAGCAAATGTCGAGCATTTCCAAATGAATGAACCATGTTCCAACATCACAGATTTACTTTAACATATGTTAAATAAATTAAGCTCATAATGGTACAGTACAATATTTGTTTCTGCAGTTTTTGTGGACATTTTGAAACAATGGGTAATAACAGGATCTGGAGCCATCTATTGATTGTTCTTAGCCACTACATTGTATTGCCTTCCCCTTTTACCAAAATTAAAGACTTTTAAATTTAATTTCACAATTGTTTTACTTTTTGCTGTGTTGTGGGGATTTGCTAATGTCTCATGAGAAAATTGAAAACGCTGCAACCACAGTCAAGCCGTGTTCCCTCGTACACAGTAAACAGCGCTGGTGCCCATCTCAATATTCATTTACTAATGTTTTTTATGACTGGTTATTTAAGGCAAGACAATGCAGGTGTCATAAATGTAAGAAAATACTGTATTATAAAACAAATAAGTTTTTCATATCAAAATAAGGCATTCTATTAAAAAGGCCAAAAACTGTACATATTTGGGACATAAACATTTCAGAGCTGGATAGAGCCAGGTTTAAATTTCTTGCTTCATCTTATATGTATAAGATATGAAAAACAAAACACAGGGGATTTTCAATATCTTATTCACAAGTATTTTCATAATTTTCAAATTAAAAAAACTAAAATTAAAAATCAGGCTCTGCCAAAAGTACAAGATTGTAAAGTTTGGAATATTTTGAGAAAACACTCCTATATAAATTTTTTGCATAAAAGCTTACATTTTCAGAGACCGAAATTACAAAAAAAATGTAATTGTATGAATCTTGCCTGTAATGCCTCGTCTTAAATGTAGAATTTAAGCTTAAAATGTGAAATTACATTTAATCTCTGCACCTCTCCCTCACTGTATTTGAAAACCTCTGATATAGATCTATAAAAAGTAGTACTTGTTTCAGACCAGTTTTTGTCTCGACATGCTTTGACTGCTTGTTCTCAGAAGTCTCTTCACGTGACTCTTCTGATTATTATAACTGCAGACAAGCCGTCGCAACATGTCACAGTATGACAGTAAACATGGTCTGTTGGAAGAAATTCAAGTAGTGAAAGAAGACCAAATGAATCTTTTTGGAATATGTGACATATTTGTCTGTATTCTCAGATAAGAACTGCACATGATAAAAGTTTAGACAGTACTGATATTTTCCATGTAGAATGTAAACTTTGTCAAAACTCAAGGTTCTCAGGGTTTGAGTTTGGGTTGCCAGATTCTATCACTGGAATCACTGTCCAATAAACCCAAAGAGCTCTCATTGTGTCCTCAGTATAAGACAGCTAATGATGTCACAGGTTCAGCTGTGATTGTGTTGTTTATAAGTCAGTAACTCCGAACTTTAACACCGAAGGTGTTAAAAGAAAAAGGTATGCTGAAACTTGTATAAAACGGTTTAATCGGTAAAAAATGGTTGTAAAAGACAGATACCAGTGGAAATGTGACATCTGATGACATTGTAAGGACATTGTAGTTCACTTTCATTTTAAAGTCGTGAAAATGGCATCCATACATACAATTATAAACAATGATAAAAAGTGAGATTGGTCTTTTAAACATGGTCTGCATGAGTAACGAACGTATAGATACTTTTACTTTATAGAGTCATTTAAAGATATGTCCTTTTTCCATTTACAGGCCACTCTGTACAAGTTCAAACATCTCCAATAGTCTTACAGCACACATTTAATTCATTATTTTACAAAGACAAAACTTCATAGCTAAACTATAAAACACGGCTGGTAAGTCTCTGGATGTGTCCATCACTCGAGATCTGGTGACGCACAATGACAGTACTTTCAACGTCTTTAGAAATTGAGCACCAAAAAGGCCTCAGAAGTCTTGAGTAGTCCTTTTCCGTTATATGTAGACAGTGGTTCTTCAGCTTTTGCCTTGGGAAGCTTCCTTCATTCTGAGAAATAGCTTATTCACAAGAAGATCTTTGCTTTTTCTGCACACAAAGTCCATAAATCAACTTGCAACTTGTAAACGGCCCACTGTGTCAACACATGAGCGTCCATTTTGTGCCTTTTATACATCTATTAGACCATATTCTGAAATCAAACTGGCACCAATGTAAATATTAACATACAGTGAAACAATTCAAGAAAATAAAGTTCCCTGAATGCTTACTAATGGACCCACGAGTATGACCTATTTTTTGTCATAAAAAAACAATGTAAAAAAGAAAAGAAAAACTGCCTGAAAGCGAGTACAGACAGGAATAAACAAAAGTGCATTGCTTCAAGTATGTAAACAATAATTTTTTAAAGGGACCGTATGGGACAGTGCAGTGACTCCTGAGGTTTTGGCACTTTGAGCACTCTTTGTCCATTCGCAACATAAATACAGATCAACGCTCTTTCAGATGGCAAGAGATTGAATCCTTTGTACTGTCTTTTTTGTTTGTGAAGAAGAAGTCCGTGGTGGAGAAGGAGGCTCTATGACCTGCAAAGACACACCCCTCCGTCAGCGAGGTCACATGGACGTGTTGCGATGGCTGCTGGGAGATAAACAGTGGACGGACGATGAGGATGGTGCGGGTGATGGAGGTGGTTTCGGAGACAAACGGAAAAGACAACAAAGCATGGAAATGGTGAGATTATGATATGATTTCAGACAAACAAAGACGGTGAGTAATGGCAGATGCTAAAACAATCTTGATTTTGAGTTCACGGGATAAAATTAAAGAATAAAAATCTATGGTTTTTGGAAAGAGAAAAGGCAAAAAATTGATTAGATTTCAGAATTAGTCACAGCATTTTCATATGATTATCTTTAAATACAGTAGTCCAGTCCAATTAATTATCTCCTAAGCCTGGAATTGCAGTAGATTTGTTACATGTCGAGCAAAAATACCATTATTTAAAGTTAATACTTAGAATTATTATTTATTATTATTTGTTGTTTAGGGAATTGTACGTGATATTCATGGGTGTCAGGGGCTTCCTATTATGAAACATTTATTGAGGACTTCTAGTGTGTTCCAGGCAACTGGTAACTGGGATATTTCCCACCTCTGACTTGAAAAAATGCCCTGGTAAATCCTACTTTTGAAATGGGAGCTGGTCGAGAGACTCCCACTTCACACACGGGATCAACTGTGACGTTTTACAGCGATAATAATCAACACAAGGAGTGGACCTGAGCGATTAACCGCTACATAAACCATGTAAATATTTGTTACAGGATAAATCAAAAAATAATCTGTTATTTACAGTTAGCATTAGAAAAATTCTTTACATATGAGTTCACGCAGCTGGAACGCTCTGAGGTCGGAACTCGTATCTTTCAAGTGGGAAATAACCGACTTCCCAGTGACTGGAACGCAGCATTCTTCCCATTCAAAAAATATATTATTTTGCTTTAAATTGTTAATCGCTATGGTAACAGTCCTATTTTGTCATCACCCTGAAACCAATAACAAGACATTTGTGATTATTGAGAGTGTTTGGAAGCGATGCACACATTCTTTAATCCATGGGTTTCAGAGTGATGAAAAAAAATGTAACTGGTTAAAAGTCTTCAAAATGTCTCTGTTAAACAGGAAGCTAAAACACCTTAAATTGGCAAATATATCTGCTTTTACATGAGCTTATTAAAGGGTGCTCATGTTTGATGGTTGCTGTTTTTATTTGTGGCAGATTTATGCAAATATTATGAACATGAGACAGACTAAACAGCTAAAGACAACAGACGCATGGACTGCGACATACAGTGATAACACTAAACAGAGCTACATAAAGAGGACATGGACACAGGACACATTTATGGTTCTAGATCATGTTGTGGCACTCACTCTGATCCTGAGGAGTCTCCGTCTACCGTCCCGGCCTTGATGCTCAGGACCACGCCGTTGAGCTGGTCTTGAAGGCCAGGTTTAGCCGGACCAGGCCGCCCTTCGCTGGAGGACGACGACCCGCGAGACGACGCCCCGGTTTCCACCAAATCGCTGTTGATGCGGTTCCCTCCATTTCTCTCCACGATCGGAGACAGTTGCTTCTTTTTTAAGATGCCTGTGAGACAAAAATGTTACAAAAGTTTCAGGCTCTCTCTTTCTTCTCTAAGGAGCCTTTGTCATTTACAGTAACACACTTTCTCTATTTTTTTTACTTTAACAGACTATATTTTTTTCATTGAGTCTAAATGGGGTGTTGAATTCATCCTAAATCCATCATGTAACATTAAGGATGGGCGATATACGACAATTTTACGCTACACTGTGCAGTCCAATAACACTTACAGGCCAAAAAATACTTCAGTATTTGTTGCCAATATTTTTAGGGCAGTTGCCCATGTTTTACTGCCAGTTTGTCCTCTTTTTGAACAGAAATGGAAGTAGCAATAACAAATAAGCAAAAAAAATGGCTGTAATGTATGTTTATTACCTTCTCGTATTGTTGATTTTCTAACCTTGCTCTTAACTGCTGTGATTTTGGTCTGAAAAAAAATACTTTGATTTGATATATAACACAACTAAAGATTTTTTCATATCCCAGATAAATATTATTGTTATATTACTGTTATTATTTTTACTAATCTGAAAATAAAGTACATTTACAAGTCTATCTTTACTCAACTTAAGATAGATTTGTGGGCCTTGCTATGAATATTGGTACGGGCAAATATTGATTATTGGCCACACCAGCAAGACAAATAATGGATATTTATGGATAGTTATCGGCACAGAGTTTTCTTTTTTTTTTTTTTTTTTTAATAAATTACATATCGGACAATCCCTATGTAATAGTGTGTTTTTTATTGCTAAACCTGCTTGTCTGCGTAGAGACAGATTACGGATTACAGTTAGGACGTATTATGCCATACTGTGGAACTTTCCTGACAAAACAACAACATTTCCATAAAGACAAGCTGGTAACAGACCCTCCACCAGAAACATTACATGTTTCACTTTGATGTACAAAAGCATGTAATCTCATTGTCATTTACCTTTGTGTGGGTGCGTGTTGAGGTGGGACAGTCCTGGGATCTGCACTGTGGTGGACTCTGGTGAGCGCGCCTCTGGTATCGTCCTCAGATTTGACTCTGAACTGGTGACTTTGAGTTCACTGTCGCTGCCTGAACCTGGGTAGTCGGGCCAGTATGTTTTTGTCATACCATTATCTATGAAAATATAAAAATTGTTCAGTTAAATTTAGGATGAATGTCAAACGGCAATTACAATTTCAAATTTTCAATGTTTACATTCAGGAGCATCGCTTTAGACAAGGCTGAAATATTAATTGATAAACTGACCACATGCCTTTGGAAAATGTGAAAATGTTATTCTAAAATATCATTGTTATACTCTCTTTATTTCCTAAAAGTCTTCCATACCTTGTCCTGGTGGTCTTTTTGTCCCATTGGATGCCAGATTTTCCCAGCATTCCTCAGGAGGAAGGGGGCCCTCCTCATCCTCGCTGTCGGACGAGTGAGTCGAGGCGTAGGATTCACTCCGATCGTCCTCCAAAGACAAGTCGCTGTCGGAGTCGCTGTCATGGTCTGCGTAAAAAGTGAGTTTTGAGTTAAAAAGTTACAGGAAATGATATTTTTATTTTGATGAAATGTAGTTAATTTACCATCAGGGTCTTTATTCTCAGTAAAGTGTGCCATGTGGTCGTTCAGAGCAATATGTGCTTGGCTGTTGCTTAAACCGTCATCCCTGAAAATTGATCAGAAATAACAGCCATTAATTTTCCCTTAATTCAGTTTGATTGTAAATACATTTCCCTTTGCATTTATTTAATTCATACCTGAGGACGAAGGGCACATAGCTTTGTTGGCTCTTGCCGCTCTGCATCGTCCCGTTCAGAGAAATACTGGAGTCTGCGAAGGGAAGGTGGTACAACTTGCCGTCCTTGTAGTTTGTGTTGCATTTGTAAATCTGGAATAAAAACAGAGAGTTTAAACAAGCCTGGAAGAAATTGTTTCTTTATTTTGCTATTGTGTATTATTTAAAGTCTATATGGCAGGTAAGACATCACAAGTCACTAAAACGTAGTGAAGCTGATCATATTTAAGATTTTACTAAGCATTTTTCCATTTTGTCCCAGTTTGACATGTTTTGTAAAGTTTATAATGTTATTTCCTGGTTGGACATGATTAGACAAATAATTATACCTGATAACACCTTTATTTTGTTGAATGACCATTTAAACTGTCAGAAAGATGCTTCAGTTAAACGTTAACTTATTTTCAAATGGATGTCTCTTTTTGATGACAGGTGAAGGGATTCCATTTCAAAAGTTTAGCACTACTTCTATGATCAACTATGATAAATATTTAACACAGATGCCCTCCCACCAAACTAAGTCAGTATAAGAGAAACATGACTATCATATAGGCTTTAAGTTTTGTCTGTGAGTCCAGATGACCAGAGGTCTGTAGTACTGTTACGTTTTCTCAAGTATGTCCGTTTTATAAAATTGTTCTTCTCTGAGTAGTTTTTAGAGACCATAATTTCACTCCTACTTGAGTGATATATTTTACGATGTCGCAGTTCTCTTCCTTGAGTAAATGTTTTAGTTATATTATGTTGCTCAATAATGCTGAAAATCATTTAATCAATTATTTGTCTCATAATTGAAATAATGATTATTTCAAACAATTCTTCTTCTTCTACACTTCCAAAATTAACCTTTGGAGAAAGTATTGACCTAATACATTTCTTTAGCAATGTTGTCTAGCACTTTTGTTTAAAATGTCTATGCCTACGTAGATTAGAAACAGAGAGACAGAACCAGTGAAATATGATAAATATTAAATTATTTAAACATGTGTTTCTTGCAACGTTCCTTTGATTATTACTTTTCCAAATGTTTGTGCTCTATTATTTGAATGCTGGATTTTGCGCATTATTTATTGTTTTGTCCTTCAAATCAAATTGAAATTATAAATCAGGTCTTATGTCCAGATTGTTACTCTTATAATTACTCTTACTTGAGAAGTAGTTTACCAAATTACTATTTTTTTTTTACCAAAAAAATAGTAAAAATATGTATTTATTTTTACTTATTTTATATTATTTTAATATTATTTATAAGTAACAGTACTCTCAGTTAACCAAACACAAACGCCCAACAGTGGATTTTCCTGGGCAACGATGTTTTATTTTTTGGTTAAGGTAAAATGAATTGATTATAATTTAATTTGCGTTACAATCTAATTAAATAGAGGTGATGTTTTATTGAAGTATTGCAACAGAGAGTGAGTGTCTTGAAACAGTGAGTTCAGTTTGGGACGCGGGCTGATCATGTGACAGCGAGAGGTGTCAGAAGGGTGTCAGAGCAGACTCACAGAGGCTTTAGACTTCATCATGTGATCTGGATGCTTGCGGCTGCAGCAGTATTTCATGGCAGTCCTCGCCTCTTTGTTGAACACAATTCGGAAGAAGAAGATGAATGGGCCCTGTGTTGAAAAGTAAATATGGGATTATGAGAAGCGTGTATTTCTCAGTATTTAGTTTCAGGGCGGTCTGCTCTGCTGTGCTCACTTGTACACAGTTGAATCCGGCGAACAGATAATGGAAGATGATGATGTCACTGTTGACCGACAGCAGCGCCAGGAAACATGTGACCAAAACCAGGAAGAGCACCCCACCTGCAGTCTTTAGACCCGCTCTGCAGTCACAAGAGACGGGACACAGACTTAAGAGAAATATTCAGATGCTTTCTAGGAATTGAATGGGGTTAAGACGTGGACACTGATAGGAATACACAAAACATCAGACATAAAATCATTACATCACTGTGAACAAAGCAGCACTTTAGAAATACAAAAAAATCTGAAAAGTCAAAATGTAACTTTGGGATTTCAATGGAACTGTGGTTTCAATTATGAAGATAGTTATTAATAATGGGAAGAGGTGGGTAGAGTAGATAAAATGTGTGGTTATGTAAGTGTAATGTTACTGTTAATATTACTACTCAACTCAAGTAATCAAGATAATTACTCAAGTAAGAGTAAAAAAAGTAATTGGAGGAGCTATTACTTGAATACTAAGTATTTAAAATGGGATTTCAGATTCATGAGTTAATGTGAATGGTAAACAAAACATTAAATAATGCACATATTCTGGTATTTTCCAAGAATTAAAAATATTTAAATAAATAAGGTAAGGTAAGGTAAAAGATGAAGAGAAATTAAGACTTTTACTCAAGTAAGAATACTGTTACTTCTAAATATTACTCACGTAGAGTAAAAGTAATGTGTCAGAAAAGTATTTTGAAAAGTGCAATTTCTTTACTCAAGTAAATGTACTACCCACATCTGATAATGGGTTTTCTTGAACTGACTGAAAAAAACACCACCAGGAACTGAATCGATTTTATACATTGTTAAGATTTGGGACACTCACATTCGAGGCTCTTTCTTTTCAATGCTGTGGTGTTTGGGAGAGCAAGAGGCTTTTGAGGATAAAATGTAAAGAAAGATATTCATCTGAAAACACAAGAAAAATGCAAAGATTACTGAATGACACATAAAACTTCATAGTATTTCCCATTTATTTCCCACAACTGACCGACACAGCCATGGCGATTGGTCCAGCGAAACTCCAAATCAGAGTATCATACATCGACAACCAGCAATAATCAGGGTTTCCGTAGCCTTCAGGGTCCAAACCAACAGCCAAACCTGCAGAACAACATCTTTCTTTGGCTGTGTTTTGACTTTTGTGGAATGAATTTGTGCATTTACGAGGCCAAACCTGTGATGAAGGCAGGCACGCCCCAGCCGATCAGGTAGTAAAACCTCATTGGTCCATAGTTGATGTCTCGGACTTCGCTGATCATGCGGTAAACGTGCAGTCCCTCCAGGAAAAGCCAGGAGAAGGAGCAGAGGTAGAAGAAGTGCAGCAGGATGGCGATGATTGTGCACAAAAACTAGAAGACATGATTCAGACATGAACCAAACAATACAGCAGCTGAAGGTTCTCAATTTCTCTTATATTTGTTTGACATCACTTTCACTGAAGTAGGCATGGTTTAATTTAGGCTTAGAGCTAGTTTAAATTAGATTTTTATGCATTTTATATAATATGTTTTCTGGATTAGTGGCTCTACTGATCAAATTCAATAGAGGTTATGCACTGACATTCTTTTATCGAAACTCTTTGCTGTTTTGACTTATTTTATGTTCGAAGCGCTTTTGTTTTGCTCAAATTAACTTTAGATGGCAAAATAGAACTGCAAGTGGTTTATCTGATGTTGCTACGACTGTGCAAAGCTTAACTACCTTGTTTGCCAACGATTTGCTAACAGTTGGAGATTTAGGACACTTCAACTTGCGCACAACAATGAAATCTTACAAAAAAACGGACTCAGGAACATCTTATATAAAAATAGGAAGATAATGACTTCAACTATGTGTGTGGTGAACCATCCACCAGAAAAGTTACAGCGTGCACCTTTAAACAAATCATATATATGTCATTACCGGGTTGTCCGCATGATTGATGCCCAGGATGAAGACAAGCTCGGACAGGAAGAGCGCGACCGTCCCGTTGTTGATTATGCTGGTCTTGTTGCTCTGCAGGGCCCTCAGACTCAGGAGGAAGATGGAGGTGAGGAAGAGGAAGCCCAGAGTGACTCCCACCGCACTCCACGTCAGGAGTTTGACTGGCAGGATCTCTCCGTTCTGACGCAAACACCATGAATAAATCAGACATGACACAAATGCAGGACAGAACACAATGAACATGTAGTGTTTTAAGAGAATTTTACATTAATTCATGTGATTTTGTTTTGCTGTGTTTTTTTGTTTATGTATTGCCCCTTTTGTTCTTTCTTTTGACAAACAAAAACAAAAAATAATAGCAAAAATGTATCACAAAAAATATATAATTTGTTTAATAACTGAATTGGTTCATTGTGAAACGTAAAATGCATACTGTGATGTTTGTTGTTTAAATTATAAATGTTATTGAAGGATTGAAATGAGTATTAACTACGACACTTATACAAAGGCATTACTAAAAGATGTTACAATATAGAAGAATATATTTTTATATGACTGAGATAATTTTATATGTATTTTACTCTTTTAAACTGATGTTAATGTAAATATTTATGTTTTTATTTTTTGTATTGTGGCTTTAATGTATGTTTTAATGTCTCTAAAGCACTCTGAATTACGTTTGTATGAAATGTGCACTACAAATAAATTGCTTGCTTGTTCACCTATAAAACATATCAAATTAAGTAATATCTAATCATATCAAATCAAATTAAGTAAGAGATTTTGTTTTCTATTGATAATTCTTTTTTAATTGTTTTGGTATTGACTTTCTCATGTATTTTTTATTATATTTTATAATGTTGTGTTCACGTTGTGCAGCACTTTAGAAACCTTGTGTTTGTAAAAATGTGCTATACAAATAAAGTGTGTTGAACTGGAAGCGAGAGTTAATTCTAAGATGCACTTTTTTCATTTGTTTTCAGTTTTTCTCAGTATTTCTTTGCTTACCTCTCTGCGTGAGACATCCATGAGCACTGCAAAGCTTGTCATGTGGTAACACTGACAGCTGATGTGAGTGCTGTTTCTGAAAACCACCTCACAACCCTTCGCTGACCAGCCACCACTCCCACTCCTGCCAAAAACACAAAACAATTACTTTAGAACCAACTTTATTTCATGGACCAGCTCTTGTGCGGTGTTAGACTTTACAGTATGGTGTGGTTCCAGAAGACACAGATGGGTTTAGAGCGCTCCTCTGTGGTCACCAGGCGGAACTGCACCGTGATGGGTTTGTCCAGAGGGTGCTGAAGGAGCTCGTCGTTGTCATGGACGGTGATACTGACCACGGGCGTGTTGATAACCGGCCGCTTTGGGACTCTGAGGAGGAAACACAGAGGCTTTAGTAAGTTTAAACTATTACATTTGTTTATGAGCTTTGTGTGCTTTAAAGTTACAATTATTCTAAACTGGTAAAATGTAAGTAATTTAGGAATTGAATAAATAAAACAGGGTATTTCCAGGTTTAGCCAAGTGAAATTTAAGACCTTTAAGAGTTTTTTTTTAATGCCAAGCACACATTTTTTCGCAAAAGAAAATGAAAGTAAATTTAAAAAGAAACACTAATCAATTTAAAGATTTGTAAGACACAAAATAAATTAATTGATAAAGACGTCAAATATTATTTTAATGCCAATTAAAATACATGTGAATTTACGTGAATCTTCCACTATTTTTCTATATTTTTGTACTAATAATGTTGCATTAAAATATTAGAAAACGGGCCTAATCATAATAGGTTTTAATTACAAATCCTAGTCAGACATCAAATTTTAATACATTTAATCATAAAACATAAAATATGAAGATATATTCTGACAAAAAATATAAGATTACTACGACTAAAACAAGGACCAAGAAAATCTAAGACTATTGTACTTAAAATTTTATACTTTATA
Source organism: Rhinogobius similis (assembly GCA_019453435.1). Lineage (NCBI taxonomy): Eukaryota > Metazoa > Chordata > Actinopteri > Gobiiformes > Gobiidae > Rhinogobius > Rhinogobius similis. The sequence continues at coordinate 16,190,163 of CM033627.1, read as the reverse complement.
GTACAATTTTATGTTTTTAAGGCCTTAAATTTGTCCCTATCAAATGTAATACTTTTGATAGTGACACATTTAAGGTGACATATTTCTAAGTCCTCACCTGAGACTTCTTTTGTCTGGGTCGTAGTTTTCGGGCAGCAGCGGGGCCAGACTGTGGAAGATGATGACGCTGGCCACTGCGTCCTGCTGGTCCTCGTTGGGATGTCTCCTCTGACGGTTCACGGAGCGGTTTTTCGGAGACGGTTCGGGGAAAACGTCCAGGTGTCTGTGGCCTTTGGTATCCACTGGAGGTGGCTGGAACACCGAGTCCGGGAGCGTCACAGTTGTTTCCAGATCCACAGGGCGAGGACCTCTCAGGGACTGGTACCGCGGCAGTTTGGCTCCGGCAAAGTTTGTCTTTTTGAGGCGGTCCACAGAGATGACTATGGAGGAAGAAAAGTGAATAAAGACAAACTTTTAAGTTAAAAATTAAAGCACTGTGACATGATTGTTGATAGGTTTGTCACAAAGATGAAGCCTTTAAAAAAAAGCCTCTACCCTAACAATTACTTGCACTAAAATAATTCCTGCTCATGTGTCACAAAACTCAGATTGGACACTAAGATGCAATACTTGTTGCCAAAGACAGTGGAATGTAATTTTTAAGACCACATAATATTAATTTCTTTAGAACTACCATGTGGTTTTATAAATCTTCTGATATAGATCAAGTCCATTCTAAAAATATTCAGGAAAAGTAAAAAAATATTCAGAAAAAGTGTTCTTTTTTATGTATTTTGTTTCACTGTACCAGTTCAAACCAGTATCTAATTTTGAGATCTGGCTGTAGAAGCCTAAGTGCAAATAAAAACTAGTTCAAGATGAAGACAAGAACTAACCAAGACAGTGATCTGGATAGGATAAATATTTTGCTCTCTGGAATATATTTATTCCAACAGTTAAATATATGGAATATATAATTTATAATAAAGGACTTTTTATTAATCAGAGTGCCTCGGACTTTAAAGGGTACTTTTAAAGTCTGCGCCTGATTTTTTTGCATTAGACTTACGCCTAGTGTACACTGAGTCCAGTCCGGTCGCGGTCCGGGACCCGCGGGTCTCTTGCAGACGCCTGTCACACCAGCTCCGGTTAACTGCGGTCCGTTTTTGACGAAAGCCACGTAGATTCACGCGTGGTTTCGCCATGAGCACTCTCGCCAAAATGACATGAAAGCCGCACCAGACCGCTGCGCGCGTCCGCAAAATAGACTTCTTATGATTCTTTCCGAGACCGCTGCGCTGCCGGACCCGCGTCGCAGAGCTCCGAGGTCGGTGTGACAGGGAGCATTGATTTTAAGCACTTTCTAAGTCTTGCGGGACCCGCACGGGACCCGCGCGGGTCCCGAACCGGAGCCGGACCGGAGTCGGTGTGCATCAGGCGTAAAGGACCCTGAAGCGCTCCCAGCTTTTGTTCTTAGTTCAATGTATGAGTTGATTTATAAACATATATTGCCTGATACCTATATGTGGTGTGACGATGGTGAAGGGGCTGAGGTAGGTCTTCCTCATGTTTTGTGCCAGAGTGTTTGCGTATTCCTCGAAGTGTCGCAGGAGCGCGGCTGTGCCTCCGTCCGAGCGCTGGATCAGGTCCCAGTGCGGCCGCGTCTCTGGGGAGAGGATGGCACTGCCCACACGCACAAGATTCTGCCAACGCCAATGCACAGAGTTCAGAGTAAAGAAGTGAAACAAGACTGTAATGTATCACAGTACAGGGTTATTTATGTGCTGTAGATGAAAATACAAGGTTAAAGTGGTTCTTTTCACTGAATCCCTAAGGCTTCGAAAATTTGAAGTACGGTCCTATATAACATCTAAAGTCTACTGGCTAGGATTAAGCAATATTTATCCCAGTTTGAGTATATTTTTTGATGCAGACGCTTTTTTGCTCATTTCAAGTGAAAGTGCTTGTGTTTTTTCTTATTTTAAGTAAAGCAAGAACTGTTTGCTTGTTGGCAAATCTTATTATAAGACAGTTAACATATACTCAAATCAAAATAAATAATACTTAAATCAAGCATTTCCTCTTATCTTTTCTGAGATGGTAATTTCTTCATTGACCTACATCTAAACAGAAGTCATGTCAAACTAAGCTTGAACAGACTAAACATCAACGGAAATAGGTCCTGTACTTTTGCATTTAACTTTCATAAAGGTCTATTTTGTTCACAGTGTTGACCTGGAATCACAGATCTCAACCTCAACCCTTTCATAAATTGCAACAGAGTGCAAATTAAATATGGAACAGACTGGATGATTGGGCTTTCTGTTGTTAAAAGACTCTAAACACCATGTTATGTGAACAGTGCACTTCCATGGAAGACTTTAAACAAATGTCTGGGGCCTTCACTGAGCACCCGATTGAAAGGAGTTGATATCACTCAGACACCATTACACCACTGTTCTCCTTTTACTTTGTTTCTTGTAGTGTAAAGTCTTTGAGTGTCCAAAACAGTGCTACTGTACCTCCGTGAAGTGGACGTCCTGAGTGGCGGTGAGGTTGAATCCCTGCTGGGTGCTCTCGTGCTGTAACAGTCTCTGCGTGAGGTGATAGGCCACTTTGACGTCGCTGCCAAAGTACTTTTCTGTGTGAAGAGTGGCATTGGCCAACATGGCTGCTGTCTGCTGAACACGGCTCGAATCCAGCAGCGAGGCGTTACGGATGAACTTTTCAGTCTGGACAAAAGACAAACAAAGCCAGTAAGAAATCTTATCTATGAATTAAAAAAATATATATATATAATAATACCACATTTTATTTTAAGGAGACATATAAAATGTAACTATACTATGGTTATCCCTCATCAGCTGACTTTAGATCAACATTGCAGTTTACGATGAACAAATGTAAAATAATGATATAGAAATGTGTGCATAACTTTTTAATGTGCCTTTAAACACATTCAAGGTCACTGGGCAACGAAACATCAGTTTGCACATGTCTCAACACTTTATAAACTCTGCTATTTATTATTATTATTGTTGTGTTTTTAAAAAATATTGTATTGTATGTGCTTTTACTGATAATTGTAGGTGTGTTCTGCCCTTTAAATTGCCCTACAGGGACATATAGTTATTGTATTTATTATTTATTTATTTATTGCAATTAAATACAATGTAATAAAACCATTAGTAGAACAAGTTCAAAGTTAGTTAAAATATGTGTTTTCTAGATTTGAGCACAGGAAGTAGAATAGGTTAGTTTGGAAAATCAATCTAGAACCTAAAGCAGGGACTTTGGGTTATAGATTGATAATGTGTTATGTAATTAGGGCTTTCAGCAGAGGAACAAAATACGTAATACGTAAAATATGATAAAAACCAATACATACAAATGTACAATAGTTAGTTAAAATATGTGCTTGCTGGATTTGAGAAGAGCCAAAAAATGAGTTTGTGGGTTATAAATTGAGAATTTCAAATGTAACGCTCCTGATATTAACAAATGATGGTGTTATTGTGTAATTACCAGGGCTTCCAGCTTGCTGAAGGTAATACTGGTGCAGTTGAACAGATTGGGAGGCAGCCAGCCCTTGTGCTCGTCACAGTGGCGAATTGCGGTTCCTAAAAAGAGTGAGAGAATCGTCACATGAGAGGTGAGAAATAGACTGCTGCTGAGAAAGAGCTTGGGGCGAGTTACATTCACTGCCATTATTATTACTATATCATTATTATCGGCTGATTTGACATGCTACTGGGAATCCGTCTTACCCAGAGTTCCCTTGGGACAGTGCACCGCAGCTGGGAGACCAAACTTAGTCCTCGGCCACCAAATTCCCTCCTCAATGGCCTGAGGGCAGCTGTCATAAATGACTGAGGGAGGAAACACAAACACGAGAGGAGAAAAAGACCATTAAAACTGCAATTATAGCTTATTTATTATTTATTTCTATATCTATATCTTATTATTATCATTATTAACCACATAACCAAAAACCTAGCATAATATAGAAAACAGTACGTAACGTTGTTGAATAACACAATAACATAACTGACCTTATCATATTATAGTTTGATTGTGTAACATTTCTCTATTATATTTTTCGAAAGAACTAAACCAGACTATTTTAATCAGGATAATCAAACCAATTGGATAATTTAATATTCTAGATAAGGTCACAACAATATTACAAGGCTACATAAGGACAGAACATAATACATTTTTCTCACTCAGTACAATTACGTGACCAGAAATCAGATAACTAAAAATCAGATAACCCAATAATTAGATCAGACTTTTTTGTCCACGATAAATCTGATCATTAAAAACACCTGGTGACATGTGTCAGTTAATCTGAGGACTTTTAGAGTAACTATTGTGTTTGGAAGACAAAAAAATTTAAAATTTTAAAATAACAATTTCTCTTTCATTTTTGTCCTTGCCACATTAGTTTTTTATTTGGATAATTTTCTTTCTATTTAGTCATGACAAAAGGAAATTGGGGGGAAAGAAGGGTATGATAATTGATGGTATTGATATGATAATAGTAATAATGTTAAACGACATTTTTACTCTTTACTCTTTAACACTCACACTCACACGTCTATTGTATGTTGATGTTATTGTCTGTATGCTCCTGTTTTTGTTGTGCTGCTGTATTTGTATTGTTTTGTATCTCACATTAAAAAAATAAATGAATCAGATTACTCACATCAGATGTAACTGTTTATAAAGCGTTCCAATAATCTTACTTAAACAATTAGATAATGATAATCAGATTTGTGATGTGTGGTAAACATAGCCACTGACACAAATACTCATATTGATAAGTTTAGTTTTGTGAACAAAAACAACGCTTGCTTCTATTATGATTGTTGGTACCATTTTATAATAAATACACCTTAATTAGGCTTAAGGCGAGACACTACAGGTGAATAGGAAAAAATCTTAAAATTAAAGATATCAAATGATGAAATATTTTTCATCATGTAATGTTTCCATGCAGAAATAAGGCATTTTATGTGTTGACAAAAATACACATATTTGGGACAAATAAAACTGAAAAATGGACAGAACCAGGTTTAAATTAATTAGTTCATTTTATACACATTAGTTACAAAAAACTTTACAGTTGAGTCCAAGATTTTTAAGTTTGGTGTGTGTGGGATCTATTTTAAGTGGTGAAGTGGATTAAATGGAACAATAAAACATTTCTAAGAACAGATTGGACAAGTTTGTTATTTCCACATGAAAGCTGTTATGTATGAGAGCATGAACTGACCAAAAAACAAAAAATTGGAACGAAAATGAGTTTTGCCTGCCTGTAGTGTCTCATCTTCATAAGGCATGAACAAAGGCTTAATTCATAATGAAGAAAGAGTTTATTAAGCATGATTAAAGATTAGTAACAGCTTAATTAAGGTTAGGATTAGAATATTTATTAAGTAGTTACTGAATCATTCTTAAAACACTATTTGTTCCCTATGAATAAAATTTTTGTTCAGGCTTTACAAAGACAGGAATAAGTGTAGTTGTTGTAAAGTGTTACCTGATTGTTTCTGTGATATATTTTGAGCTTCATGAGAGTTTTTGTGTTGTATTCTGACCTTCGCAGCCGTTGGGCGACACCTCAGCGAAGGGGTTGTCACAGCGGTCACACTGGCGCCCGATCACGCCCGGTTTGCACTGGCACTGCCCCGTCTCTCTGTCGCACGCCCGCGAGAACGAGCCCACAGGGTAACAGTCGCACAGCAGACACACGCCGCTGCCATCGGGACGGTAGTGGTTGTCCTGGAAACAGAGATGGAGACAGGATGTGGAGCTGATTACACACATATATGCTCTGAATATATATTTATGAAGCTCCAAGCTGTCGGCCATCACTTGGTATTCCTCCTGCCACATGAACAGCTGAGAGTCCTGTCGCTCGCAGCTGCTTGTTAAAAACATCTGTTTGCTGCAGGCGGCGTTGGTAATGATGTCCCCAATACATATTTACACCGCACTGTATCCCTCTGTGAACTGCTTCAGGAAATTACAATTAAACTACAATAAGACCAAGTGCTACGTCTTGTACATAATTACTTTAAATAAACTGAGGGCTGGCTATAGGAATAGCAGGAAAACCCCCATGTCAACACTGCAAAAAATTCATTTCTGTTTGAGTTAATTTGAGTTAAGTCTTGATTTCAGGATATTAATTTGATGGAACTAGATTATTTTACTTGTTTCAAACCATTTCTGACTTGTTTCAATATATTACTTCTCACTTCAAGCCAAATTATCTGCCAGTGGGCTAAGATCATTTACCTACATTTTTGGCAAATGTTTATTCTTATTTTAAGATAAATTAATGCATGATCAATCAAAAATAACCTGAAACTGGTGAGACCAGTGCCCCATAAAAAATTTAATCTCATAGAGTCAAAATTGTAAATTAAAGTCATTTTCAGCTAGACTAGAGAGACAGTTTATCTGTGTAATTGACATTTATTTATGTAAAAAATATTAAATTAAAGCAATATATTAAATAAATTATATATTATCTAAATCATTTACATGCCATTTAAGTTTTTCATTTTAAGCAGTAGTTAAAGGTGCACTGTAGGATGCACTGTATAACTTTTTAGGTGGAGGGTCCACCACCTTCTCGACGTTATTACTTTCCAAGGAGACAAGCAGATGGCACGTCCCAGATAAGTTATGTCAGCTTTGTGGAGAGCAGAATGGATGACTTCAGAGCATTTTTTAAGGGAAAAAAAAATCAAATTAATTCAAGATATATAAGTTCAGTACCATTCCAGGCAAAGCAATACAATTTCCACAGCAAACAGGTGGCAGAGCCTCCAACAGAAAGTGCACCTTTAACTGCTGATTAATTATCAAAAATTTAAATAAAGTGAAAAATGGCAAGCTAAATAGTGCACCTTTAAGGGTTCACGCTTGTTGTTATTTGGGCCTAAATTTAGCACTTTAAAGTCCGGATGTGAACCTGCTTTGTTTGGTTCTGGTCTAGGTCAGGTTTAGTTTCGGGTTTAGTTTGGGTCAGTCCCGATTTTGCTTTTGTGCAATGTGTGAAAGCATCCTTAGTGACCCTTTCCTTTTTAACTCAATACTTGTGTACAGCAATGAATCATTCAGTAGAGTAATTGCTGTTTTCTTTGTCATTAACAAAATTATATTTTCCGGTTGTTGTGTAAAATCCATATTAGTCCCATTTGAAGACTTTGAAGATCGTAGACTCACCTTGCAGCGACACTCTCCGCTCGTTTTGTTGCAGTCGGAGTCAAAGCCTTTGCTTGTGTCACAGTTACACGGGCCGCAGGTCTTATGGCCCCACCAGCCTCTGGGACACGGCAGGTCAGTCCTGAACAAACACAAGTAATCAAGTCCAGCTCACGCCTTCAATAAACACCCAGACATTATTAATACAATGTGTGATGATGTACTTTTTCTCGCAGTAATTTCCAAAGTAATTGCTGGGACAGTCACAAGAGTAACCACGAGGAGAGCTGGGTTTTCTGGTACAAGTGGATTTGTGCTCACAGGGGCTCAGGCTGCAGGCGTCGGTGCAGTTTGAGCCAAAGTAACCTAAAAATACACATTCAATTATTATCATCATCATCATAAGCTTTATTTTGGACACTTGCATGCTCCACAGAGTATTAAAGTATTCTTATTTGAATTAAGCACTATGAACTGTATATTAGACCAGTCTTTTTACCTAACAGGCTGCAATGTTTTATTTGCTGAAAATATGCCAGTGCCTGTGTATTTGTGGCTTTTAAAAGTATTTTGCAATTGTGGTTGTTTTTGTGCCTTCTGATTCAGATGTTTGCTCAGGGCACTCCAAAAAAGTAATTTGCAGAATTATATGATTGAAAATCACAGGATTAGACTGACCAGGGAGGCAGGTGCAGGAGTAGCTGTCCCAGTCGTTGCTGCAGTAGCTGTTTTTGGGACAGGGGTTTGAGGAGCAGGGATCTGGGATGTTACAGCCTTGTTCCACATTGATCTTCCTGGCCTGGGACAGACTCAGAGCACCACCTACTCTCAGCCCCTGTAACATCATTAAAAAGGCAGGGCAGACATGTAAAGATTATGCAAAAATGTCAAACTGCTGGTAGATATTTAATGTCATGCAATAGAAAGACATAGAAATCCCAATATTAGTCAAAACATCCTTGTTAATGTTAAAAGCCCCAATTTGCGCTACAGTTAGTACTTGTTTTATATTGATTTATCTTGAGTTTTCACCATTTTAAGCTATTATTATTACAACATAGATACCATGTGTTAATGATGACAATATTAGGGTTGCACGATTAATCGAAATCAAATCAAAATCACAAAAAGCCAAACATGAAGGCAGCAATATTTTAAGTCCCATAATTTCCTCCACAAGCCACAAAGTCTTATTCTGCATAAAAACTGCTAACCCTGTAGTTTAGATCTGTACAAACATGTTCTGAAACTGCACTTTATTAGTTTGTCAGTTCATATAGGCCTATTTCAGTCTTTTTGTCAATTCTCCAGGACATGTTTAAAATATGCACTTTGAGCAGAATCCTATAATTAAAACATAAATTGCAGATCTAATTGTAAAACATGTCAGAAAAAATACAATATTTTTTCTTAAATCGAACAGCCCTGGACACTATATCATTGGTATAGATGCTATCAACAATCTATAAGCTTCATATTGAGAGACAGACCTGTATACATCCACGGAAGCCTTGCTGGATTTTCCCATCAGGCATTGGGAAACCACCAACGCTCACTGCCTTCAGCTTTGAGTCCCGCAGCCTCCCATCCACCTCCATACTGGCCTGAACCACAACAAGAGCAGAAATGTCAGGAATAATCAATACATCCAGTTTATAAATGTCACAGTGTGATCATATCATTCAGACAAGGATAACAACAAGCATTTAAGTAGGAATAATATCTGACTTAAAGGTGCAGTTTTGCTTGTAACAGTAAAGCTTTGATCTTATCCATCTTTTTTTAGACCAGCAGGAGAGACCACAAGGCTGAGTTACAGGTCAGGCGTCTCATTCATAAAACTTGCGTGAACTTTACGTGAAAACAAAACACAAACTTCCGCAAACTTGCTTATTTCTCATCTCTCTGAGCACAGATGGTCTTCGTCTCTGAACGCCCTGAGGTTCTGAGTTTTTGGACCAGCTCATTTGTTTTTTATAGATCACAAATGAAACATGACCCTAACATTTTTGTATGTACGCACACTTTATAAATGCTCCTGGGAGAGGTGACACCACGCACAGTAAAAATGTATATGTTTGAAAGAATTTTGAGCTATAAAAACACCTAAGTTTAATGCCATACTGTGGAACATTCCAATATCACCTCTATTGACAAGCAAGCAAGACCCTCCTTAGAGAAATGAGAGTGCACCTTTAAATATAATAAACACTCCAAAAATAAACTGAAAAAAACGTTTAATAACATGCAATAATAAACACAAAACCAAAACAAATTATTAATTATTAACAAAAATCTTATTCATTTTTCATTTAATGTATTCATTTCTTTTTCATTTATTAATATATTTCAAGTCAAAATAATATAATTTATATAATGATAATATGTTTAAATAAGGCTGATTAGAAATTATAAATATGGTATGTGATGAGTGATTTTTCTGTAAATGGTGTTTATAAGACAATAAAACTGCAATTAAACAACACTTTAATACATAATTACTACATTCATATCTGTAACATTTAATTTTTTCGTATGACGTAACGACGCTCACCAGGTAAAGCCCCAGGTCCACAGACAGAACCGCTTTGTGTAGATTTGCTGCTCCTCCTAAGCTGCTTATGTCCAGCTGTAGATGATGCCACTCTCCATCATTCACCAGAACCTCCTCCACTCGGGACAGAGTCGAATCCTCCCCTCTGTGCAGCGCCATCAATACACTCCCAGCACGCAGCTACAGACGACACCACAGGAGGGAAACGGAAGCAGCGTTCAATAAGAAAAGGAGGCTAAAAGACCACCAACAATCACATGATGAATGACACCTTCATCCCTGCTCTGCTGTACATCAGACAGGAAAATAAATGGTTGTATTTTTTCAAAGAAGCATCTGTATTTCCACACAGGCATCTCACAGTAAGTACCATGGATGCTTTAAAAAATGGTTTCTTAATCAAAATGTGAATACTTCAATCCTCCCTGTAAATTATTAAGTTGATCCAGCTACAATAAATGAAGATTATTTGTCACAATTCTTCAGCATTTCTCTTTTATTTCTCTTTATTTTTGTCTTTCTTTATTCCTTCTAATTGATGTTCGACATATTTAAGGGAAGTGAAAAATGTTTACATAATAATACTAATTTAGAAATAGTGATGGTTTGCATTCACTTTCCTAAACAGACTCAGTTATTCTCAAGCAAAGACAGGAAACAAGGAAAAAACAGGAAATAGGGGTGTTATTATTCAGTCATAGGGAAACCAGGCCATGCAATACCGCAGACGACCTGCAGAGGGAGCTGTGTCTACATATTTTGAGGATTCCCAACTGAACAGCTGTCATTCACTAATTACATCAGACTGTGAAGAAGTAAAATATGGAAATGACCTTTGAGTAACTATTAATCAAGATCACACTATCCACCTCTGCTTTATAATTATATATCACAGTCTATATAATTATTTCTAAAGAAAAAAAATGAATAAAAGGTGACAATAAAAAAAAATAATACCTTACATTGACATAGGTGCAGGATCATGTACAGTACAAGTCGATATAGGATGAAGGGATTTGATTTATGTTTATATTCTGACCAGTTTACCTGTAGAGTGAGGTTGTGCTGTTGCCCAGAGGAGATGTGCAGAAGAGTGGCACTCGCTTGTCGTGTTCGAAACATCAACTCCACGTGCCACGATGTCGATGAGGCTGCAATATTATTCCACTGCAACAAACTATTCCCCAAAAACCTCTGCGGACTGGCCATCGCTACAACAAACAAGCACATAAACAACCACGGTAAATTAAAGATTAAAGTGCATTATTCACATTTTCTGATCACGTCCCAGCCGAGCACCTAATCTCTGACTTAATTACAGGGGAATCATTTCTGTTCTGTGCTTACAACCGGAAAATAGTGACGCTCCGATGCTTTTAACGACTGCAATCATCTCTAAAACACATGTAAAGTGCAGGTAATTCGCAGGAAAAACATGAATCTGCTGTGATTTTAGATTGAGCAAAGCAGTGTACTGTAATGGATATGTTTTTTTTAATAGTAATGCTTTTGAGAATGCTTTTTACGCTCAGCTCCGGTTAAAACGCCACGATAGGAGCCTGAGCTATTTGAGCACCAGGTCGAAAAAGATTGATTAGCCGCGGCCAATTAACCTGATGACGATGTCCAGCTGTGAGGCAGAAACAGCACGAGCAGAGAGTGTTTGACGAGGACAACAAGAGGGAAATATGACTGTAGCGTAGTTCAGTGGGTTGTCATGTTCTCTGATTGCACGCGCAACTGTTTTGCAAGGTGTAAAAAATGAGTTAGAGGAACGACATATAGGGAAAGATGGATAATGTCGAAATTATTGTTACAATTAGAATATCATCTATTGTTAAAACTATTCAAGATGACAGCAAAAAGACCTGAAAATAAACTATTGTAAGCCTCCCAAATAAGGGTATAAAGTGATATTTCTGACATTTTGTGGTTAATTTTATGGTTCATTCATGTTTTGTGTAAGACTTAAACATCAACAAAGACATTTAGGCGCATATTAGCACATTTATGATGCTTTGTTTAAATATGGTCAGACTATTGTTATAGAAATAAGCACCAAAAATATCAAGACATACATTTTTTTCAATATTGCGCACCCATTTTCTGAATTTATTGTTTTCAAATTTATCATCACGTGCCTTGTACATTCCTCCTTTTTCAAATTATTTAGAGCTATGTTCATTTTTTGATGCTCAAGAGCACTTTGTATTTCATATATGCACTATAAATTCTACTTGATGAAACCCAGTGAGAACATCCAGGACCTTCTCTCACATTTTCAGCTGTTAAACAAATTCCGTAAAGGCTAATCATCGACCAAAATTATCAAATTAATTAACTGTAGCGTAGATTCTGGAAAGTTGAAATCACATTTTGGGGATTCTAATCAAACACCATCACATATCACTGCCTCAAATTGGGACTAAACTGAGACTAAACCTGGACTTCACCATGACTAACCCAGGACCAGTAAACAACCAAACCAATGCTACAACAGGACTTAATCAGCATCAAACCAAGACTAAACCAGGACCAGTGTAAACGCAGTCAAAGATAATCATAATTACAAGTTTAATGCATGTCATTCCTTCTGCAAATCACTCTATATCTAGAACAAAACAATGTTGAAAACCACCAGACTATGCTTTTAGTTACAGTTTTGTCACTAACACCATTTTTCCGCCGACACGACTCAAATTGCTGTAAACCATAAATCAGTAAACATAACAGCTGCGGAGTATCAGGTGGAACAAAGACACAGACATCGGAGAACACAGGCCCTGAAACATAAGCTACACATTTCTCATAAATTTAAAGGTTATTTGTTTTAAAAGCACTTCGTCTGCACTTCGTTGATTCAAAATGCGTCACGGCTGTAATTACTTATGGCAGGAAGCAAAAATGTGTTGCTATTTTTGCTCCTGATATATTTCTCAAATGGTAATGCACACGTTTTTGCATATATCTAACCTAGTTTTAAATATGAATGCTTTGACGCCCCAGAAAGGAAATGATTGGGTTCAGTCCTGGGTCACAGTGACAGACAGATAATCTTGGACATATTTTACTGCCTGCAGTTTCTCACCTCGTTCACAGTGCTGTCCACCAAACCCGAGCGGACAGTCACAGCTGAAGGACCCCCACAGGTTGACACAGGTGCCTCCGTTTTGACATGGGCTGTTGTTGCAGAAATGTCTCTTCGCTGAGCATCCTGGGAAGAAGTGAAAAGAAATGAGATATTGTTTGGGTTCAGACTTGGGCTGCAATATCAATCAGAATTGATCAAAATTGCAATTAGAATAGACGCAATTAGCAAATGGCAAAAGCTGCCATTTTTGAAGGGCAATAATTCCATCGACAAACTGCGATATTCTGTCTTATTCTGCAGTCAAATCTGCTAACCTTGTTGTTCAGATCTGTACCAACGAGGGTTGTCAAAAGTATCGAAAATCAGACATTAATCAAAAACAAGTATCTAAATGAGATTCTCATTTGAGCAATTATTGATACAAAAAAAAAACGCTTTTACAGGACCAAATTTGACCTTTTGTGAACAGTTTTAGAATTATCTTGAGCTTTGACAGTTTAAGACTGCAGTGTTTAATAAAGAAAGTACTATTGTCTAATGTTGAAAATGTCAGTCTATTGTCTAAAACCTTGACCAAAATCGGAACTTGAGTATACTTGAGTTTGAAATTTTAGTATTGTGACCACACTAATACAAACACATTCTCCTGAACTTGTTTAAAATTTGAACTTTGAACAGAACACAGTCATTGAAACACAATTAGCAAATCTAATTGTAATTGTAATTCTTGCCAGAAAAATCACAATTAGATATTTTTCTATTGTTTAGCTCTACTTCAGACATCTTGATTGTTGGATTTTATCAAACACAACATATTGATGGGTGTCAGAGAGGAAATTAGGATTGTCCTTAGAGCAATTAACAATTCCTATCTTTTTAATGATCTAAACTCTAAAGTACTCAAAATAGTGCTCGTAAAAGGAAGTCATGTGACTGAAACCCCATAAATGTAAAAGCTCTTTTGTTATACAGTATCTCTATTGATGCACATTAGCATATGTTATTTATATGTTAATGTAGGGTAAAATAGGTTACATATGAATTGCATGATCGGTGTAAAACCTCATTTGTTCAGGAGAGGTCAAAGGAATAAAAGGTTTCAAAGGTAGTCATCTGCGGTTTCATTTGTAAAATTTCACATTCACAGAATTCTTACTAAAAATGTGTGTACCGAAAAAACCCAAACTTCCTCATACTTGCTGGTCTCACTAAACACCTATCGTCTTCTGCCTCGTCTCTGAAAACCCCTGAGCTCAAAGTTCAGAGCTGGTAGAAGAGGCCACACATTTCTTTACTTTATGTCAAGTTGTCTTTTTCACAGAACACAAACTAAACAGGGAAAGTCACATACAAAACCTTATGTGTGTTTATAAATGAGACCCTTACACACTGATTTGAAATCAAGACTAGAGCTGCACGATTTGGGAAAAAAATCTAATTGCGATTTTTCTGACCAGTATTACGATTAGAAAAAGTCTGAAATATGAACTGACAAACCAAAAAGGAATCACGTGTGTCGGAATGTTTTTTGTCACTTGTAGTCACATTTTTGTCACTTTAATCACGTTTTTTTCACTTTAGTTGCGTTTTTGTTGCTTTTATTGCGTTTTTGCGGCTTGTTTCAGAAAGTATCTTAACAAATCTAAACAACAGGATAAGCAGGTTTTATGCAGAATGAAACAGGATATTTTGTTCCTTGTGGGGGAAATTGCAGCCTTTGAAATTTGCTAATTGCGTTCATTCAAATTGCGAGGTTTTGACTCCCATCCAGAAGTCATTTTCAATCTGATGGTGCTGGCAAATTGCCTAGTGTGATTTCTTACATATACAATTGTAAATGTTACAATTTTCTCTGATCTTATAAAAAAGGAAATGAAACAGGCACAAAATATTATGTACATCTGCTCATGGACGCTCAGCAAATAAATGATTAGATTCAACAATATGTGTGAATGTTGGTTTGAGATATTACAAAAAATAACATATTATCAAAAACTGAATCCCATTTTTCATCTGAGAGAGCAACAACATCACATTATGAATCTAAAAAAACAACAATTTTATCAATGGGACCCAGAGCGGAGGCGATAAACTATTCATAGCAGGTACAATCTTCATCCCTCTCTGTCTGAAGCTTCCTGCTGCGGCCATTATTGTCTCGCTTATTTTCTCTGCGCTGTCAGTCGCTTTCATTCAGCTCAAATGGTAAACACAGAGTGACTGCAAAGTAGCCTGCGTGTTTTGGACAAACTAAAGGGTCGTCAGGCTCAGGTGACAGGGCCGTGTACCTGGAAGAGTGCCATTGTTAGCGATGAAGCTGGCCATGTCGATGTGCTGGTTGTCGATGCGTAGGTTCTTCATGCAGCCCACAAACTGTCGGTTATGAACGGGGAAGTCTTCTGGAAGTTTAGGGACGCCTCCGAGGAGCAGTGGGCCCGTCAGGTCTAGAGATCTAAGAAACATGAAACGAGTAAAGATTAGAAACTAGTAATGTACAAAAACACATCACAGAGAGAGCGCTTGATGTGGAGATGAAAAACACACAACATAGTAAAACCAGATAAATTAAACAGCGTAAATACTCAAGATATACAATTTGCAAAACAAGTTTAATCCAAATACTGTGTACAGATATGAAGTAGGGAAATGTCAAGAGATTATTTTGAAGGAGCCATATCATGCTATTTTTCAAGTGCTCAATAATGACCTATAGCATAAGTAGATAATCATTTTACATTTTGTTCACTGTAAACCACAATATTGATCTAAAACGGCTAAGTAATAGAAGCAAGTTAACTGACTTCCTGTTCAAAACTGCAGAACTGATAAGCTCCGCCTCTTCATTGTGATATTTACCGTAACAAGTGTCAGATGTTTCATTTACAAGAAATGACTATGTGGCATTTTAAAACTCTACTTGTATCACTCAGGAGTCTTGTTTTTTTCAAATACAGTGATCCCTCGTTTATCGCGGGAGTTGCGTTCCAAAAATAACACGCGAAAAGTGAAATCCGTGAAGTAGTCACAGCTTTATTTTTTATTATTTTACAATGCAATACTGAACTATGGAATGAAACCAAAAATCAAAACCTGTTTTAAAGCTCAAAATTTGTTTAAAACAATAATTTTAATAGTAATACAAGGTTGGAAACATTGTCACTCGCGTATTTCACGCGTATGTCCCAGCTGTGCCTCTTCGTCCTGACTCCGCTCCGCTGTAGCCTCTGTTTCTACTGAAGGCGCAGGTTATGGGTAGTTGTTGGCGCTCTTTCTTTTTCTGAGCAAGAAGATTTTTATAAACGGATATGCCACCTTCGATTATATTTGAGAACTGCAACGAACGACTCGTCAAAGGGTCCCGTTCTTGTGCCGTGCGCTGAACTTCAGTGGATG
The DNA here is from genome assembly GCA_019453435.1 of Rhinogobius similis. Classification (NCBI taxonomy): domain Eukaryota; kingdom Metazoa; phylum Chordata; class Actinopteri; order Gobiiformes; family Gobiidae; genus Rhinogobius; species Rhinogobius similis. The sequence continues at coordinate 16,173,925 of CM033627.1, read as the reverse complement.
CACTGTAAAAATATCCGCACTGTAAAAATATCCGCACTGTAAAAATATCCGCACTGTAAAAATATCCGCACTGTAAAAATATCCGCACTGTAAAAAAAATCCGTGAAGCAGCGAAGCCGTGAAAGATGAAACGCGATAGAGCGAGGGATCACTGTAATCACAACTTAGTACAAGATATGGGCGGGGATAGGGGGTAGGTGAAAACAAGACATTTCTGAGCACTTAAGCATCAATCGTGGGACAATACAGGGTTACTCAAACCAAGCACGAATCAATCAAAATACAACTTTGAGCAAACAAATGATGATGAAACACTGCTGTAACAAAATTAACATCTCATTTAAGTTGATTTTGCATTATACGTCCCCTTTAATGTCAGTAAGAGTGCGTTTGCTCACTTCTTGGATCCCGATTGGCTGCCCTGAGCTGAGCAGGTGTAGTTCCCGATCACATGACCGTATCTTAACGCCAAGGTGGAGTCGCAGTTGTCCAGTGTCACCACGACAACCTTCTGGTCAGAGGGGCCCTGTGGGAGACCGGCCTGGTTCAGGACAGGCTGCGGGCGAGAGGAGACGACTTAATTATGAAGACAAATGATCTTTAATAATGGTTAATGGTTAGCAAATGGTCAAAGAGCTGTCATTGTGTTGCAGGGATCGAAAGGGTTTTAAGATATATAGATTATGCACAAAGAAATGCTTTTGTCTGACTGTAAGAATTGGATTTTGACTTTTAGGGTCACAAACACAAATTCTCTGCCTCCTTATGTGTGGAAAGTGCAATAAACAACAATACTGAAGACAATTTTAGCATGATAATAAACTCCTATATTGTAAAGTAAAGTATAATGTTATACCAAAATTATTCTCAATAAAGAGTCATAGTCATACATATTCTACCCTCTGTGGTTCACGTGAACACATTTTGGATTTCTATTTTTTTATTTATTTATTTTTTTTAACACAAACACAAATTCTCTGCCTTAATTTGTGTATCGACATGTATATTAAATTAGTATTGTTTTTCCTTTTTGCTTTAGACCTGTCTTTTTTTTTTTAAAGTAACATATTGCTAGAGAAAATACTGTGATAAATGATAAATAGTGAACCCTTTTGAACAATATTGTGAAGTAAAATATCATCAGCAATACAAAATAGCACAATGACTGTCATAAATATATCATTCTACCAAAAAATAAGAGAAAATAAAATGTGCAGACTATACATACTGAGTCCCCAAAAATATTGTGTATCTTTTACGATAAATTGGTAAACTAATTACTGTCACATTTCTACTTTTTCTACTTTGTTCTCATTAATCTAGGCTTGGGACTGACACAGAAAGTGCACTTGCTCGTCGTGTTGTGTTATTCTTATGAACTGAAATAAAAAGACATCAAATCTTGCAGGAACAAAACTATTTTGCTATTTTTAATAATACTATTTTGGTGACTCGAGCTTTCAATACCAACACTGAGAAATGGCATACTTGGAGAGGAAATTAAGCAGGATTTAGTGAAGATTAGTTTTTTTGAGCAATGCGAGGTCGCTTTATGAGCCCAATCACAATGTGGGAAACAACAGCTCGATAATCTTCAGCATCACACTCAGCTTGTGTCGTTTTATAATTCATATCCTAACAGCGGCTGCGAATGGCCAACTGCCTTTTCTCCACAGGACACCATCCTGTCAACAATAGGAGCTTCTTCATTGTCTGTGCGTTCACCGGGGGAGGGGGCACTGAAGGGGAGGCGGGGTTTTACGGGGGAGAGAATGATGATTTCGTCAATAAAGGGTCACGACCTGTTTTCAGACCTGAGCTGTTACTCGGAGGTCACAGGCAGCTCATGTTAACCTTAAGCAGAAGTTCAAACTGGAGGAGCGCACAGGACACCTACAGGGGACCGAGGGCCAGTGTGCGAAGGGCTGTCCACTGGTCAGATAGGATTTGGGAGGAATTAGCGTCATCGAGGGGCGATGCAGAGTGGTGAGCTGTGTGATCTAAAGCCAGTGGAGATTAGCCGACCAGTGTATTGTGTAGTTCTAATGTATACGAATATAAATGTCCATCATAATACTATTTCATAATGCAATACTTTGATCTGGTAATAAAAGAATACAGGGACAAAAACATGATATAAGGTATTTGTAAATCATTTAAATAATCTTCAATTAACTTAAAGTGCATATGACAGGTTCGACTACACATTTCAGTAAAATGTAGAGAACATGATTATATTTAAGCTTTTACAACCAAAAAAAGCATATTTTTATATGGTTTGACAATTTTGGTGAAGTTTATAGTGTTACTTCGTGGTTGGGCATGGGCGGAGCTAATTACATAACTGTTACCTAGCAACCATACTGTAAAATGGTTATGATTTGACAAATAATAATCCTTGATAACACATTCATTTAATTTTAAGCTGTTCTTAAAAAAAGAAGTCTCATCATAATTATTATCTGCAAACAGTTCCTCATTTGCACAAAACATGTTTATAACAAATGAACAGTCGAGTTCATCACTGTAAAACAACACCATTAAGTGCTAGAAAAAGTATGCAAAATAAAGTCCAACCCCAAATTTCCAAGTGTGCAGTTTTGCATTTTGTGTCTTAAAATACTTTGTGCTGAAGTCATCAATATTTTCAGGACATGCAAATTGACTGAAAACCAATGCAAGGTGTTGTTGCCAAGAAAACTGGAATTCTGTTCTGTTCTGTTTTCCAATTGCAACAAACAGTAAAACTACTTTTATAAACAACTTTCACTGTAATTTTATCTGCAGTCTTGTCCTACTTAGCCTTATTTTCTCTCAAGAGAAAAGGAGCGACAGTTAATAAAAATAAGTGCATATCATTAGTGAAGCCAAGTCACCAAGCTTTCAGTGACGTCCCTCCTACTCATTTCTCTCTTTTCCGTCTGAAATGCAAAACAGATCCTGGGAAGACTCTTTTATTTTTACTTTGATTCTCCTTCAGGCCAATTTTAAAACTAATCGTTCAATGATAAAACAAGCAAACATCCTCAGTGAATCGCCCAAAGGTGAAATGATCGGACATGCTGCTTTTTCCACGGTTTGTGAAAAGCTGTGAGACCGGCTCCGCTCCAGATCTGAGCTTTCTCTCTGACCTCCTCTTGTCATCAGTCAAGGCTGTTGACTCTCCAATAATGCGCCTCTGTCAGGACATTTCTCTGCCACACAAAGCCCGTCCTGTCAGTGCTGATTGGTGCGTACATATTTGCTCTGCACCGCATCAAACTCTACTTTTGGAGCAAACGATTATGGGAGTATGAGTTCCCCGTCATTTGTGGCTGACAAGCGAGCACGGAGGGGCAGCAAACACAAATATTAGGGAAGATTGACTGGTAGTATCGTAGCAACTAGAGGGGACAACCCGAAAGCACAGAGTCACCACTCAATGCTGGAGTCAATACTTCTGTGGCGTTTTTGGCTTGCTTTCGCGCCTCTGCTTTTCTGTCCCGTTTGAGAGCGAGAGGGGCACCTTCCTCGGGGCCGCATCATTCACTGCCCGGCGTCCCAAAGGAAGCGAAGCCCCCGGCACAAAGGCAGCGGTCATTGCCATTCTCCACAGCTTTCCACTTCTCACTGAAAGCCACATTTTAATCTAAAACGCCCCACCCCCCGCGGACAGTGACGGGTCGGAGGGGAGCGGGGCCACAGTGGGACACCTTAGATGGGAGGGGCCAGTGTTCTACCTCATCGATTTGGGACATGAGAACAGCCGCAGTGTGAATTAGCTCTGCCTAATGACTGAACACTGACAATGTGTTTTTACATGGAAGCACTGTTCAAGTGGGACAAGGCTCTCACTTGTAGCTGCTCCCAAAAATACTGTCTACATGGAGATGTGTGGAATGTTCCACAGCGTGGCATTATTTATTTCCATGGAGACAAGCAGGCCAAGCCACGAGGCCAATCTTCAGGTAAGATCTGTGAAGAGGATGCGATTTTTGAGAAAGAAAAAAAGATGTGCAGAACAGTAGTTTTCTAGTACCACAAAAAAAAAAAAAATCTAATCTAAAACAAGATTATTTCAAGTCTGAAATTAGGGTTAAGCCATTGTCCCAGTAGTTTTAACGAAGAGATTACACAATGAAGATCAAACTTTGTGTTCTCTAAATGAAGTAAACACTCAAGAGGTGTAAGAGTAACACCAGAAGAAACATGCACAGTTACATTGCAGTTATAGAATAAATGCAAGACAGATGATTTAATGCTATACTGTGGAACATTTCAGGCAAAATAAAAACTTCTCCAGAGGGACAAGCTGGTTGCAGAACCTTTACATTTAAGTAAAAAACTTAATACTTAAATTGGCAAATAAAAAAGAACACAATTACCTTCTGTCAAAACGTGTTTGTAACCAACATTTTGGTAGTTTTTATTCCAGATACCCTTTCATCAAAGAGGACACGCTCCTGTGACACTGGTAGCAGGATTAATCAGTATCTAAATTAAATTACACTATTAGTCATTGGGAAAATGCCGTAAACGTCTATCTAGCCTATTTTTTTCCTTGGCAAATGATTTCTAATTTCCATCCAAAAGTTGACATGACGTTGATTCTTTGCCACGTTTTCATAGATACAGGATAAAAATGTGCTCTGTGGGGGTGTCGCCTTGGAAACATTATTATGATGCAAAGTGACTTCCTCAATAGACTATAAAGTTGGTCCTGGCCCAGACTGACTCTATACATTCCTCCCTGATAGAAATGTCTGAAGCCAAAACATATTTAGCCCTTTGTCAAAAACATCACCTCTCTCTCCCTCAGTCTCTCTTTTTCTGAGCTTTATTTAAACTTCCTCTCCTGTGCGTCTGGATGGTACGCTGGCTCACCTCCGGATCATCACTGTCAGCAGCTATTCTTTAGTCTTACACAGCACTGAAATCCACCAGAGCTCAGGGATTTCTGTCAAATTTATCTTGCCACATTTAGTTCTCCTCAACACGGAGCTACTGCCTGTTACGTGCAACTCCTGACACTTATTTAGCCGTAACCAACCGTGACATGTGACCTGAAAAATGTAATAATTGAGGCATCATGCTCAGAGTCGAAGCATACTAAACCAGGGGAATTCAAACCGTAATGACTTAATAGATTAGATTAACCCCAGTAAATACTTGAGAGCAAAAGAAAGTAGACGTTACCTTGTTGTAATAGTGGACTTCTACCACGTGCCACTGTCCATCGCTGACTCCTCCAGGAATAAATGGAGAAACTGTAGTCTTTGTCTCACCTACAACACACATGCACATCGTTTGAGTCGTGTTCTAGCAGCATTGTTGCATGCAAAACTATTCTGTGCGTTACTCACCAGCCGAGAAAGTCAATTGTATTTGCTCATTGATGATCTCCATCGCAATGAAGTCGTGTTTCTCATTGAAGCGTCCGTTGTAAAGTAGTAAACCGTTGGGCTCTTTAGTGGCAAATCTACAAAAAATTAAATAAAACATAAATGAACAGATCGGTAAGTTGTTAGAGTAAGCATTTATGAAATTGGGAGAAATTAATTGTGTTGTTAATGAAGAAGTGTATCATATTACAAGACATGGTATAAAGACATACACAAAGTGCCACTGAACTGAATTGTGTTTAATTAAATGTACTTAAATGATAGATGTCAAGATTATTTGTCGTTATTAGATTTTTCCAGTCACAATATATTCGTACAAACTAAAAAAGAATAATTGTGACCATTTTAGAAGCAAAAATAAGTTAGCTCTATACTCTAAATAATCAAACTGAATGTAAAAAGCTTTTATATCTGTTTATGTTGACATACATGTTAATATTAAGTGTATTATTAATTTAACAATTAACTTATTAGCTTGACTTTATTGAGAGATTGTGCTGGTCACATACTACAAGAATATTTCACAATTAGAAAAATACAAGATTAAGTATTTTACTTTTGTTCTGCCATGGTGTCAATAACCATAAACAATTGTTAAATCGTGATGTTTCTTCCCACAGTAATTGTCACGCTAACATTTGACAGAGTGACGTCGATTCTAGACACAGGTTGCTTTGTTCCTAAGGTTTGCTCAATGGTTTGGAAGATTCTACTGGAAAATATGCACCAATATAGTAATATACGCATTTTTACCCTTAGTATTATTAATAGAAGGCCTTTCCAAACACGGTAACAGTAAAATGTTAAAAGTGTCTAAATGCAACAGATAATAACGAGGCAAACCAGTGGCACGAGGCTAAGTCCAAGAGGGGAAAGTCTCCGGCTGAAGCAAAGAAAACTGAAAAAGTGTGCCATGAATAGACATACAGAGGCACAATAGAAAGAAGCAAAAGTAGGGCAATGTCAAAGCAGGCGAGAGGGGGAAACCACGGCATTATGGGACACGAAGACACAGGAAGGCGGCTGAGAGGAGAGACGAGTAAGTGACGTGTACGATATTTCACGTATAAGCCTAGCGTAACCACAAGCTGAGGTTAGTCTGTCTGAGAGCCTCGGGCAGCTCTAGTATATTTATAGTTAATATTCAGACCTTTATAACAATAATAGTAGTATTTGTGGTATTCATTGTAATTGTAGAAGTATGATGATGTTATACTCTCAGTTGGGACAAGGACCAGTTTTCCCTCTTGATAAGATGGTATTTCTATTATTTATTTATTTAAGCATAGCCCCTTAAGATTATACTGTACATTTATTTTACTATGGGGTGCTGTTTTATTTATTTATGTATTTATGTATTTATTTATTTATTTATGTCTAAACCCTTGAACTTGCTATATTACAACAAAAAACTGCATTTTAACAATATTCATTTTAATAAGTATTATAGTGATTTAATCTTAAACCCATTAATTGAGAAATCTATTTGCGCAAATGAAGTAAAACATCTTTAATATTTTAATTAGTTGAAAAACTTTCCTCAAATTGTGTTTTTTGTGTTTATTGTGGGTTAGACTAGAATTTAGTTTGGTTTATTTGTTTATTTATCAGGAACAAGGCACAAAAACATTGACCTACACTAAAGAAGATGTTTTTGCCAGGTTATAACAATTTAATTAAGACTGTAATGTAAAATCCTATACACAAAACACTACATATATTTTTTATAATCCTCCACTAGACAATACAATATAATCACTTTTCTTAAACTGAACTACTGAATAACATCATATTCATTAATTTAGGAAATGTATAATGCTTTTATTTGCATAATTTGGAGCAATGGTCCAGATAGTCAATGATGCTTTACTCTATAGAGGATCAAACTAAAAATACCTGTCGGATGTGGTCCACTCTGATAAATCTGACAGTGTAGAAGTGGGTCAGTGGATGATGAGTGAAGGTAAAGAGCATAAAGAAACAACAGGATTATTTACGATCTGTCCCAGTGGGAAAGCCCAGCACACATCTGGCAAAACTGCTCATGTGCCACTGCGTCTTCTGCTCATTTATTCTATTAACAAGTGCATAAATGTCTCAGAAGAAAATTAATCCAAAACCTATTTCCGAACAGGGTCATTGTCATCAATAATATAACCCATGAGTCCATTGTCTAACATAATTTTGCTGCGACTTAAAGCAAAACTATGACAAATTTGAATATTTAAATAACTTTTACATAGTTTTAGCGCGTCTTCTGTTACAATATAATTTGGAGACCGTGGAAGAAGTAGGTTGCTATTAGCACAGACAAGAAAGTAACACAGTCCACAGACTTGGCCAGTATTAAACAGCAAAGCATGAACTAGGGCTGCAACAAGATTATTCTGCAACTAGATTAATCAGGATTGATTACTGAGATAATCATCAACTGATGTGAACTGATCTGAAACATGCCATGAGTTGAGAACATATGTTTTATGACTCAAATTGAGCCGCAATTGTATGAAAATGATGCAGAATGTGTAAACTCCTTGTATTTGATGAAAACACTCTTCTGTTCATAAATGTACTCCACCAGGTCCTCAGACAGCTTCGTTTCAGCTTCATTTGAGTCATATTTAGTAACTATCTCTTCATCACGTGACTTTTTTCTGTGTATTTATCGAGATTAAACTCACAATTCACTCCCAAACCTAAAAATAACTCTTTAACTTTCTTCTTTCTGCTGTGGTTACTGTAAATACTTTAAAATCTCCCCAAAATACTTCGTCGACTAATAAACGTTTTGGTCGACTGAGATATTGGCTATTAACTTTTTGATTGGAAACTTCCTACAAAAAGTAGTATTGTAGTAAATATTGTCCATTCCACTAAATTTGGCCATGCTGACAGCTTAGCTTTCTTTTTTGGAACTGAAGTTTGCACCAGAAACTCAAAAACTGTTATATTACTCAGATTGTAAATGATTTCAAGGCACCCCTAGCAATCCCTCAAGGCACACTACACTCACAAATGTTGTTTTGAAAGCTACGTACATCAAGAAACTAAAACCTACCAAAAATGATAGTGTAAGCTTTTGGGGGTCTTTTCAACCAAAGAAGAGACTAAGGTTGTATTGTCTTGCAGGAAAATAGTCTTAGTAGGACAACAGTGAGGGAAAAATCTCAAATATCTTGGGTTGCTTTTAGTCGGGACAAGCAGCAGCACACTCCTTTTCATTCCCGCTCCTTCAGGGCTGCGGGGCTTTCTGTATATGATGCTGTTTGTGTGTTTTTCTTGAGCCGCAGAGGACCCAGAGGGCACGGTACCGCTGACCTGTTTACTTTGAAAAAAAAACTCAATCTCAACCTCAAAGAAACGGAAAGAAAGATTTTGGCGAGCCGTCATGACAGACATTAAAGTTGGCTTAGACATAAAGCCACTCGAACGCTTTCTAGTGTGTTCTATATATGTGTCCTCGTCTTGGTTTTTTGACATATCGATTTAAAAGGCTTCCCCGTTTGCCCCCTTGAGCCCTCTGAACTATGAAGGTAATCAACTGGAACTAAGGCCTGACTCGGTTGGCATCACTGCGCCACATTAGGCAGCCATCAGTAAAAATAACAACCAGTCTGCCCCTTATGTTGGGGGCCCGAGTCACGCTATGCTAACATGCTGTAGTACACGGGATCTGTGCAGCCATGTGAGAAAATATGCCTCTCCAATGCGCCGCCTGCAAGTGTAAAGGCTGGAGTTTTTACACTGAGAGCTCTGAATGGGAAGGATACACTTTATTATTGATATTTGGCCTAGTTTAGTCGAGCTCTAAGTGAATGTATATGGCTGAGATTAAAGATTGATACAGAACAGTCCAGGATTACTGTATCGAAGTGTAGAATTTTGTACATGAAGCAATATTTTCAGGATGTAAATTAAAATATTAATTGCAAAAGAGCAGTTTGTGATTAGGGATATCAAGATTATTCGGTTAATTGTGATTATTCAGGTCACGATTTAACGGAACAAACTAAAAAATAATAATATTCACAAGAATCGTAGGCACCAACAATGAGTAGCTTCAGTTCAATCTATTCTACAAAAGTCAAACTCTATCTATAAGTACTCTTTATCTTACTGTTTATGTGACAATAGCATTGGTTTTTCATTCAGACAGTTTGATTTCACTGACTTGTGAATGAAAGCAAATTAAGGTTTTCACTGATGTTAGGTGTTAAGTGACAACAATAATTTATTCTCACAATAATCGTAACACTAACATTTGATATTGTGACCTGTGAACTGTATTTGTGACTGGAATCAGTTGAGAAAGATTGGTGAGATAGATAAATAGTACTCTAAAATTACAAGAAAGGATTTAAGAAAAGAAATATAAGTAAAAACTGAAAAGCACAGACTGCACAGAAAGATGGCGCCTCCTCAATCCTTGCAAAGGCAATTAAGGAGCTCATATTTCTGTTGTACACGACCTAGCCACAATAAATTACATGAATAAAAGTCGTCTTGTCGTAGTACTCAGTGTGTTGTTTTTCTTCATTAGGTTAGACGAGTCAAATGATAATTTCTAGTGTATGAAATTTATGAGATTTTAAAAAATAAATTTTTAACAATATAAAATGAAATATATGCCGACTAAAGACTTTATTTATATTTATAAATTTATATTTACAAATAAAAGTGCATTTTTGATGAAAATTGCAAATAGCTTATTCTTTTTCCCACATTATGATTTAGTAATACCACTGTTTTTGTTATTAAACTCCTCTTAGCCTGACTGATTATTATTATATTATTCTGTTTAATAGTTGAGTGTTTTATTTTTATATTTGTATTTTTTAAATGGCACTAAGACAATACAAGTTATAAAGTAATTTAAGAGAACAGTGATGGCATTCTATTTCCACAACTCAAATACAGCAAACTACAATTTGTAACCCAATATATCATGTGGCAGATCTAGTTTTCGAGGACACGCCTTTGAGTCAGACTTTGATGAAAAGCGAAAACCTACAACTTCAAGCATGTTTTTACTTAAGAGGATAAAGCTTTAAACGCAGGTGCATAATTTGATTGGCGTGGGGCACATTTTGTAGTGAAATCTCAGCTTCAAATTGCAGAGCTCTCGAACCAAATCAGAGTCTGAATGGGACCTAAAATTAGCCTTTATCTGAGCGTGCACCCTTTAAGCCGCTGATCTTAGGAGAGGCTCTTTGGGACAGTCACCTGATCTGGAGGTGCTCAAGTGACAACGCGCCTCACTGACCTCACCTGCCTCACGGGCCGCTCCTTGTACCTGCCTTTCCCCCCGTCTCAACATCACATCCCCCTTATCCCGCCGCCGAAACACAACAACCCGCTTTCAAAAAAACTGGTCCGAGCTGTTCCTCATCAAAAAGGCCTGTCATCTGAACCACTCTTAAAGAAGGCCTGCGCTCACAAGGGAGATATTATTCGCACCTGCAGCCATTTTGGGTCTCCGATGACACGTGGGACAATAAGCGAAGCAAAGCGACGTTACACCTCTGTTGTGAGGAGATACCCGTGCTAAAATGTGTTGTGACGTTTAGGTGCCTTTTTACTCTTGGTTGAATTTCATATTATGGAATCTTCTAAGGATGTAACAATACTGCAATATCACGACTACAAACATACTACCATGGACTTTAATAATAAACTGAGTGAGTGATTGGGCTTGAAATGCAACGGACTGTTGTTGTGATGTAGGAAAAAAAAGAAAGACGGGCAAACAGACACATACACAGAGACCAGCTGTTTCATGAAAGGCACTATGTAGTTCGCTGGTGGAGGGTATGAAACATTCTGTTCTAAATCAAATAAAAACAAGCAGGTACTTTTTGGGCACTAATGCTACGTTCATGTCGTCCTTAGGAACTCGGGAAAATATTTTTCCAAGTTGGAAAAATCTTGCGAACTCGGGTCAAAAGCTGCTGCCCGACTTCAACACCTGACATCATCTGCCGTGTGGAGACGGCAGAAAATCAGCTGATTTAACAAATTATCTTAATCATTTGAGATCCATAACAATAGTTACTACAGTTAGGGGTTTACTGTAAGTTGTTTATGTCATAAGAGCAACACATTTGTGCAAGAAAGACACACTGTTTAATTGCTGATATAAAGTTAGTTAGCTAAAGTAGGGATGTTTTCCAAAACAAACAAGATTCCACAGTATTGATGCTGCCATTCAGTGACCCCATTGGGACAATGTACGGCTCAGGAGTCTCAGGAGTCTCATTTTTAAACTATTTTTTTGCTAAAATTTATGTACAGACAAAACAGAAACTTCCTCAAACTCGCTCACTTCTCTCTGCTTTCTCTGAGCTCAGCTCGTCTTCTGCCTCGTCTCTGAAAGCCCAGATTCACAAAGTTCAGTGTCTGTGGACTGAGCGGCTCATTTTCCTCGTCAAGTTGTCTTTTAAAAATAATACATTGAAAATAATTGCTTAAATCATGTTTAGATGGCATTTTTGAGACATTATGAGCTTTTTCACAATTTTGCCATAAATATTTTCCTTAAGACCATGGTTTATTTTAGGGTTGTGAGAAAAAGTTGGATTAGATACGAGTTTGATCAAGCATCTATACCGAAAAAATCACAAAAATAGGAAGAAAACAGAGCTCTCCTGAATAGCTTTAGAATGGCCTGTCTACATATCCAAGAATCTACCATTATCTTAGGTTTCAAATTACATACTATTCATCTTTGGGGTTTTGAAATTGAGTATTGAGCGTATTCTTGGTATTAAAATCAAGTTTGAAATGTTATATTACAACAACAGTAGTATACAGTGACATTTGGACTTCATTTGCCCCCTGTGTCTGTCCTGTTGCTGCGGCTGATTGACTCCTACTGTCTTTGCATGTGCTCTGTCTTCACAGCTCATCTGCCTCCTCCCCCTCCACAATCACACACCTCCAGAGCTCACACACACATGCTCTGAAACGATTTGGCCACACAAATGTAGAAACGATGGATCCAAGTCTATGAGAAAAATCACAGCTAAACTATAAATACATTTTGAAAGTATGACAAAATTCCTGCTAAATGCAAATTATGGTGATAGAAATAACAACCTCTTTTTGCTAAAAGTAACTGATTGTACTTTTTGTGTGATTGTGGATGGTTCATGTGCCATTGTGTCATTGCTGTGTCAGAAGATTAAAATGTACTCGATTTTTAATAAGTGAAAAAGGAAATTGAAACTGGGCTGTCAAATATAATTTATCATATCATTAAATTTTGATTTGAATTAATTACCATACAGATTATCTCTATGTTAAGAACAGGTCACCAACTGAACTGGTACAGCAAGTAAATGAAAAGTAAAAGACTATTCAACATAAAATTTTAGCATAATGTTAAGTGAAAGACTAACAAGAAAATGAGGCTATTATGTTAATGAGTCAAACGTGCACTGTGTAACTGTAACCACTGACATTTAGCTTGTCTATCTAATGCTCATTTCATTATGGTAGGGCTGCAACTAACAATTATTTTAGTAGTTGACTAGTAACAGATTAATGTTTTCATTAGCCGACAAGTCAAACAATTTCTATTTTTAAATACATTTCAACCAACTAAAGGTTGAAATATGGTGACTTAAGGCTTCTAGATATTCTAATATTTGAGGCTTCCTGAACACTGGGACTGCAACGATCAATCCGTCACTAATTGTGATCAGACGACTAGTCGTATTTTGATTACCAACAGTATACAGACTCTAAAAAGAAATAAGAAGAGACCTTTTTTATAACAGAAACAACAGCAATATTAAATCAAGATGTCAAAAAAGAATAAACAATTTTCACTATTAATACACTTTATTTGTAAATATTCTCTATTTAGAACTATTCTGTCACAATATCACAACCTTGTATGTGTATTTGAAAAGTCACGACGTCTCAGTTGACAAACAGAAAAACATAATCGCTGACTAGTCGAATATATGATAAATGATTAATCTAGCAATTATACTTTTAATTAATCTGTTGGTTGTTTCGATCATAAAAGTCCAGTGAATATAAGACTTTTCAAATTCTGACCAAGATTAAGTTAAAGGGATGTCGCTAGAGGCCATATTCATCAAGTAAGATGACATTTTACACATTTTTACACATAGTGTTATTTTGAGGTCATTACTGCTTTGTCTGAGCCACAAAACCTCTTCTCTCTGCACATGGCATTTGATGGAGTCTGTATATAGTGCAGATAGTGATTATTCAATTACTAATTTAGATGATGATTATTTCAATAATCGATCAGTTGTGATTATTTAGGGTTTAAACCCTAGTTAAAGCTAAAGCCTGACTGCACACTACATTCAGCTTGTCCTACTGTATTCCCTTTGGTCGATGAGTCCAAGCACGTCTCCAGTGACACTGACCATAACCAGACCAGGCTGTATTAGCATCCTCATGTTATGCAAGTCTCTCCTTCAAAAGCACAGCTGCTCCTTATTGTTGACTTTCACCTCAAGGCTTACTGTATCTTCCTGATCCACTGTGCACCTCTGAGCAGCACTAGATCTAACATTCAAGTACTTAACAGGTACTGCTCGTGTTTAATGGAGCCATTATTGCTATCAAATGCCATTACTGTAATATAAATGTCAGATGAGAGCTGCCTTAGTGGATGTGGGAGTGAATCTCTGAATACATGTATAGATTAAGGGGTGTTCGAGGAGTTTGTGCGCTTACGTAAGAGACAGAGTGAAGTGGAAGCGCTGCCGGAGCCCTTTGAAAGTCACGAACGAGTGAGGAGGGAAGTTACGCGTGGTCATCTCGCAGTAGGGCTTCTCGAATCCCCCGGCAGGACACTCGCACTTGAAGCCCCCCACCAGCAGGTTCACGCATGTGCCGCCATTTTTACAGACCCCCGGAGCGCAGCGACCGGAGCGGGCAGACAGCTCACAACGATCCCCTGAAAAACACACAGAAAATAAGATAAGCACCTATTTTGAAAGATCACAGAAGGGTACTGGAGTACAAGAAGTATTAGAAGTATGTATTCTATGAATTCTTTGCAAAGTACACAAAGTATGAAAAAAGAAAGGTGTGTCAATGGCGTACAAAAGCATTTACACTGGAAAAAGTAGTTCAAGGGTCATTTTGTAATAGTTTACACATGTTACCTAGATCTTTAAAGACCTAAACATGATTTACATAAACAGTGCATTCAAATAGTTCAGATCCCTTTGATGTGTTTGATTGACTTTTCACACTAGTGCTGGGCAATATGCCAAAAAAAAAACACAAAAAACCCAAAAACATGGTTTTCTTGGGGCTGGGTCACAAATTTTGATACATGTAGAGGTGGAAGATACAGTACATCAGAAAATGAATCCGATCACAACTGCTGCCCCCAACATACACAAAACTAGAACGAACTAGAAGAAGTAAATGCACTATCCACAATCAACAGTGTCAAAATGAAAGACAAAGAAGAAAGAGACAGAAACGTCCAATGTAATCTCCCAAACAAGGGCACAGAGCAACGTTTCTTTCAACACCTGAACCTCATCAAGACCATACTCACATTCTGCATATTCAAGAGTTAATTACTAGTTAATTTACCAAAATGGCAGATTGTCACAGGAATGAGATCATAATTCGATTGCTATCGCCATTTTGCCCAGCCCTATTTCACACCTTTAAGTAGAGAAGAAAGCACATACGCTAATGCAGGGGTGTCCAAACTATGGTCCAGGGGCCTCACAACATTTTTCACTTCAGGCACATTATCCTGAGTTGTACTTTCTTCTACAAATTCTACTTCCTCAACCATCAACTAACAACTTTAATATCAAACTTGACTGAATTATGGTATAGTAGCTCTTTAAAACCTCTGATAAAATAAATGCAACTCTTTGTGTTTATTGTCAGTCTTTTCATTTAATTTCATTATCCTTGGTATTGAGCATGAAGATAAAAATATTAATTCATGACAAAATACCATACACTACAAAACAGCTTCGTAATAATCAATACAAAGAAAGAACCTATTTTAGAAAGGCGCTAAGTTTACACATCACTTTCTCTTTTTCAGCTTGAAGCAGTAATACAAACTTATATATCTGAAATCTTTGGCCCTTTGCTTGGTCTATGTTTCAGTATGAGTCTCTCCATGAAAACCATTTGGACACCGCTGCCCTGATGTATAAAAGAGGAAACATTATCTGTGCACAACAAACGCCCTCTTGAAATCGCATCGAAAGACAGTGAAAATCAAAGACAAATACTATTCAGGAGTCAAAATGTTTTCTGCCGTCTCACTCGGTCTGTGTCACACCCTGAGAGACCGTCCCTCCAGGGGATACGACGACATTTGTATTCAGCGACACAAACACGAGGCAGACTGCGCTGAGTTGGAAATGTTGACGCTTTCAAACTCTCTCAAGATATTCATAGCACTGTCTGCGCGCTCTGAGAACTGCTTTGTGTTTATTATGGAGTGTTCTGTATTGTCAGAGTGATTGTACGGACATGCACATGGCACAAAAGGGAAATTAGCAATATTATGATGCAAGGAAAAGGTTTTATAATACCTATGTAATAAAAATGGACGGAAGCAATCTAATTTAATGGGATGACCTGCTGTTTGACTGTCATTACTGCGACTCATTTCTTGTTCTTGGGATACTCTGAGGGTCACTGAGGCGAGACCAGTGTTGGTCCGATTTGTGTCAAGTCACTCTTGTGTCAGCAATTTGACCTCTCCACTGCAAAACTGCAACATTTAGACAATGGACAGGACTCTCTTGTGGTTTGTTCTAAAATGGTATGAGTTTTTGATAATAATAATAATAATTACATGTATGCTTTGTTTTTTAGATGAAAAGTTAATTTTAAAATGTATTACATCTAATACAAGTAAAAAAAATTTCCCAGGGGTGTAAAATAAAGTGTTTGTACTGTAAGATATTTTCCCAAAGGTTTTTTTATTATAAGTGCAATATTTTCTTGAACGCTTCAATTAGGGGTGGGAGATGTATGACTAAAATGAACATCTCGATAACTAGTCAGACAATATTGTGTTAGTCCAACAGAAATGTGTTAAAACATGTCTTTAAACACATTAGTTATGGTTTAATTATCACACAAATGTGAAAGGTCCGTAAAATGAATCACAAAAGTGCAGAAATATCACCTCATACCCAAACTTTTCTTAATTTTTATTTTTAATCAGCTCTTTTGTATATTTTACTGTAGACGACGATCATAGACAGATAGATAGATCAAAAATTTGCATATCTTCAAAGCAACATTCACAGTATTATCTAAATGTTGATATATTGCCCATCTTTACCTCCAGGAAATGTAAAAATATCAGTGGTGTGTAGCATTAACCTGGCTCACACCAGATTGATATGTGTATCACTCTGAATTTAGTTCTACACATTATTAATCTAGATAGGCTCTCGCTGAAAGCCGTTGGGAAAATGCGTAACGTCATGACAAACATTTGAACTGATTGGTCGCAGTGTCGCAAAAGTATAACAATAAATCCAATAAATCCAGTTGAGAGATGTAACATGCCAATTCTCCTGACATTATGCTTTAACTATAAGAAAGGATTACATTTTTCATTCATTCATTTACATGTCACAAATTGTGCACTGGATGAAATTGTGATTTTAGTCAAATAAACGCATACAATGTGTTTCAGTCTGACTAATTTTACCTCAAACACTTTTAATTGTATCTCATTTTTTATCTCAGAGCTCAAGTTTTTTGATAACTTCCCTGGTAACAATTAATCACCCATTAACCGTGCATGTTTAACCTCGTCCACCTCCACCTCACTGAGAAAACCCTTCACTGAACTGCTGACCTTTCAGAACAACACTGAAGCTGCAACTGCGGTTAAAGATTTACAGACGATTCATAATTCATTGACTGATTGTGGCACTTGAGCGTTGATAAAGGTTTGTTTGCATAATAAATAGAAAGCCATTAATTTGAAGCTGGGAAAATAACATTATATGAGCAAATTCATATGATAAGTGCTTAAGTGTCAGCTCTGTAAGGACAGTAAAGGCACACACTAATCAGCATTATAACCAGTTATGTCCATCGTTTGTGAGCTTTTTTCCAAAGTTGTTCTCAAACTACAAATGGCAAACTAAACTAAACTAAACTAAACTGATAGAGAACGATTTTGGAAGATTAGATTAGAAACATCTACCAATAATCTAGTTTTACAAATTGTGCAAGAAAAAACGCGGGGAAAAAAGGATGAATCCCATGATGCATTTCAGAATGCTGAAATGCATATATATGGAGACATATTTGCCAGCTTAATGATTTGATAAATGCAACAACTGATTATGAGATAAATATTGACTCCTACTGACAGGTGAATCAATGACAGATCAGCTCGTTAATGAGATATCTAATTTTATGCAGCAAGAAAACATTTTTGTCCCAAATCCAATCCAACCGTAGCACTTTAAAAACAACAAAGTTGCTCAAATGCTTTACAGACAAATGAGCATAAGATAATGTAAAGCAACAATAAACAGAAATTTAAAAATTAAAGTTTCAACATTTCAAACTGTGTTAAAAAGCCAAAAAGAAACTGTGTTTTTTAAGGAAGACTTAAAATCAGTTGCACGGGGAGTTCCTTCAAGAGTATTTTGGACCAGGAACAGAAAAAGATCATTCGCTGCTTGTTTTTCTCTTCATTTTTGGGACAAGTAAAGATTCCCAGAGAGAGAACAAAAAATAATTTCTCAAACTAACCTATACCTACAGAGACGACAGACCAGCAGGTGAGCAACAGAGTTGGAAGTTTTCCATCACAATTTGACAGAAATTCCCAATCAATAATTCAAACAAGACTCCTCTGCTCTATTTACATTCCTCTGAGAGCCAACCTTGAAACAACTTTCTTTATTCCCGGGTAAAATGAACAATCAAAAGTGATAAAACGTTTCAGAACAGCTTTATTTAGAAGAACTAACCTACATTTTCTGTTAGAGCATGTTGTTTTAATTGCCAGCTTGTTGCCTGTAACTTTCCCTGAAGACTTTCTTGCTTGTGTTTGTGGGCTGCCAGGTAACGGCTCACAGAAACACAAAGGGTGGCTCTCCCCAGACGCCTCCGCACGGCTCTGGGACGGAGAAGAAATAGATCCAGCTCAGACCGAACAGACAGCAGTGTGTTCAGCGCAGGAGGTCAGGGCGAGTTTGTAGCTTCAGCCGATACGAGCGGCCTCAAAGGATTATGAGATGGAATAATGAGATGCAGTGATCAATAGCAACAACAGACAAATGACCTTCAAATGTAGAGAGCAGAGGAACTTTTCACTAGAGTACAACAATACTAGGACTTCCTGTAAGGTCTAATATGCAGCAATCGCACTATATCACCCAAATATTCTGAACTTCCATGCTGATTTCCTATTTTGTAAACATTTAAGTAAGAGTTCATGTTGCAGAACAAGTAGAGTAGTAGTAGAGAAATGTTATGTACCAATATACAGTAGAAACTAGGGGTGACAGGATTATTTGGTAAACTGAAACGTGATTACTAAATGGAAAAAATAATAATTGTGACTGTTTTAGAAGAAAATAGCAAATTTCACTCCAAAAAATGTAACCTAAATGTAAAGTGCTTTTTTCACTGGTAGTTTGCGTCACTTTCATGTTTAGAAAGCTAATCATTAAAGAAATGGAGATCAATTAGACCAGTGTTTCTCAAAACATTTTTGAGTTACTGCAATCTTTTTGGTTGAAAAGAATCTACAGAACACTAACCTACTAAAACAATAACTGATTACACCTTAAAATTATGTTGTATATAATGCGGCGAATGGTGTGTGTGGCACTCTCTGTTTCTTTAAACTTGTCAATAGTGATCCTTTTGCTTTTTGTTTTGGAAGATTGCTCAGGATACTCCTAAATGGAAAATAATTTCATTTAATCATTATGTAACTCAAACTGTACATTTTTCCAAGGCACACCTGGCAGTACAGTATCTTAGTTTTCCCCGGCACACTGGTTGAAACATGAATGAGAGGGAATTTCTCTCACAAGGCACTGATAAAGTGTACCATAACCTTGAGGATGTCACCGTGGTTTGGTTACGGTGTCAGTAATTGTGAATTATCGACACATATTTGTGTTTGATTGCAAAACCCTGAACTTTGATATTGTGACATCTATAGTAAAAGAAACTCATATGAAAATACTTTTGACCAATGCAACCAACAAACAATAAGACAAAGAGCTCTTTGTCAATTGGTTATAAAAATGTCTGGGTCTTGAAAGCATCAATATAATTTGGTACGACTCTATTGAAGAAACAATTAATGCTATTTTTAAAGTCTTGTTGTATTTGCAATCTTCATATTTGCCTAAAATGATAAGGTGACAATTTCCAACAACAGTGCGTTAGGTGGGAAATGAAGTGTTAAAATTTAGCTTCTCTCCTTCCAAAAGCCTTTTCACACTCAGAAAGTGACTTTACCACAGAGAGAGAGCGGGGGGGAATCACCAAAAAGACACCAATCCAGACGTTTGTACTTATGTCTGTGGCACATGCTGTGTTGTGGTTCAGTCTGATTGCAAAAGCAGGAGAACATCTTGTCGGTGCAGAATGACACTGAGAAAACGGTCGCTCAATCCAACCAAAAATGATGATGATGATTATGGCTGCTATGGTTTTTTGAATCTCTCTCCTTCTACCATCTGGCAACGCCCACAGAGCAGCCGTTTGACACCGTACATGCACAGAGCTGTTACATTTACTCTGTGGGATTAAATACAGGTCCATTCAACTTTCTCAAATTGAAACGATCAAACATATTTTCTTGCATTAGATGATTGTACTGTATTGATATTTATCTGACAAATTACTGAGTTAATTAGAGGTTTCAATAGATGCCTGTCATGTTTTCCTGAATTCATGTTATACTGTACCTCAATATGAGGCTGCAAGACGAATCGCAATTTGAATGGATGCAATAAACCCATAAAAATGGCTGCAGTTTTCAAAAGAACCATAATTTCCTCCACACACAACAAAATGTCCTGTCTTATTCTGGATAAAAACTACTAACCCTGTAGTTTAGATCTGTGCAAATAAATGTTCTGAAATACATGTGATTAGTTGGTCAGTTCATTGGATTATTTCAATATTTTGGTAAATTCTCTTGGACATGTTTAAATGTGAACAGAATTCTATTATTAAATTACAAATCTTTTCAATATCAATCATGCATTCATTTAAACCTGCTCCATTAAAGTGGGGCACTTTTTTCTTGTGAATCAGTAAATTTTATGCTTTATCCATTTAAATTCTTAACATACTTCCTCCTTTTG
Organism: Rhinogobius similis; assembly: GCA_019453435.1. Classification (NCBI taxonomy): domain Eukaryota; kingdom Metazoa; phylum Chordata; class Actinopteri; order Gobiiformes; family Gobiidae; genus Rhinogobius; species Rhinogobius similis. Next base: position 16,153,200 of record CM033627.1, on the reverse strand, counting down.
TGGTGTAAAAATCAGATTTTTTTTTCATAAATACACCACAAATCGAAACACAATACAATGTTTGTCAGCAAAAAACACTGTTTTTTCCATATTTCCCTAAATTTCTCAATCTACAATGTGCAATGCATATTTAGTTGGCTCTTATTGCCGGGTTTCAAATGTTTTACAGTCCAGTAATATTTAATACAGATGGGGGGTTGCTAAAATGAATATTTTGTTTGTTATAATACAAGAAGTTGATTCATATTGTTGTTCATAATGTTTTGATGTCGTCTAAAACCTAGCAATAGTCAATAACTTTTATTCGGGGTGTATGCAGGTTTCAGCAAGGTTTTTGATGTCGCATTTCAAGATTTTCAATTCCATATTCAACGTCAAAACACATTTACGCTTTTATCATGTCAAAACTGCTGACATGTAACGTTTCCATTGGGCAGTGGAATAATCAGAATATAATATACTGCTTTATAATATTGAAAAATCTAATTTACATGAAATTTACACCGTGAAAATGCATGTTTTTAACCCTGTCTTTTACTTTTGAGATGATTTAATCAAAGCTATTAACATCTAGGTTCAATAAATCCAGAAGTATCTAGTAGTATCTGGGATTCAAAATACATTTATTTTATATATTCTATTATTGTTCTGATGGATGAATCTTTTGTCAAAATATCTTTAAGATTTAATGCCGATGGGGGTTGAATTCAATGCTTTTTAATGCATTTTAAGGCCTTATTTTGCCCAAGTTCATTTAATAAGTTTAATGCCCTGAAACTGTTATTGTTTGTTTTATCTGCCTAAACAGTACACCAACAATCAGCCATATTGTTTTTAGGAGAGGTTCATGGTTAGAACTTATTAACCCTATCACTTACAGACAACCATTCACTTTTACACCATCTAAAAATGGAAACACGTTCACCAGGTGCTCACAAATCATAACATGGAACACCAAAATCAGGCGGGTTTAGTCGCAATGATACGCTCAATTACTTTGACTGACATGCACAAACTGCCCATCACTTTTTAAACCACATGAACAGTTACAAGTTGTTCGATCAAAGACTTGAACACGTTAAACATGCGTCTGTTCACCCTCATAACAGCATGTGGGTCCGAGCCTCCTGCAGACACTGATTAATGTAGCTTTGTAGCTTTTAGTCAAACGCCAGGGAAATCCGCCCCGATCACCCACGCTCGCACAGCTCCAGCGCGGACTCAAAACGCTAAAAGCACCTGCAGCGGCCGCACACCCACATCTCCACACCAGGAAGCAGAGTGCCACTCAACAATGGACACGAGCGGGCCCACACACTCAAAGGCTGACACTATTTCAGGCTTCAGGAAAAATATCAAGGGCGTAAATGGAGGAGAAAACCTTTTAATGTTTGATGGAATAATAGAAGACGCCATGGCTAACTGTGTATTGTTTTATTAAATTTGGAGGCAACAGAAAGCTGGACCTGCAGAGCGGAAAGTACAATGTAATAGCGGTATGTGTTTGGATGTATAATTGATGATAATCTTTTGATAACTATTTTTATTTTTGGGGTCAAATGGCAGGTGAAAACTCTCTTGAAAATTCTACAAAGACCTATGATGAAACTGTTATTATGATACACTGATAATTTGGGCGTAATGTTATGACGACCTTAAATTGCTGACAGTATTTTGCAAGTAAGTGGTGTGCAATTGTATTCTAAAACCATTCTGTCAACTTAATAATATAGATAATGTTAAGCAAGATTAGAGAATTATTGAGTATGAATAATGCATTAACAAAAGGGCGGTGATACCTAAAAGCTTCCACTCATCAAAGCCAGGGCTAAATCTAGAGAGAATGAACTGAACCAGGACATAAGGTGGATTTATTCTAGAACTAGTCCTTGTTTGGTCCTATGTTATTGTCCTGGTTAAGTCCTGGTCTTGTCCGAGGTTTGTTCAATGTTTAGTCCCAGTTTGGTCACACTTTGGATTAGGGCTGGGTCAGATCTTTCCTGATATATCGAGGCCAATAATTACAATATCGACTTTCAATATGTGATAGATAGGACGATATATTTTGGGCCTCAGTATTTGTATTATAGTTATATCGTACATTTTCTTTTATATGATGATACCAATTTTAGGCTATATTTCCCTGCTTTACTTTGGATATGTTGTGTGTGCAAGTGTAAAAGATAACCAATGACTTATATCAAACATTAAATACATATTATAATAACAAAGTGTGTTTTTGAGGTTTAAAGCACTAACAACCTAATCTGCTCCAACTCCGCTCTTTTGGCGTGTTACAAACTGTTTACTCACCAAAACAGCAGTAAACTTTCACAAACACAAGATCATTGGGTTAGGCAACATGTGCTGAGCTTCAAAGACAAGATGAAACTCTAATTCACATTAAAAAGTCAGGCGCTGACCCACTTAACCTCACCACAAAAAGAGGGCCAACCACCCTAATATTCATACTGTATAAATTTGCATAATATTTTACTCTGGTTCATCTTCAAACCCCTCTTTAACTTCCCCCCTTTTCTCTTATCTCATAGAGCAACTGAGTAGACAGTCTGTGGCCCCTTGAGGATCGTTTCTTGAGCAAAGGCGGAATAACAAACAGATTATTCATCATTATTGGACAAAAACAAGTGTCTATATCGTGCTTTCTTGGTATTTCTAAGACAAGGCCAGCTCATAGCCAGGAGACACTTTCCATCTGTGTCCATCTATAATTTATCATCTCATACTATTACTCCTCACGGCCAAACTACGGCGGCTGCATTCTACTCTGGAAATAAAATACTTCTCTCTGATGATCCCTGGACTCAAAAATAGAAAGTAGCATACGGATTACTGCTTTGAAATGATCCTACAGGTGGATTAGGTGTTAAATTTAGCCACAGGTTAAGGTTTTAAGTCTGTGAGACGAATAAACGAACAACAAACAAATCAATATTTTACTGTTGTTGTTTTTTTCTTCTAATGTTTATATTTTATAAGGATTTACAGGGATGTCATGTCACAATATTATATTTTAGTGTACTGATTATTTTGAGAAGAAACATCATTTAAACAGTTTGCATCAGTCCAAAGTTATTTCCTAACGCATTCAATCACCCTAATTATTCACGGCAATGACTTTATCAGTATGTTTCACAACTTTCAGAGGCCAGAACAGAGTTTTGTACGCAAACAGCACTATTTCTGTTTCGCAAAGGATAAACACACTATATTTCGATCCAAAGAGCACACAACGATCTCATTTTGAAACTCAGCTGCTTTTCCAATCCGCTATTGGCACAGCAGCAAAACAAATGAGGAAAAAATGTCACTTTAATCCTCTTTAATTCACATTTTCAAACTTTCTCTTGACTTAGTGACATTATAGTGTATAGATTGATCATTTTCGCTTCCTTTTTAGTTCTTACTATAATATTGTGACTTGAACAATCACTATTATCATTTCATTTTTATCTTGACATTTCTAGTGTCAACATTAAACCAATAGTCACAAATACTGTGTAGTTTATAATTGTAATTGCCAGTTATACATTATTGCAACAGCTTTAACGTTGTAAGTCTAAAGCTTTGCAATGCTTTTAGTCTTTTAATGATTTATATTCTGATATACAAAATATGAAGTTCTGCAGTTTATGTAGTAAGTAATGAATATTTAACTACGTTCCAGTAAGTAGGCCCTATTTTGAGCTGGTGCCAATTGAACTTCAAAAAGCGCAGCAGCTGTGTGAGGGGCTCGTCTGTACATTTTCATTTGAGACAGCAGATCAATAACTCATCACTCTGTCTTTGTTTGTGACGGTCATCAGTGGACGGGACATTATAAAGAGACGCTCAATAGACTGCTGAGCGGGCATGAACCAGTGGGGCAGATGTGGACATTCCATGCCTCCTGGGATCAGTCAAAACCACTTTCCCGACATCAAGACTCACACTGCTGTCACTGAGCCAGATTCAAAACACTGCTGCACCAATACAGCTGCTTATCCTGTCATATTTGTGTAGTTTTATGCTTTCAATAGACAATCAATATCAATACATGCATGGGAAACAGATCAATAATGTTGGATATGGATACTGAAAACATGAATGAATTTTGCACACTCATGTATAATGTATTGTAGTCCGTGGAAGGTTAAGGTTCTTTATTGTCCCAGGGATTCATCTTTCTGCATTTGAACCAAACATTTAAATTTGCAATATGTAAATGTTCTGGAGGGGGATGCACACCTGATTGCCTCCACAGATCTATTTTCCAATCAAATAATTACAGATCTGACCTGGTTCACCTGCAAACCTCCATGGAGATATTTGAGTTTAATGCTTTCAGTTTTGCTTCTAAATGACAACAATTATTTCTTTTGAACAATCATGTGACTTGAATAATCACAATGATCAATTAACCATATAATCGTGACATCACTAGTGTCTATTTTCTTTATTTAACACCTTATTTTAGACTGAACATTCCTGGAAAAACAATAGCATCACCATGGAACAAGCAGGTAGTGCACCTCCACAAGACATAGAGCACCTTTATGAAGACAGCATGTATTATAGCATAGTGTAATATAATAAAAATGATATCTTATTTCTTAACAATTCAAAAAACAGCTGAAAACTGATTTGTGTTCACATTGCAACTGACCTATGGAGGTAGTGGTTCATGGACTAAATATGCTCCAATCGACTGGTTGAGCTGCACTTCTCGTTAGGGTTGTTAGTTGCTATTGCATTTCTGATTATGCTATTTTACTTAACATAACACATGGCATAAACGGCAGTAAGAGTGTGCGATTTAACAATATAAACTTAAATTATTATGACTCTGGTGATGATCTGTCAATTTGTGGAGATTATAATATCATGATTCAAGGCATGGCAATGTATTTTTATTTATACTGCGCATTTCATACGCAAAACAACTCAGTACTTTTCTATTAAAGCAGCACAGCAGTAAAAAGTGAACTCTCAGAAGGGGTCGACAAAACAACACTAAATTTCACTCTAACTTGTGACCCAGGCTCCAAGCTACTATAGAAAAATGCATACAAACTAACCTCAGAGTCTTTGTAAAATGTGAGATGAATGCATTCTGTTCAACCAGTTTGAAAGGCTTACCTGTGTAGTCGTCATGGCACTCGCAGGTGAAGCCCCCCTCGCGGCTGCGGCACACTCCATGGGGTCCACAGGGTTTGGAGTAGCACAGGTCGATCTCTATCTCACAGTAGTCGCCAGTGAAGCCGGTGGGACAGCGACAGCGCAGGCCGTTGATGGGGTGGATGGGTCTGAAGAGGATGGTGTCCGACGAAACGAAGGGAGCGAGGCTGTCGAACTTGAGCACGGACACACACTTCATGTAGTTCTCACACGGCTCGCGCAGGCAGATGTTGTCGTCAAACGGGAGCACTTCCTGAGAGGAGATCTGTGCCAAAAGACTGCGGTTCAGGTACAGCCTTTCCTGTAGCTCCTCTGAACCGAAAAACTCTGGTCCTCCAAGTGTCAAGCTCCTGTCTGCCGAGTGTCCTGTCCCGACTGAGCGCAGGGGCCCCTCCTCTGGGACGGGCACAGCCACAGACAGACTGACGTTTAAGATTCTCGCGCTGACGTCGGTGTCGTCTTGAATGTTGAAGATGACCACGTCTTCAGGGGCCGCAGACAGGACCCGAGCAACGCCGTCCAAAAACTGGGACAGCAGCAGAGACAGGAAATGCTCCTGAGAGGTGTTGGCGAGGCGCAGAGTGATGGAGTTAGACAACATCTCGTCTGTGATGATGGTGACCTGAAGCAGGCACTGGGCAGACACAGAGTGAACCCCGTCTGGAAAGAGGAAGGGACGCAGTTAGTTCACGTTAAACAAGAAGAGATACAGTCACAATACATTTACAAAACTAGTAACTATTTTGTTTATTTGTGATCAGAATCAATCAAGAATACTTTACAAAATAATGACTAAGTTCAATAGCAAACAACAAAACATTAGATGCAAAGGAACTTGTAAGAGTTTACTTGTAAGAGATTACTCAGTATGGAAAAAGAAATACAACCTACGTGTGTTTAGCGTAATATGTTTGTCTGTGTATGTACTGAAATTGTAATGTAATTGTGATCTGATCCTTGTGACGAAATACTATTTTGGTGAAATTGTCATATTGTGCCTTAGTGTTCCTCTGTTTAATGCGGCTCTCTCTCCACCCACTCCTCTTATTGGTCAGTGAGTGACATGTGAACTTAACCAATCACAGTGAATTACTATGAACTCAAGAAACAGAAGATATTTGCATACAGTTATTCTTATTTATTTGATTTTAGTTTTATATTTAGGACTAGTAGAGATAAATAGAGCTATACTTGTTTCAAACGGTTTCTGTTTGTGAAATGTTCAATATAAATAAAGTTGATTGCATTGGTTCAGTTAACAGTTTTGGCCTCACAACCTTTATATCAAAATTATTTGGGGAAAAAAAAGCTGTCATTGTGGCACTGCCTTTTGAAGCTACAGCTTCTGAAGAGATTTATCTCACCAGTGCTTAAGCCTTTTTTGTCCAAGCAGAGAAAAATCTCTCAAGATCAATTTAATCATCTGCATACAATTTTATCTTGCAAAATGTTGTCCCATCTCTACTAAGTTTACATGAATTATGACAAAATCAAAATTGTGCCAAGGCTCTAAAAAAATCGTGATATGAACTTTTTGGCAAATCGCCCACACATATTGTTAACTAAAACCAACCTTTTTATATTCTATGTACACAGACAGTCATGGTTAACTGTCCCATATTAGCCGTGTTGTCTGTTGAGAACAATAACTAATAAAGGACTTGAAGGCATGACACTCTAACTGTGCAGAAATGACACTTTGATGGACACTGATTTCTGGCTCATTGAAGTGTTATTATCACAAGCCAGTTCAGATCTCAGACTTATGCCAAGAACAAGTGTATGTTTCTTTCAGCGTGGTCCAAGTTTAAAATCCTCAATTTCACGGCTTTATTCAGTGCCCTCTCTTTCTTTTCTTTGTCCCGGAAGAAGAGATGCTACTTCATTATACATGCCATCTTTAAAGCCGGGGGTCTCATTCAACTACAACAACACATTCCTGCACTCAGCAAATCTCTGCTCTTTTATCTGCAGCTCAGACCGGATCCTGTCCATGTTTCTGGTGTTAGATGTTTCATTATTTGGAGATGAATGTAAACATAAGGCATTGTACAAACCACCCAGGTACAACCGTCTGGTGCTACTCTTATTGGCTATGAGGCTTCATATGGCACTGGATTCAGACATGGAGAGAACTGAACATATAGGTCATGTGCAGCCATTTTGAATTAGTCTAACAATTTAATTCAAAGAGAATTCTCTGTTTCTTGTATGTTTATGTATCTAGGCAAGGCAAGGCAAGGCAAGTTTATTTGTAGAGCACAATTCGTACACAGGGCAATTCAAAGTGCTTTACATAAACAGGAAAAGTTGCATTAAAATCACAAAACACAAAAAGACACACAGAATCATTTTAAAATCATTTTAAAATAAAGTGCTTTAAAAGAGAAGAGTGCAGATAGATCTTTCAGTCGTATGCACGTCTAAAGAGAACTGTTTTTAGCCTGGATTTAAACATTGTCAGAGTGGAGGCCTGTCTCACATCTTCGGGGAGACTGTTCCAGATTTTAGCTGCAAAAAACTGAAATGCTGATTCCCCATGTTTAGTCCTGACTCTAGGCACCTGCAGGAGGCTGGTCCCTGAGGTCCTCAGATTGCGAGATGGTTCATATGGCACTAACATGTCAGAGATGTACTTTGGTGCTTGGCCGTGGAGAGACTTGAACACAAGCAGAGCTGCTTTAAAGTCAATTCTCTGAGCCACAGGAAGCCAGTGCAGAGACCTGAGCACAGGACTAATGTGATCGTACTTCCTGGTTCTAGTCAGGACCCGAGCAGCAGCATTCTGGATGTACTGCAGCTGTTTTACAGCTCGTTTGGAGAGGCCAGTGAACAGGCCGTTGCAGTAGTCTAACCTACTGGAGACAAATGCATGGATAAGTCTCTCCAAGTCTGGTTTAGACACTATACCTTTAATTTTGGCAATGTTTTTTAGGTGGTAAAAGGATGTTGATGTTATTGATTTGATGTGGCTGTTAAAGTTCAGGTCTGAGTCCATTATTACCCCCAGATTTCTAACTTGATTTGTCGGTTTTAGAGCGAGAGACTGGAGGTGACCGCTGACACTTTCTCTCTGTTTCTGCGGCCCAAAGACGATGATTTCAGTCTTGTCTGAGTTTAGCTGAAGAAAATTGTTTTGCATCCACACGCTGATCTGTTGGATGCAGTGACAGAGTGAATCCACTGGTCCATATTCACCTGCCGTCAGTGAGACATAGATCTGAGTGTCGTCTGCGTAGTTGTGATAAGACACATTTGTACTGAGTATTAACTGACCTAAGGGCAGCATATACAGGTTGAACAGAAGGGGTCCCAGGATTGACCCTTGGGGCACCCCACAGGTCAAGCTCACGTGGTCTGAGACACAGTTACCAATCTCAACAAAGTACTCCCTATCCTCAAGGTAGGACTTCAGCCAATTTAGGGCAGTGCCAGTGATGCCCACCCAGTCCTCTAGTCTCTGTAGGAGGATCCCATGATCGACAGTGTCAAAAGCAGTTTTAAAGATACCAATCCAGTGTTTCCCACAAATAGGCGACTATGGTGCACCTTCATAGTCTAAATTTCTCCTCCATAGTCTAAAACAGCCCGGATTATTCATGACTGGCATCACAAAATCATGAGAGGCATGAGGGTGGACCCAGGACTTGGAGACATGAACCCTAAGACATTACGGTTGTGTGCATTCCAGTTTAGTCCAGTCGAGTCCGGCTGTTCTTCCATTGTAAGGAGTCATGCACCTCTGATAGGATTACCATCCTAAAAGTTACCATAATACTGGAAATCGGTCAGTGATTGACGTACTGTCTGTGAATATAAGCTTGAAAAATACTGTACAGTATTTTTAAGACAGCAATGATAAGTAATTGACATTATGGACTTGCTTGAAATGTAGGCATTTCACACACGCACGCACGCACGCACGCACGCACGCACGCACGCACGCACACACACACACACACACACACACACACACACACACACACACACACACACACACACACACACACACACACACACACACACACACACACACACACACACACACACACACACACACACACACACACACACACACACACACACACACACAGGTAGACTTTTTTTTTATCATTTTATCATAACCATAAATATTTATATTTATTTTAATGAATTATTTGGGGGTTTTAAAAATAATTCTCTAGAGTTTACTTATGAGTTGTAATTCTAAACTAATTGTAGAAGATAATTGTTGCAGTATTGATACTGACAATATTATTTTGTTTTTAGCATTGCAAATTTACCAATAGTCCAAATCTTCACGGTTGCTTAGTAAAAGTATCTCACACACTTAAGGTCACGGTCTGTTCACTCACAGATCTCGCCTCTGGACTGCAGCAGGTTTCTGTGTCCTCTCCACTACAGCAAATACAAAGTGGCCTTAATCAAATCAAAAGTGTCAAGAAAACAGGCCTGGCCCTCTCCCTCCTCAGTCATCAATGGGCCGCTTTGTTTGAGCAGCCTGGACGTCGGCCAGAAGGAGCACAACCTATGAGCACAACTCTTTCTAACAAACAGCACTGCCCCAAAGTTACCAGATCCCTGTTTTGGCACCGGGGGACTTTGAACAGTGTGTGCCAGAGGAGAGGGGCACAGAAGTGGGAGGAGAAGGAGGTCGTAGAGGAAGAGGACAGAGAAGCATGTTGGACACGGCTTTAGTCCTGCTGCCTTCACTCAGAGCTCGCTGTGCTGTGATGATAGTAGCCGACCGCAGAGGAGGAACTGTGCAAGAACCAGTTCAGAGGGTCTTATGGAACTAAAGACTAAAGATGATTTCAATATTAGGGAAGACACTTGATATTGGTTTTGAACACAGTGATACTAAGCACTATTCAACAATTCAGGAAAGGTACAATTTAGTCCTATTTAGGTCATTTTTAAATATGATTAGACCTACTCGTTCAAATCAGTATCAACTCGTTTTAATTGATTAGCTGGGTAATGGTGATCGATTTTTGACAACCCAAATAGGAAGTTTGAAACAGGCTCATTAACAAACAAAAATCATAAATGCAAAGAAAGATGAAATAAGATATATGTTTGCATTTAAATAAGACATAATATCTTTTATTTATGTAGATATTATCTTAGGAGCACCTATAAGATACAGGAATAAACATGCATATTTTATCTGTTAGAAGGCAAAGTATAAACAAACTGCAGTGGATTATCCATGTAGGCTGCACTAGAACTTATATATTTAAATATTTGATTATTTCGTTCTCATATGATTCAGACTAATGCCTTCACTTAAGAGTGCAGTGATGATGAGAGAGAGAGAGAGAGACAGAGAAAAAGAGAGAGAAAGAGGGGGGGAGAGAGAGAGAGACAGAGAGAGAGAGGGGGGAGACAGAGACAGAGAGAGAGGGGGAGAGAGGGAGAGACAGACAGAGAGAGAGAGAGAGAGAGAGAGAGAGAGAGAGAGAGAGACAGACAGAGAGAGACGGTGAGCCTTTAATTTGCACTCAGCTGCAAACCCTTAGACACCTGAGTACACAACACTAGAGCAGATGTAACTGAGGACAAGTTACAACCGTGTTACTGTGGTCTCTTTGGTTTAATGTGTGAATATTGACTCAGTGGAGCTGGCATCTGTCCTAGTGGACCACAGAAACAAATCACAGCCTCTTGCTCGCTTAGAAAAAAAAAAAAGGTATTTTACAAACACCGTCTACCTCAATACAACCAATATTTTGTTGTATTTTTAAAACCACTCCTTTTTACGGCTCAGATATCCTTAAAGTACCACATGACAATTTTGGTCCACAATCTAAAAATAGGAACGTTGTAATTGACTTGATAGAATGCAACTCTTTGGGAAATCCTTTCATTACAACATAAAAACAGAGAGCAAATATAGTGTCCTTGTCTTGTTCATTAAGAGAATATCTTCACCTACAAACACACTGTTTCTCACACTTGCCTATTATTGCATGTGAGAGAGCTAGTCCACAACTTTGCTCTTTTGTAACATATTTGTGTTAGGCTAGACACCGAAATCCAATTTAACCAACAATTGTTTATTTCCTTGTGGGAGAATCACTTCCCCTGGCTCTATTCAGCTGATATAATAAGTGATACTCTCGCTGCCACAACAGTGGCCCTCAGAACTCGGAGGCTCTTAAAGGTTAGGCCATGGAGAAGGGCAGACATCGCCTTAATTATGTCCTCTGCCAATTCTACATTCTTGGATGGGAGCTTTGGCCGCGGTCCAGACAGAGACGCAGCGCTGGGAAACTGAGCGCGAGGAGAATCCGGACTCAAAGGGACCAGACCATCTCTTTAAAGAGGTCATTCTCCACGGGCCGATCCTGCCCAGGGGGACGCGGGATGTTTCCAAGGCCCAAAACAGAGAGGGGAAAGAGGGATCGCTCGTTACAAGACTAAGTGCCAGATATAGAGTAGGACACTGATTCTAACTTGGGTCTCGACCCTCCTCTGGGCCTCTGAATGCCAGGAATGTTGTGAGTAGAGAAATTTGAATTAATGGTTCATCTGTTAATATTAGTTGTTATATCAAAGTGCATTATGTCAGATTTTCTTGAATGGAAACATACTTTGACTGCACAATGATAAATTAGCAATCAGTTCTTTTGTATATTGACGATGTATGAGGCTGTTAAGCCCACTTTCAAATATTGTACACACTTGTCTTTATGGTATTCTTGTCATGCAGATCGTTCAGAAGGATTTAAAGGTAAACACTGCATTTCCCGTTGCTTTTTTACCATTGGCACAGTGTCTTGTGATTAAAGGTGGACTGGTGTAATATTTACTTGCCTACATGGAGATGATAAGTATCAAAGTAGCATTAACTTAAGATGAACTGGACACTAATAAATTGAAGACAGAAATCCAGTTAGATTTCGACATTATCCGCGCAATTTGGCCAGTGTGTGTGAACAAATTGACGGAGGAAATCACACTCGGAAAAGACGGATTATGTCACGAGTTCCTGCCAGTCCTGTGTGCATCAGTGTGATGTTTGTTTACCAAAGGTTGAGTAAAGAGGTGTGTGTGAACTTATACCAGGGTAAGTCTACAGACCACAACACATAAGCACTTAAGAACAGCTTTACAGGCCAGAATTCAAAGCCATTCATAGAAACATTAAAACTTTTTGTTGTAAAAAGGTTATGATATCCTCTAGTAACAAGTTCACTATTATGTACAAATAAAAGCATCTCTGAAAATGTACAAAGCTGTATTATTTTCTGTTTAAATGATGCTTTGTGACGTTTTGTGACTGATTGGAGGCAGAAAGAAGGAAATAGATAGTCTATACATTAAACTTTCAGTAGGCCTAGTTTTAGCCATCAGGAGGATTGGACTAAACAAATCATCTAACACGTTTGAACAAAAAGCTTATGGAGGAGTGATAAATTGTTAACAATGCAGAAATATGAAGCACAAAGGAATCAAAATAATATAATGCAATATAATGTCCTATATAAGCAACAAAAAATGTTAAGAAATACATGTGATTCTAGTTAGTTTAGCCATTGATATTTCAGTCTTATTTCCAGGTAAAGGTAGACTGACAAGCAGCACAAAGAACAGAGCCAGCAACATACAGATAAACATTAAATCTTGCTCTCGTTCTTTCTTTTCTTTTATTGTCTTTTATTAGACTATTTACAATACAACAGAATAACAGACACTTTTCTCTGAATCTGGATTTTAAAATCATTTAAAACCTCAATGCAATATTGTTACTTAAAATTAGATATTTTACGGAACTTGTTCAGACCAAATTTCAACAGTTGCTCTTTTTATGTTAAGGCTGAAAATAACTGAAGACAAAGGGAGAGAAAACTAATCGGTGGGAGTCGCCTAATTAGCCACAAAGATGCTGTCAAAGCTAACAGCTAAATCCCAGAAAATGTCAACAAAGTCAGTGTGGACAAAGATCCGACGAGAGAAGGCCAAGTGACTGAGGACAGAGACCCCCCTCTCTCAGTGTAAGGGGGCGCTTAATCACCTCATGGCAAAAGTTAATAAGGGACAGACACAAAGTGAGATTTCAACATCAAGGTTTTAATGTTCAAATGTTCTTCATGTCGGGATGTGCAATTAATTCAATTTGAATTGAGAGCGAGACTGAGCTTTTTTTCTGGCTTGAAGGCAGAAAAGTCACGTCACTTTTCACGTTTTAGCACATTTTAGCACATTTCTGATGGATTGCGGGAGTACCGTCATTGAGATAATCGAAAAATATATCAATATATTCATTGCATCGCTCACTCGTACTTAGGTGCAACGCTTTAAACCACTACACCATGTCATTTCAATTGTCCATAATGGGTCTTTTCAATCTAAAAGTCTACAGCCAATTCTCTGTCAGTAACAGTTTGCGGTTTGGACAGAGTTCAGACTTTGGTGGAAGAAATTTGTCATAAAAGCCATCAACGCGTGGATCAGATCTGAGTGAGGATCACGTCCAAAGTGAAATAGGTCTGTACAGCTGTAAAATGATTTTTGTGCATATATTCTAAGCACTGCACGTTTTTAACATTTATATTTTTCGAGGCCTCTATTTTTCTTTGCTTAAATTAACACATAAAAAACTAACTCCACTACAAGCATAAGACACGCGCAGACGCCCAGCGCTGCACGCCAGACGCTGCGACACGCACACGCGCACGCACACACGCACACGCGCACGCGCACGCGCACGCGCACGCGCACACGCACACGCACACACACACACACACACACACACACACACACACACACACACACACACACACACACACACACACACACACACACACACACACACACACACACACACACACACACACACACACACACAAAATTACACTTTCGACTATGTTAAGTTCCAGACAACTTCAAATAATAAATGCACAACTACATTAGGATACAGACAAATTACACTTGTGGCAACGCTATGTCACACACACAACTGTTTTGCACACATGTAAATAGTTTCGATTTGATTTTTATCCCATATTTTTTGTCTGTGTAACAGTCTGTAATGTTTATGTTCAGGAAATTAATATTGAAATACAATGTTTTTAATAAGACAGAATAAAAGAAATCTAAGCCCATGATCAATCAATATAAAAAATTTGATACTTTTTTATATATTGACCACCCATCATAAAGTGCAAACACAGTGTTTATGTATAATTTGCAATACTGGTACAATGCAAAAACTATGCAAATACCAGTAAATAAATACTCAAGAGAGGTAATTATGACACTAAACTTTGATCCTTGGTATTTAGGGGTTAAAGAATGACAACTTAGACGTGGAAGCTGCATGTAACCGAATGCATATTTGAATATTTAATTAATTAGATTAATTATGCAAAACTATCTAAAGATGATTCACTCATTCAGACAGAGATAAAAAAAACATTATTAGTTTGAATGGCAAGTCCACCTCCTGATGTGCAGGTTAAATACTTCCCCAGTGAAACCCGCTTTGAGAGACTGTGGGAAGGCTCGAGACGTCAGCGCACTAACAAATCTATCATTCATCACAGCGACAGTAGAAAGCCGATAAATAATTGCACTCAAAACCCTTTCCTCATGTGGCCATTTATCACACGTCTAATGGTGAGCGGCTAAAGAGGCACAGAGGGACAAGTCCACGGTGATACAGTGGTCTGTGTCAAGACGATTCCTCCCGCGAGACAGCGGTGGTTTTCGCTCTGTGTGTCAGGTTCAGGGCAAAGCTCTGGGTGAAGAGGTAATGAGGAGGAGCAGGGACTGTCTCCAGGCTTAAGTGGCAGCAGACTACAGTATGACATCAAAGAGCAGTGCTGCTGGGGACCCACTTTTCAGATCAATAAAAGAGCATCATAAATCTAAAATCTCTTCAGGGATATGTGTGTGGGGTAGTCTTTACTATTTAACTAAAGAGGAAGTGATTCTGTAAATATTTAAGCATTGCCTACACAGTGTGCCATTATTTGTGATACCACAATAACAATAAAACTCTACTTTTTGGATTCTTGAAATGTATTTTCATTACAAAATAACCATTGTTTATTTATTGTTACCATGTAGTACTATCCAGGAAAAGTCAAAAGTTGTCATATTTATGTCATTTTTTTCAGTATCGATAACTGCTCCAATGAGTATAGTTCAAGCATCTGGATATTGTTTTTCTGATAACCCTATCCCTGTTCAATATTGTGAATTAAAATGATTTTGTTTGTCAATATGTGATTATTCATAGTCAGAGTTTAGTTTAGTATTTTGACTGAAAGATAATAAACAATTTCTTCAACATGCAACACTCAGAGAAGTAAATTAAATTAAGTTTAAGATACACTTTATTGTTGGGAAATTTGCCCTCTACATTTGACCCATCTTCCAATGCCGCTGAGGCAACTTGTCTGGACCACTGGTCACTGCAGTGCAGCGCCAGGGACACATCTCCAGACCTTGAGCTAAGTTTGCTTAGGGTATTTTACCCATTGTACAAAAGCATGCACATTTTGGGTTGATGGGGAGTGCCCACACTAGAGGAAACCCACCCAGACACAGGGAGAAACATGAAAACTCCACACAGAAAGACAACAATATGCAAGTTGCTTTGGCTTCTCTTGCTGGTCTCACATCACCACATAGGCTTGTCACCATAACAATTTTGATGTGCGATATATTGCTATAAGATTGAAGCTACTTTATGCCACACAATAACCCTAAAGCAGATTAACGCCTAGTAATGAATAATAATAACGAGCCAGAATGAAATTTCAGTAGTTAATAAGTATCTGCCATGAGTCATAGAAGTTACTTATTCAACAGTTCAAATTGTTTAGCACTACAAAAAAGTTTTCCCACAAGAGCAATGAAAAAATACTCACAATAAACATTGAGCTGTCCAAAAATTGTATCTATTATTTATTGAAAGATAAGTTAATTTATTTGTTTATTATTGTGACAGGTTTACCACATAGTACTACATTTTTTAAGAGTAAAGTATATGACCCTTGATTTCTTTCTTAACATGATATTTACTAAATTGGTGTGTTTCCCTGAATTGAGTGGAGGTACTGTCCCTGTGAGATACAAACTAACACAACAAACAAGTCCATGCAAGGTCACAGAGACACAAGCCATCGACACAGAGGTCTCAGATGGGAGTCCCCCAGGGGCCCGCCAAAGGACCCCCTTCATTTAATTAAACCAGAGTCTCGCCCTTGGACTGCCCTGTAATCATGCGAGCTGATCGGACTTTACAGCCTCTGCTGAGTGTAGCAGCACATTCATTACATTTGGTCCACAACCGTCAAATTTAGTCTTCTCCTTGACATTTTTATGGCAGGAGTGAGGCTAAAGCTTACACATGCCGGAAGTCGTCAACACACAGGGGCTGGGGAGGTGTAAATCAGATCTGATCTGAAGTCACGGTCTGCAGAAGACAACTGCCAACACAACTGTCCCAACAACACAGACTTTAACTAAATACAGAGCACGTTGAGACAGGAGGGACAGACAGATACCTAAAACGGTCATAAAAGGACTTGAACTCTAAATCCTTCAAAACTATCTTCAAAGTTCAAGATGTTGTTAGCAGGTATTATATAAAGCTGATTAGAAGATTATGGATACGCCTATATGAACTGATATACAAATATAAAAGGTGTTCTTAATGGTTATTTGGATTAACTGAAAAAAATGTTATTGGCGTGCTTTAAGAATCAAGTGAAATAGAGCAGACGTTATCTCATACTTAGTGATTCTATGCCTGTACAATGAACAATGAAACATTTACATAAACAGCAACAAGAGCTGCAATGGCCAGAGACATATGACAAGTGAAACGATTTGCATATGTTTCTGAAAGTGCGCATCTCATTTTGCACATAGTCTTGTTGTCATCTTACAGTGTGTCAGATAAAGTGCCAAAATAAACACAATTCTTTCTAGAGGGTGAAACCATGAATACAATTTACATTTAAAAAAAACTGTTTTGTATTCAGTCATGTAACTACACTATATGTAAAGTGTAGGTTAGAGGACAGAATATTTCGCTCCCGCTGCTTGGGCTTCTTGTGATTCATGAGAGGTGATGGCGGTGGTTTGTTTGGGTCTATCTGGACACACAGAAACACTGAACCCCCAGCGGCGTGACAGGCCTAATCCTCACCTTCGTGCCAGTCGGCCAGCCTCGCTTCATTAGCCTCTCCAGGGAGGGAGAGTGCGGGGCAGGCCGCACCAGCACTAATAAGAGCTAAACATTGGCTGGGCTTTTCTGTGATGTTTCAGCTGTGTATGACTTATTAGATCAAGCTTATCGGCTGTCTCAATCATTGAAATGTGCCCGGTGTCCGCCCGGTGCAAATTTAATTTGGGAGCTGGAATCTGGAGTGATCAAAGACGGAAGCGGCTCTTTAGGAGGAGCTTAAGCCAAGGTGAGGCACTTGACAAGGGCCTCAACAGGGCACTTCAGGGATTTCAAATGAAGTCGCCTCTGTAAAGATTTTATACTAGATGTGAGTAAGTAATGGTGTATTTTAAATAGAGTTTTAAAGTATGAAATTAAAGTTCTAGTCATATGCATGTTTACTAACAGAACATGATGTTGTCTAGAAACGAAACTGAAATAAATTGTTCATTAAACAAACAAATTTGAATTACATATTTATAAATGTTTTGTTACGTGTCTCGATTAAGTTCCATTAAACACATATTACAAGATTGTATTTTCGCTTGTACAGCAGTAAAGAAAATGTCACTTGGAAACTGGAATGCTGAACAATGTAACTGGGAAGGAGCTCTTGAAGAAGCAGCTTAAGTGAAAGGTGAACACTTGACTATAGCATCAATAGAGACTGGACGAGGGGGTGGAGGAGGTTATACGCAATGCAAAGTGAGGACCAGGTTTTTCATCCCATTACCTCTAAAGGCCCCGTCCTGCCCCCACAGTCGCCTCTTCCTGACCCCCCACCAGACAACAGCTAACCCCCCCCTCACACACACACACACACACACACAGACCCCACCCATACACACACACACAGACACACACACACACACACACACCCACACACATAGGGCACCTGTAGTTCACCTATTACAAACACAAATCAGCCTCTCAGCAGGTTAACAGCAGGGCTTCATTCAAAACAGAAGAAAATAATGCAGTCCCTGTTATTTAAGCGTGTGTCGATCAGGAAACAGTGAACTTAAATGTAAATAGAAATAACTCTAATTAGCCTGGTCAGTGTTTTCCATGATTGAAGATTAACAGAAAAACTTAGCCTAAAATAAACTACATAAAGGTGTTTTAGAAAGGTTTTAGTATAAACAAGTAGGGTTGTCAAAAGTATCAAAAATAAGACACTTATAAATACTAAAACTAGGATAGAGACCAGACACTCATATGATTTAGTAACGACTAACTGCAAGAATAAATTAGCTACAGTTTATGTTCAATCTCCTTAAGGACTCTTAGTAAGTCTGTAGACGTTTACAGACCAAATATATTGGAAACTATACAGCCGTGTGTTAAAACTAATATCTTGTGGTACTTGCAGATCGCACTGGCCTGAATTCAAACTCCTACGCAGCAGACTTACTGTTATTTCCATGTGAGCAACAGGAACCACACAAGAGCAATAGCACAATTATCGTTATCGCTCGGAGGCCGGTTGTGCGAAGTCCTTTGTTTTAGAGCCTAATTAAACATTCATTCATCCCTGCCCTGCTTAAGAGCTTCCCCTAACTAATATCTTATTCAATAGTCAAAACAATAACAAGATATTTTCACAGTAAGAGAAAATACAGTGTGCATCTCAATGTCAAACCAAGGATTTTAAGGCAATTGAGCAGGAGCTGACCTAAAATCCCTTTATGAGTTATTTTCCCCCAGAGCTGAAAGAAAGCTGACTATTGAGAAAAAGGCCATCTGTATAAATTTGTGGAGTTGACCCTGTGCGGACAAATCTCTCTGTCTCTGTCTACCCCCAAAAACAACAACATCGGCAGAAGAAGACGAGGGCATACCATAGATTCTTGTCCTATAGTCGAGCTGGAGAAAGGATGTGAACTGGTTAAATAAGAGCATTTACATATCAAAAGGGGAAAGTGCTGTAACAGGACATCAGAATGCAAAGACGTGACCAAACATGAGCTGCCTATTTAAATGCAGCTGACTCGATACATACAGGACAATGGCAATTCAGACTCAAAAAGTTTAATGAGAGAAGTCAAACACTAATAATGATTAACAATTATTTCTACAATTTGTTAAGCATGCACTTTTGATTGTGACTGGCATGAGTTCACAATATAACTTATTTTTCTTCATTTTTTATTTTAATCAGCCGTTTTGTGGCTTTTTTTTAACTGTAAATGACATACTCCATATTCACATTTTGTACATCTTTGAAAAAAACATTCAGGATATTCTCTAAATTTTGATATTGCCCACCTCTAGAAGATGTATAAATCCAATTGTCAGCACAAATAGAAACACATTTCACAAAATAGGCTCAAATGAAGTGTTAGTCCTGAACTGCTGAGAATGCGATTAACCTAAACAAGGATTAACCACTGACTTAAACCAAGACTGGATTCAAACTCAACCTGATCCTAACTTTAAACAAGGAATAAATAGAAGTCACATGTCACTGCTAAGTAAAAGTAAGCATCAATACAACAGAAATGTTTAGACATTACCAATATCAAGACATAATTCCAAAACGTCCTACATAATCTTCCACTCAAAATGGATGAGCAAACCAACTTCTGTCTGTTGTTCTGAAAATGTTGAATAACTTAATAGTAATATACCATTAAGTGACCTCTAAACCCGTTTTCTAAGCATTAATCTCCAAACAATGAAGTTTAACAGTAACATCTCTGGACTGGTTCAGACCTAAATGAGTGCAATGTAGTGGAAATATTAACAGCGTTAGATAAACAGACACAACCGGGATACGTTTCCGCTCACAGTAATGTTTTTCAAGGCCTTTTTGAGCTCTAAAAACACCTGTAATTGAACAAACGCGCAATAGTTTAATGCCATACTGTGAACATCTCCATAGAGACAATCAGTTGATGTTTGCAAAATAGTAATTTAGTCAGAAAACAATTGACGATAAAGAAGTATTTGTCGCATTAAATTATTGCTGCTTCATTACAGAAAAAAGTAGTAACGCGACATATTTCCATTAATTTCAAGTTCTAAAAGTGTGTTTTCCTAAAAGTTGAAAGTGTGTCAAGTGAAACTGGCCTTGTAATAGAATCAGAACGACACTAACTTCTACTATTTGTAAATGAGGAATTGTATTGACTGTATTGTAACTTTAAACAGATTATATGCAATGTTCTCGTCTTCGGTTTTAACTAGAACAATATAACTCCAGTGAAACTCTTAAAGACAGCAACAAGTGGCCTGTAAAGGGAGGGCAGTGTCAGACGGAGCCCCTCCTATTGTCTGTTGGAAAATTGGGGACAATGCGGGACAAGCCTGAGACGTATACCCAAGCCAGAGAGGTCTCACCCCACCAGGCCTAATCCCAAATATAATTTCCTAACTCTCCGATGAGGTCATCCCACACCACACTAGGGCCCTGTCGCACCAAGATCTTCTGAAAGGAGCCAGCAGCAAGAAACCGAACACCTAAGAGCGCATCTCTGTCTCAAATCCCCGAGCTTTAGCACAACACTATCGAGTTGCCTTGCACTTTCAAATGCGGGTGTATTTTTAAAACAAAGGAGAGTGCTGAAGGCGGAAGACACGCAAAACTAAACTTCATCTAAAAGGGTTTCTATCTGGGCTCAGGTGTGTGGGCTAAAAGTGGAGAGAGACACAATATTATCACTTGCAAGATTGATGTGATAGCAATATGAGTATGGATTTATGAATGATGGAAGCACAAAAGCACTCAAATACAACCAAAACTAGACTGGAACAGTAATGTAGGTTAAAATGAACTAAGAATGAATGAAACAAGTTAAGTTAATAATGAAATTTATAAAGAATGACAGCTAGATTTAGAGCTGAGAAATTCATCAACTTTAATTAAATCGAGATCCAATCTTTTCAGATGGCAATTATTGGGATGGTGTCATTGTCAATCCTGTGGTAGTAAAAAACACGTTGGTTTAAGTAGAGTTCAGACTTTGGAGGAATAAACGTACATTTTGTGTGGGCTATACCTGTTTTTCTTTTCAAGTAACAAAGTTAAACCTGTTTCGCCCCAGTGCAGATATATTTTAAACGCATCTGAGTCAAAATGAGACCACAGTGCACTGTCTGCATCTAACGTATTGGAAGTGTGCTGTTAGCATGCTAATGTTTGTTAGCTTTACCGTGATGGGAAAACTCGCTCTGGACTCTGAAAGTTGTGAAAAGTGCTTATGAAGTTATTACAGTGAATATTAGGACACTCAGACTGCATTAGGTAAGTGAGTGATACATGTAGACTGCTACAAAGAGTTTAAAATGTTTAAAAATATTTCTGTTTTTCACGTTTTGAATACGTAAAAATCAGGTACAGCACCTTTAAATGGAACTTGACCTATGGACACCATATGTATCAATGTCTAGGAAGTCTTTTGTTCTTTTTTTGTTATTACTATAATTTTGTTTCTGAAGTTCTCTCATTGGTCTTGTTAAAAATGAAATAGTAATAAGAATAATAATATTAAGCACAATAAAAACAATATAGAGGTTTATTTAAAACTTTTATTTGATCCAAAACCTTATCATTAAAAGTCATATTTATCTGTTTGTCATGAGAAACCATAAAATTTGAAAAGGACTGGGAAAAACTGTAGTTAATGTATTTTTTTTCCATATCGATGACCAAATATACCATCACACAAAATGAAGTTACAACTATATGGACTAAAAGGCTACAGTGCCAACAGCAGTGGGACAGTTTCTCCTCAAAACTTCATGCGTTCACCCTCCCCCCCTCTCTCTCCCCCGTCCCATCCACAAAAGGGACCTTACCCAGTCGTCCCCACCCACCAGGAATTTCTCAGGCATTGCTGGCTTCTCCATGACAACTGGTCGCCTAACAAAGCATTTCTCTTAGGCATTCTTCCTTTTCACAGGGGAGGGAGAGAGCAGTCAGAGGGTGGGGTAAAGGGGGGCTAAGAGTAGTGGCGAGAGGGGTCCGAAATTATAGGGAGGTGGTAGAGGTTAGAGCCGGAGAACAAGGGAGATAGGATGAAAACGGGCCGCGGTGACAGGACAGAGAAAAGAAGAGAGAAGAGAAACAGTATCAAGGTTGAAGGTGACATTTAAAACGCGGCGACGGACATTCCTTTAGAGTGTGACTAACGTTGTGCGGGGAGGAGCGGGTGAGCGAAAGAAGCGCACAACAAGCTCCTCCGACTTTGAAACAGTAATTCATCAAGCATAAAACAACACAGAGAGAAGGATGAGGGAAAGGAACACGCTTGAGTGAAATAATTACATTGCAAAACCGAGCAATCAGACGGCTCCAGCTGTTGCACGGACACACATACACGAGCGGGAGAAATGTGATGGAAGAGTTACATAAAAGTCTGCTTTGACATCCTGAGAAAGTCCAACCAAAGAGTTTTTATTACACTGTTAATTGAATTATGCAAACTGTGAATGTCTGTGTACAATGTGTGATGGGGCAAAGAGACTGATCTATTCAGGCTGCGATTGAGCCAGCAGTTTAGTAAAAGAAGCAGTTGCTAAGTTGTCTGGCAAAGTCTGAAGGGTCAGGCAGGAGACATCCAAGAAGTCAATCCAGCTTTTGTAGTAAATGAATACTAAATATTGTTGTGGCAAATAGGGATGGCAAGATTATTCGGTTAATCGATAAATGTGCTTATTAAAGTCACAATATAATCGCAAGAACTAAAAGAAATATGATTGTGAGAATCACCAGAAGCAAATATAAGTAACTGAATTTCCATCTATGCACCAAAAAAGTCCATCTGAATGTTAGGTAGTGATGAGCAATATCGACACGTCGATACTGATGGAGGTATCAAAAAGTATCACTACTCGTGCAAAAAAATATCGATATTTAAATTTCATTCAATTCTTTACAATTTTTGAAATACATTGTTTATATTTTAGGTTTTTTGAACATATATTACAGTTATTACAGTTGAAGATGGAGTGAAGAGAAAATATGATAGTCATGCTAACGTTTTTATTTATAGCAGAGGAGTTTCAATCCATTTCGATACAAAACAAATTGGTATGACACTTGGTATGAGATTTAAATAAAAATCACTGGTATCGCCATTCACTAATGTTAAGTGCTTTTTATTTGTCTATTTATGTGACAAGGTCATTTTTCATCATTCAGAAAGTTTGATTTGATAAGGCTATTGTCAATAACTGTAAAACTGTGACAAAGTTTTATATAGTGACATTCGTTATAGCAGTTGCAAGATGCTTACTTCCAATGTATTTTGCAATTTTTTTGCAATAAGGATACAAATTATTCATGTTAACATTTTCTGAAGATTGTCAAAAGATAATTCATGGATTACTCTTAATAAATAAGTATAAAAACCAAGACTAAAAAAAGAAAATTAAAAAACAAAACTCATTACGTCTTCCCGTTATAGGGGCTCGTTGCAAGTCCCACATTCACCTTGACCCTTGACCTTTCCCTTCAGAGTAAGTTTTTTTAAACAGTCATTTCGTCCATCGTTCCGGCTTCAAATCCTTTTCTCGACACAGTTGCTTGCTGTGGAGAAGAGGGCAAACTAATCTAACCTTGGTACATGACGGGCCACTCCAGAAGCTCTCAGATGGGCGTTTTGTGCTGACTGAAAACATACGCTGTCCGCCGTATCATCTGAGCATCTTCACAACCTGCAGTGCGATGTGATCTGAATCAAACTACCATCATTACTCACACACACACGCTCTCATCGCCGCTCTGACGTTTTTAAATAAGCATTGAATAAAAGGCAGGATGGGGCTGTGATTTCTACACTCTCATCTTACCTGTGGATGCTGTTTGCATTTTAAAATAAAATATGTGCAAATATGTACAGATACAGCTTAATGTGGTTCAGTGCTGAGCAAAAAATATAGGCTTATAATATATATTCATATATTATATATATATATATATATATATATGTTATATATGAATAATGTTAATAAATACAGTAAACATGAAACTGCGGCATGAAGCCATCGGTGACCTCTTTTGATGCATTATGGGGTCAATACATTTTAAAGATATGAACTTAATACTTGTTCTAGAGAAAAGTTAATATATTCAATTAGGGCTGAGCAATATGACATAAAAACAACAAATTTGCCCTCTCATATTGATTGATCACAATCACAATGTCTCAATAAAAATGAAAATGTCTTTCAATATTAAATTATTGAACTAAAAATAATACTGACTTTTAATTGCCATTTAACTCAAAATAGTTAAATTTCTTCCTCCAAAGTTTGACCTCTGCTACAAACCAAATGCTTTTACTGACAGAGGGTTGTCTTTAGATCTCTTGATTAAAAAGGTCCTAGTCGACCATTGACGACTTGGACTGACTATTAAAATGTTATTAATTGCCAATGTTGAAATATTGCTTAGTGTCTAGAATGTGCAAATTACGTGTAATGGTGAGACTTTTCCTTTTCTTGTGACTATTGTAAACAATTTTTACTGAAAAATTCGAAAACAAACTTAATAAGGCTTCACCTCCTGAAAATGTAAATAATCGTCTGAGCACATTTTCAACTATTTGTTTTTGGCCCTGTAACAAAATAAATGACAGAAATGTAACATTTAGTATGCATTAAATAAAATACAGCTTTCAATCTAACAGTGTTTTTATGATGTTAACCTGGATATTTCATGATAAAGGCTTGAATATTCTGTATAACAGCTCACAGTTAAAAGTCAAAGACAAAGAAAAGATTAATTGCAAAGTCTGTCTTCAATCCATGATTCTTAATGGAACAAAATGTCTTCCCTCTACATTTGAACAGTGATCTAGCCAACTACTTAGGTTTCCTGAAATGAAAAAAATATATAAATAAAAGTAATATATTTTCATAGTTATTTTTAGTCTTTTGCACAGTAAAGCAGGTCTATTAACGCCACAAGTAACACTGACTGCTGTGTGTTGCAGGTATAATGAGAATAGTGGATAACGGCGGATTATCTGCAGTTCCTATATGAAACCTACTGCAGCTTAGGATGAAAGGCACACAGGGAGAAGAATCTGTGCCCTTATACGCAAACACCTATTAATGCAGGCTCACGCTTGTCTGAAAACAGTAGACCAAGCTCAGCGTATGTCAACACTGGCCTGACAGATCCCAGAGACACGGAAGCAGCTAATCTAATCCTGCAGCCGCCAGCCACCAGTCTCTCCACACACAACTATTTATGAGAATATGAGCAACATTAACTCTGTAATTATCATCTCTCGTCAACTGTGTAGCTTTCTTTTCTGCACAGTATCAATGATAAATCCAAAATGGTTCCTCGTCTTCTCCAATGGATGAAACATAGTCTGATATTATCACTAATTTATGCCTGTACATGCTCAAGACGGCATATAATAAGACAGTGGAGCTATGCGGATAATGCGGACCACATATTTCTGTGATGATTTTGATTCAGGGCTGATTAACAAGAAGCTTCCAGTCCAACGCTGTGTTATCACTCGCTCTGTAATTATATTTATCAATCAAATACAGCAGGTTTGGTGGTTCCAGACGTCACTCTGCACAGATTTTATGACAAATAAAGGAAGTAGAGGAGGTGGGTCGGTAAAATTTTAGCACTTTGACTACAATGACATCATGCACCACTCCCTCCGTCACAGGACTGATCTTGTTGAATCTCATCAAGGTCAAAGGAAAAATGTCTTTGTGTAGATTTCATCGAGGAATAAAGAGCAATTAAGCTGAATACGTGTTGAGATATCCTACACTGCATAAATAATAAGTACAAATATTGTGATGGCTGAACGATTAACTGCATTTCATGAATTCTAGTACTTTATCTAGTATTCACAGATTTTATAATAAGAAAACCTGGACATGTGATATTTTGTTTGTTATAAAGGACAATAATACCAATAAAATAACTGAAGTAGGGTTGTTAATCAGCAAGTTAATAGACTAATTGCAACTAATCGAATCGAATCAAGTAATCGAATAATCGTTAAATGGTCTATACGTTGCTTCAAAAACATGCCATGAGTTGAGAAAAGAAAACAGAAAGTATGACTGAAATTGAGCTGCAATTGCATGAAAATGATGCAGAACATGAGTAAATTTTGTGTATTTGATGAAAATACAACTAAAAACATGCCCAGTGCATCAATTAATCCACTACAAAGGGACCAAAAAGGGCAAAAGCACTTAAAATTATTAGTATCTTGTGCGAAAACGACTGTACGAGAAGCAATAAACACCATATTCATAAATGAAAAGGCAGATTAGTCACTTCCAAAACTCCAGCTGATTAAATCTATGCTTTTCCTCTCTGCTGTGATCCATAAAAAAATCTAAAAATCCCCTTCTAAAATATTTAGTCAGCAAAAAAGATGGTCAACAAATCAACTAAACAACTACAGCCCAAATAGATTGTGATTAATCTTGTAGTCCTAGTTTACAGTTTACCTTTACGTTCTTTACTGTTTACCTAAAGAGACGCTATACTCCATTTAAACAGGCTTTAAACAGACAAAATGTACACCAGCTCCACTATACTGGATTATAGCTATCAAGACTCATAGTACAAAGTACACTTATAGTACAAATAAAATCTATTGGTGAATTGATAAAATTTTATAAACCCTGAATTAAAGCCTGTCTGTGTTGCTTTCGAATGTTGAGTAAAATGCACAGAAAACCCTTGGCGCTGGATCAAAGTGTGGCCAGTACATTGTCTCATTTCACTCATTGCTCAGTGGAGAGGCGAGCTCAGAAACGCTGTTAATCACAGTCAGGCAGTATACAATGGCCCTCGTCAAAAATGGTCCATATAAGGGGCCTCTTAAACGGCAGCATAAAAACCAAGATAATGGTGAGGACTTGGGAGGTCCCTGGAGGTAGCAGCCTTTGGAAATTGGGGTCAGAGCATCTTAAGAAGTCCAAGCCTGTGCCCTTCTCTTCAGATCCCATTTAGTAACTGTACTAATGCATGTTCCTTAAACTGAGAATGACCAGATAATTGTTCTTGGATTGGAAAAAATTCATGTATCTAAAAACAGAAGTTTGGATAATTAACTATAAGTGATAGCTTTCTCCAACAAGGGTTTAGGTTCATTTCATCATCTTAAATCGACTTTAAAAAGAAACCTTAATCATGTTTTGATTATTGTAATAGTGTTTGGACTATACAGACTCTAAATCACGTATGAGAAGACCTTTTTATAACGATGATAGCAGCATTTATAAATAAAAATGTGAAAAAAGAATAAACAATTTCTGATGTTCATCAATAACACACTTACTTAAATATTGTCTGTCTAAAAGCCTTCAGTTACCGCACTTCAGCCGTCATTTGGTTGATAAAGTACTGAAAAAGTCTCAATGTACAATAGTAATAATCATTTGACTAGTCGACTAAACGAAAAACTAATTGCTGATGAGCCGACAACTAAAATAATCTATGGTGACAGCACTAAGATGAATTCTTACAATGTTTCAGAGTGCCACATGTATAAATCTATGTGGGCTTTACTGGACACTGGGTAAGACCTTTCACCTTCTGTGCACAGTTTTGCAACAGGTTAATAAAATAAAGACAGTATAGAGTCAAGTTTAAGCACCACATTTTGTATATCTGTTCTCTTTACTATTAACACAAGGCTACTAAGTGGCATATTTCTTTTTACTATAGGTCATGGTGATATGCCAAAAATATCACTTTTTTCTTGGAGCCAGATCACAATTTAGAGTTTATCAAGATACTGTTAAAGGGATGAGCTTTTAGTCATGTTTTTGACACTTTAAGTTGTTTTTCACGTTTTAGACGTGGGTTTTCTTGCTTGCTAGTATTTTTGGTGCTTTTAGTCGCTTTTTTGTCACTTTTAGTCACAGACTGTATTTGTCACTATAACTAATTTTAAAGTGTGATATATTAAAAGATAAAAAGTAATATTGAAACTACTTTATGACCATGTTACAAAGAAAAAAAAAACTTTTCTAAATGTACATTATTGTTAAAAAAAAGCAATGAGTTGCAATAAATAAGAATAGAATAGAAGAATGAAACACTGTACACTCACATAGTAGTGAGTTTGTAGCTATAATTAGTCACAGAAGTCACTTATTCGACCAGCTACAGCTCAAATCTAAAAAAAAAACAAAAAAATGGCAAAACTTCCCCCGTTAGCGCAGAGAAAAGTTACATGCGATAAATATCGGCTCCCAAAATATATTGTGCCAGCTATTATTTATTGAACGATAAGTCAATATAGTGACAGGCCAAAATGTTGCATTTTGGTTTTTGACGCTTTTAGCCACGTTTTTGTAGCTTGTTTCAGAACATGTTTTAACTTGGGCTGCAACTAACAATAATTTTGGTAATTGATTAGCCTGGTGATTATTCTTTCAATTTATCGATTAGTTGCTTAGAACGCGAAAGAGATTTTTACTCAATTTTACCCAGACCCACAAGACAAAAGGGTATTTTAATCAAAAACACAAAATGTACACATATGCCCCATCATTTTTGTGTGATTCCTGCTCTGTCTGAGTAATATAACCTCTTCTCTCACCTCATGGAATGTTTTGCAGTTTGTGTATGGAAACATTTAACAATTATTCAATTACTTAATTAGTTAATTATGTCTATAATCAATTAATGTAGTTAATATATTAACTGGGGTTCATAAGCAGGACCACGCCTCCACCACCGTTTCCGGGCCACACCTCTATGTCCCAGAAGCCTTCTTATACCAGTGTAACGCCTCAGTCACCGGTCTCTTGACCCACCCTCCCTCCCCTTCTATTTAACCTGCTTTTTTCAGCATCCAGTCTCCTAAAGGGGGGGGGGTCCCGAATCGGCTGGGCAGATCACCAAGATGGAGCCCCCAGACTGAGTCTCTCCACCCAGCCATGGAACATCAGCGTCTCTCACTTCAATAAATAATTGTTGTTTGCATATCTTCGTTGTGGAGTGGTCCTTGCTAATGAAGTTGCGATTATGGTAATCAAATAACTAGTTGCAGCCCTACATTCAACAGATCTAAACTACAGTATTTATGCAGAATAAAACAGGATATTTTGTTGTTTGTGGAGGAAATTATTGTATTTCAAAAATTGCAGTCTTTGTGATTTGCTGAGTGAGTAAATTGCGTTTGATTAATTGAGCAGCCCTATGTCATTCTAACAACACCCGGTAGTAACTCGTGTAGTTCTGCTTCACTTAATAAGACCAATCTTTAGCCCGGCCCCTCCCCCACTCCTCCTTCACTCTCCTCCATCACCATCGTGTGTCCTGCAGGGGTGCTGACATATATACCCGAGCAGGTGCAGGGCGCGTGGGGAGACTCTGCCTCTAATTGGTCCACGGAGGAGCCCCAGCTGTTATCTTCAGCTCAGTCCGTCCCGGGATGAGCTCAGCCCTAATCGACTGGTCACTATTGTTCTTCGCCGGGGCTAAACCACAACTCAATCGACCATGAGGACTGCCCACGCCAGCCTAATAGGACCAGCTTTTCAACGTCAGCAAATAGGAATGCACTTAAAACTGTCAATCACCTCCACCATGTAATTTAGTCCAATCAATGTAGTTCTAAGCTTCCTATAGCTACTTATAATTTCCCACTCTGTGTCTGTCTTTTAACCTTGATTTCTTATTAAAATCCCAAGTCCCCACTGCTTCCACTGAGGCGGTGCCAAGGTCAAAGACAGAGCAGAATTACAGCAAATCACACTGCATCAAAAACTCCAGCAGAGAGCAGTGACGGCATGCAGTCACCAATTCAAGTTGAGTCACATTTTAAGAGCAATAAAACTGTAATTTGTGCCGGCATGTCGAATTAAAAGTGCTGGGAATTACAAGGGGTAATTTGAGACTTGCAGAGGGCTTAGGTAGACAGGTTGACAAGGGCTGAGTCAAACTGTTGTGCACAAAATAGTGAAGTTGTTAAAATAGTTTAAACAGTGAGATGGGAGTTGTTCACAGAGTGCAACCATATCCTTTAAAGTTCTCCCAGATTTAAAGAACCATAGCCAAACTTGCTTACTGATTCAAGACTAAATTAAATCAAGAAATACAAATATTAAAAACTAATTTAAAGACAAAGGAGAAGTAAAAAGTAAGTGCAAAACACTCGAATTCGATACTAAATAATATACTCTCAATACCACAACAATGATTAAAAATTATCTTTTTTAGGTCAAGGATTTAGACAATTGACTGACAATTTCCACACAAAAAACATTTAAAATAATACTTTCTTTATTAAACGTTGTGATCTTATACTGATTAAACTTGTTCATGAAATTTTTAAGACTTTGTTAAAAACCCATTTGTTTGCACAGGCTTTTAACACAAGCTGAGCAGAACATTTATATTGCATTTTATTTTAGCTTGTTTCTGCATGTTCTGTTTTTGTCTTATTGTATTTTATATTGTGTCTGTACAGCACTTTGGGCCATTGTGGTTGTTTTTAAATGTGCTTTATAAATAAATTTGACTTGACTTGACTTGACTTGACTTGATGAAATGTTTTCCTGTTTATGTGATTTTCTATAATACCGATACTTTCTCAAATGAGTATCTAGTTTCGATATTAGTTTTAGTATTGATTAGTATCTGATTTTCCATATTTTTGACAACCATGAAACTTACTAAAAACAGCAATACAGTAAGAAAGTATTCAGGCCATTTTAAATTATTTACAACAAACATAAATGTGTACCATCAATGGCACCTGCACCACGGCTTGAGAACCTGTGCCCTATTCTCCATTCATCATTAGCCAACACACTGCAACCTTTCGTCAGATTACACGACCAGTCGACAAGACAGCGACAATGCAGACTCACTTGTGACTGTAAAAACAAGCTGTAATTGAATTAGGCCTTTCATTGTATACGGCAGGCAGGGGGAGTGGGGCGATGATGGGGATCAGCCTGCTCACTGGAGTGTGTGAAGGCAACAGGAAGCACACATGCACAGACAAGCGCTTCTTTAAATCTCCACAATAGACAGAGCCAAATCTGACTTGTGTGTACAATTTACTTCACTAATTACAGGTCCGGCAAACATTACAGAGTCTGACTACGCAGAACAAATTACCTTTTTGATTGAGCTAGACAGACACCATGATAGACTCCACAGTATGGCAACCTCATGAATAACTATTAGGCAGAAATGACTTTGTGAAGCTAGACATATTGGCGTTATCACTGCTACATTATCCAGGGAAGTGAAGTGGAAAAGTAATTGTGCAATAGATACGGCAGTAAGAGAGGAGAGTGTTGACCCTATTAGTAATGCTGGTAACAAGCTGATGTAATAATAATGTAGATACACTCACCGGTCACAGAGATCCTCATAGAAGCCTCCAGGGGCCGGTTGTTGTCCAGCGCAGGGCTCAGCTGGATCTCCCCCGTCGTGTGGTTCAGCAGCACTAAATTCAGCTCGTTCCCAGTGTCAAACTTGTACAAGAGCTGGTCAGACACGTCGGGGTCGAAAGCAGGGATGCGGCCTATCACTCCTGTGGGAAAGCTGCTCGATTTGTCTGTGACATAATTGTTAAAGATGATCTGGAAATTTTTCAGAACTGGGATGTTATCATTTTTGTCCACAAGTTTGATGTGGACAGTGGCTCGACTAACTAGAGGTGCAGAGGTGGCCTGTACAACAATGATGTACTCATTTCTGGCCTCATAATCCAGGTCTATTAATGCAGTTAGTTCACCGGAGAAAATATCCAGCTGGAAAACCTCAGGGATGTTCCCCTCCACTATCTGATACATGATCTGTGCATTGCTTCCCTCGTCTGGGTCAGTGGCAGACACATGCGCCACTACCACACCTATGGGGCTGTTCTCCTCCACAAAAATGTCAAACTCGTCTTTCTCAAACACAGGGGGGTTGTCATTCACGTCTAAGATTGTCACTTGGATATTTATGGCTGTTCTTAAAGCTGGGTGTCCTTTATCTACAGCACAGGCCTGCAGGCTGTAAACAGGCACATTTTCTCTGTCCAGCCTGCGCAGAGTGCGGACAATGCCTGACGTGGATTCAATGATGAAGTCTCCGTCACCATCGTCTCCTCCCTGAAAAGTGTAGAAGACTCGCCCGTTCAGCCCTGAGTCCCGGTCTGTGGCCGACACCTGGACAACACTTGTGTACAGTGGCACATCCTCCATCACAGAGCCCAGGTAGTGGTCTCTGAGGAAGCGGGGAGCATTATCGTTCACATCATTCACAAGAATCTCCAGATATGTGGTGTCAGACTTCTGTGGGATGCCATTGTCTCGAGCTGTGATGGCCAGAGTGTATGAGACCTGGTCTTCATAGTCCAGCTCCATCTGAGTGGTCACAGCGCCTGTGTCTTGGTCAATGTCAAATTGAGGGATGCTGTCGTCCATGAAGTAAGTGATGCGAGCGTTTTCTCCAGTGTCATCGTCAGTGGCACTGATGACCACCACTGTGGTGCCCACGGGCCGGTCCTCGTTGATGTTGACAGTGTAGTGTGAGCTCTGAAATACGGGTCTGTGAGTGTTGGCATCTGTGACATTCACAAACACTTTAGCCGTGTCAAAGCGCGTGCCATCGCTGGCCGTGACAGTGAGCATGTACTGCCGCTCCAGTTTGTAATCCAAAGGGAGGGCCAGAGTGATGAGCCCTCCTCCGCTCTGACTGGTGATGGAGAACCTGTTCCGGGTGTTTCCGCTGGATATCTGATATGTCACTACACTATTGATGTCCTGGTCCACAGCTGACACTGTCACTACACTGGTCCCAACGGCTGCGTCCTCGTTCAGCCTCATGTAATAAGCCTTCTGTGTGAACTCAGGGTTATTGTCATTGACATCTAGAATGGTCATGCTGATGCTGGCAGAGGAGGACATGACAGGATACCCGTGGTCCCGAGCTTCCACTCCAAAATTATAAAAGTCCACACTCTCTCTGTCCAGCTCCGCCGCCACCACGATCCAGCCTGTGCTGTTGTTAATGCTGAAGGGGAAGTTTGGCGTGGTTTCAGTGAGACGGTAATCGAGCCTGGAGTTGTCCCCAGAGTCTGCATCCACAGCCTGGATGTGTATGATGGAGTATCCCAGTGGCACATTCTCCAGCACAGTGGCCTGGAAGGGGGTACTGACAAAAATTGGCGCATTATCATTCACATCTAACACCTGAACAGTCACCAGCCCACTGATGTTGGACAGAGGAGGGCGGCCCCCGTCCTGAGCCCGTATTCTCAGAGTGTATTCCTTGTTGGCTTCATAGTCCAGGTGGCTGACCAGGTCCATTTTGCCGGTCTGAGCGTCAATGTAGAACTGGCCTCTGGTGTTTCCACTCATGATGCTGAAGTGCACCATGGCGTTGCTGCCTCGGTCCTGGTCAGTGGCAGTGACCTGAAGAATCTCAGTGTTGGGGTTCATGTCCTCTGGCACCTGCACCACATAGCGCTTCTCACTGAACTGTGGGGCATTGTCATTGTCGTCCTCCACCACAATGTGCACTGTGGCAGTGGCACTGCGGGGCCCAGGGTCGCGACCTTGGTCATTAGCCTCTACGATGAGCAAATACGAGTCTACCTCCTCTCGGTCCACAAGGCCTTTGGTGCGGATCACACCAGACCTAGAGTCGATCTCAAACACATCACTAGTGCCATTACTGTTTACAATGTGATACAGGATGTTACCATTTACTGGTGCATCACCGTCTGTAGCCCTCACAGTTAAAACTTCATAACCTATTTCTAGATTCTCCCGTATGCTCTCCTTGTAGTCCTGCTGCTCAAATACAGGGTCGTGGTCATTGGTGTCACTGACAGTGATGGTCAGAGTGGCCATAGCTGTGCGGCGTGGACTGCCGTGGTCCACTGCAGTTACACGAAACACATGAGTGTCCTTCGTCTCTCTGTCCAACACATCTACAGTGGACACAGCCCCAGAGGCCTGGTCAACAGCAAACAGGTTATTTGAGCGACTATCAAAGAGGGCCTCAATAAAGTACTCCAAGCGCCCTGCCTCCCCCTCATCCATGTCCACAGCTTTCAAAACCACCACAGGAGTCCCGGCCGGTTTGTTCTCGGCCACAGACACTTGGTACATTGGGGGCTGGAACTGGGGGCTGCTGTTGGTGCTTCTCCTCCTCCTCCCACTGCTGCTCACTATCCCTGAATCAGACCTAGCTGCCTTCTCTAACAACCGGGCCAGATGCTCCTGTCTGAAGGGGCCCTGCCCCACGCGCCAGTGGATGGACAGAGGACTAACTTTATTCTTCTCAATGTCACACAGCAGATCGAATTCAAATAGAGAGTCCTGAAGCCAGCACAGAGTCTCAGACACAAACAAGTTACCCTCAGACAAGTAAAAGTCCCTGGTGTTGGTCACTCTGCATCTGTGGAGGGGTCCCGGCACAAGACCCCCCACAGGGAACAGAGCAGAGTCCGCTTGGTGGCACTCGGTGCGGTGTTGTCTGTGGCCTGTGAACAAACTGAGAACCTCCATGTCCCATTGAGGTTTGGTGCGTGTATTTGAACAGTTCCTGCCGTGAACATACACATCCCACTGGCTGGTCACTAGGTGCCTGTATCCAGAGGAAGGGTCCGCACAGTCCGCCACTGTGTACACCGTAAACGGGTTGGAGCGCAGCCAAGAGCACTTTACAAAGTCCGTGATAAACACAATACCCCGTGATGAGTCCGTGTCCAAAAAGCGCTCAGTGAATTTAGGAGCGAGCACTTGATCCAAAGCGCACCTCGCGTCCTGCTCCACACCGGCCACCGCTGTCCTTGGCCCCGCATCCTCGCTGATGTGAACGGTGAAGCAGCGCACCACTGGAACTACTTTACAGCAAAGAAAAAACAACAACAAATCCCATTTAAAGAAGTGCATCTCGCTCCTCACTTTGAGTCCACTTTGGAAACCTCTGCCGCTGATCCTCCGGGTTAAACTTTCCGCCTGTAAGTTCTCCGTTGCTGCTTAGTATCCATGCTTTGGCACGGACGCACTTATCCTCGCTGTTTCCGACGTGTTTCTTTGACTAACCTCACTCGATACGTCCAGACACATTCAGTGACCACAGCACTTGTCGACAGACCTCCGCTCCGTCCGCTCAACTCCGCTGAATGACAAAAAATGGCTCCTACTCGCGCTGCCCCCAAGCCTCGCGGCGTCTCATTTGCATAAACCTGTGCCAAGCGGCAGAAAGAGCGCACAAGGTAGAGGCCGAGCAGAGGAGGAGGGAAAACAACTCTGTCAGGGGCCGCTGTCACAAGAAGAGATAAATGTTAACTTCCTGAAAGCTTCATTTATTATCAGCACACAAA
This sequence comes from Rhinogobius similis, assembly GCA_019453435.1. Taxonomy (NCBI): domain Eukaryota; kingdom Metazoa; phylum Chordata; class Actinopteri; order Gobiiformes; family Gobiidae; genus Rhinogobius; species Rhinogobius similis. The sequence continues at coordinate 16,117,542 of CM033627.1, read as the reverse complement.
ACGAGGCATCACAGATCAGCCCATTCATTAAACATTCACTGTTTTAGGCTTATTATTTCATCATGAACCATGGGAAATTACTGTGGTCTGCCCCTCACCAGCGCAATACATTAATCAAAAAGAAAAATATGTTTACACGTTGAGCACAAAGAGTTAGTCATTAACCCAAAAAAAAAAACAAAAAAAACATCACATTTATTAGATTCAATGAGTGACTCTTTATCCGCTTTACTTGGGCATTTCCGTTTGAAATGTTAGTCTTGTAGCATATCACAGGCCTGAACACAAAATTATGCCGTATACATATTTAGGTCGGTCTGTAGTGGAACCTAAATTAGTTTGCGATAATAAAAATCTTGTCTGAATACGTTGAGATTGTAAAGTTCGGTGCAGCGCTACTGACCTCTTGTGGTCAAACATTTGCTTCACATTAGCTCAAACTAAAAAAAGTAACTAGTCATTAACTGAGGCAACATTATTAATTCAACAAGTGGAGTTAAGTATATTAGGTCTTTATGGATCTATGTACTAGTTGTAAATAGTTATGCAGATGTTTCATGACATTGTTTAAATTCATTGATAATGTTAAGCATTTTCACAGCTCCTTTGCCTTGTGGGCTGAACTTCAACAAAGACTGACTTTAGTTTTTCAGTCTTTGTTATGTGTATTTCCTGCTAAGGAGGACTGTCCTTTGCTTGTCAAGCTTAACTGTGAGAAATGTAGAGGATCTTGGTGTACAACTCAGTGAAATCAACAGTTTTCTACAATAAATCCATAATGTGCTTCAAATTAAAATACAAAATGGTTATCATTTTATTATTTAGCATAAAAAGTTGATCCTCTGCAGTACTGCTAAAAATAATCTAATGATTATTACTGAAGACACAACAGAGCCGTGCCAGTGGTTAAGATCATATAACGCGACCAATAATTTAAATTGAAAAGGACATGCATTCTTCTTCTTATAGGTCATTTATTTTCTACTGATGAGGCACTAAAGCACTCCCGTATTCCCTATAAAGCAAATGAGAGGCAGAGTAGCTTTTTACAGTTTTTATTGTTGCTGGAGGCTCTAATACAATATCAATCATAAGCTTTACAAAATAAAAACAAAAAACAAAAAATGAACAAAAGATTCCCCTCCAAAATGGAAACAAATGTTTCCACTGAGACATAAAGACAAACAGTGACCCCCAATAAAGACATAAGTGATGAAAGAGGAACTGGATGAGCCGAACCAGAGTGGACTGACTATTATACAGTGAGGGGAGACAATACAACAGCTGACCTCATGTGAGAGGAGCACTGCAGCCACATGTGATGACGCCTGCACCTTTTTCAGATGAAAGAAAGATACACTGACATATTAAGATATTATACAAATATATTAGAGGGTGCTATATGCAAAAAAGGTGCAGGAAATTAATTTGATGTGTATGACAAAAACAGATCCACTGCCAACAGAGCAGTTTGTGTCCAGATCCACTATTAGGGATTATAACTACAGTGGCCCTTACACTGCAAAGATAATCATGAACCATTGTAATACTATCTTAATATTCAGATTAAAGAGGAGAGACAGACAGGTGGGTGAGTTTGTGAGTGAATGGCTTAATGGCAACAAATTAAACAAAAAAACAAATAAAAAGCTAAGCATTTTCTCCTTTTTTTCCCCACAAATAAATGAAGAGTGCAGCACTGAGACGGACATGGAGGGAGATGACAAACAGAAACGTTGGCTGGACGAGAGAGGAACAGACGAATAACAGAACAGAACAGAGGGGTTTCTTCTACGGCTGCTGCCTTTGCCTGAGTGCCTCCATCAGGTCGTTCCTCAGAGACGCCTGCATTGGCTTATCGGCCAGAGGTATAACGCTCCTGTGAAACAGGAAAACAGAAAGACAGTTAGGGATATTATATACAGACAGTAGAAGTCTTTATCCCTCCTGCTATCTTCAGGGCCATTTGACCCCATCTAGATTTTTTATTTTATTTTTTATTTCATAGCTATGAAACTTTCATGGGTGGTCCAAAACATCAAATAACAATTTATGCAACGTTTAAAAATAAGCATTTTTTTCCTGATATGAAATGTATATATTATTATTATTATATATATTGCTCTTTGACCAAATGTGCATTGCTCAAACAAAGAGAACACAAGGGTTAAAACGTTGAGATCTTCAGGAAAACACCATCACAGTAGCCGGGTGCAGAGAAAGTGAAATGCAAGGTGCACACTGGGTTTGGAAGGAAACCAAGCCCTTAATATAAACATTCTCACTCCATGCATTAAACACAAACACGCTACTCGTATATAATTACTATATCAATGTGCTCAGTGTACAATAGATATGTTTTGAGGCTCAATATTATCTGTATGCACCAATAAAAGTATACTATTTAATTATATTAGAAAAATAAGATTTGAGCTCTACAGGGTCGAATAAGTTACTAAAAACTCTTTATAAATACTGTGATGTTTAATGCTGCCATTTATTTATTTATTTTAGAAAATTAATAAAGGGTTTTCAGTGATTATTTTGCTTAATTAATAATATGATTAAGTTATTGTGCCAGTGGCATAAAGCAGTTCCAGTGTCAACCTTTATTGTTTTTGCTTTTTGTAGCAAGATATTTTGCACTTCAAAATTTGTTATTGTTACAGGCCTTTTTGAGTCGAAAAATCACTAATTTATAAAAGCTGTTATGTATACAATTTATGATATTTTATTTGTGACAGTCATTTTAGTTTCATGTTGTGGGGTCTCAAATCTGGTGAAACAGAGTATATACTCCTGTTATATAGAGAAAATGTAGACACTGCACCAAACAGTTTACTGTAGGTGACATTAGACAAGTCTGCTGCAAGTAAAATCAGAAGTAGAAAGACTGTGGAGAGACCTTTTAATTCAAACCAAATGCTAAAAAAACATGCAATATAACTGTTAATATGGTTAATGCAAAAAAAGTATTTTATGTTTAGGTTACAGATCAACATCAACATTGTGAAATAGACTTATAGTTTAGAAGCAATTTGTATCTTTGTCTAAACATCAGTGTTCTGAAATTAAATCCATGCAAGTGCATTCAATTTTAAATGTTGTTGTTGTTAAATGTTGAATAACTGAATGACTAAAAATCAGTAAGTTGAGTAGTATATGTGTTATATTTTTCACACACGCATCCTGAGACTTTCCGGCTGTACCTCTGAACCTAGTCAATGAAGATCTGACGCTGGGTGAGGACCTGTGACAGCTCCTTCTGGAGCTGCCTGTACTTTTGATTATCAGGCAAAGACTCAATAGATCTGGAGCGGTGAAGATGAGGGTCAGAGGAAAGACAGGGATAAAACAGGAGAAATAAGAAGGGACCAAAGAAAATATGAGCTTGTATGAAAGGTTTTGAAGGTGTAATAGTTCAAAGAGAAGGGATCTGAGCGAAGCCTCCACCACATTTAAACAGGACAACAGTTATTCAGGATAAGTTTAACACTTTTGAAAGAGCACCATGAACTGTACCTTAGGCCATTGACGATGTCTTTGGTCTTCCCAAAGTAGATTTCATTCAGTGTAGAGCGGATCTTATTCTCCATGTCCTGAAATCAAACAGAGATAATTGTGTATCTAATCACAGTCACCAGGATGACAATAATTAGCCGTTTGATAATTTAATAAGGAATTTAAAAAGAGATCTACGTGAACAAAATACTGACTTCAACAAGGCGGCCAATGTTTGCAATGTGAGGTGAGGATTCCCCAACTGTTTCATCTTTTTCCACCTGTAAAAAAATCACAAACTTTTAAGACAGTCACAAGGTTGATGGTAGTTGTAATGAAACGACTTCAGACCTGTCGTGTGAGGCTTCCACCCAGATTCATGGTACCAGAGGTGGCCTTGGTTGTCTGGAGCCAGAGCATGACGGTGGAGGTGAGCTTGTAATGTGCAGTGCGGCCACTAGACTTCTCCTGCACACATATTCCAGAAAACAGATTAGATATTATGACATAAAAAGACCTTGATGCAGAATATAATTTACTAAAACTTTTTCTAACTTAAAACTAGAAAAACTAGAATCAAGATCCACACACTTAAAATCAATCGGGAAGGATTTGACAGCTAAACTGTCTGGATAGAATTATTGGTTAACACTTCATAATAGGCACGCACACAGCGTATTTATAGATGTTTACTAATAAGTATATTATATCTGTCTGTCTGTCTGTCTGTCCATCTATCTATCTAAACTAAACATTGAAAAATGTTCAATAACGATTATTAACATTAACGAATTCCATGCTCAGTAAAGGATTATTAAACATGTGTTTGTAGTTAGTTTGTTTAATAAACATAAATGCTTTGTATATAATATTTCTATGTCTTATTTTAAAGTGTAACCATTTTTTTCATGAATTAATCCAATGCCATTCAAACATATGTATGTATAACTAAATATTTGGTAACACACACACACACACATACACACACATGTACACACACGTGTACACACACACACATATATATATATATATATATATATATACACATACACACACACACACACACCTACATACACACATATATATACATACACACACCTACACACACACATATGCATATCTATTTATTTATTTTTGTCTAAAAGGATATTGATAATACCTTCACAAACAGATACAGGCTTAAATTATCTGGAGCTAGGTAAATCATTTTGTTTAATCCAGTATTATCTTTTGTTAGCCGTGTGCTCCCACCTGCACCTCCACCACATGGATGGAGTCCCAGCACCCTTTGATCTTCTTGGAGCCGTCGCCAGCCTTCTTGATGAGAATGACACCAGCAAAACCGTGCTCCAAATCCCAGAGATACACAGACGACACACCACCTTCAAAGTACCTACAACAACACAGTTATACAACGTCAAACCATGTAATATTTCATATTATTATGAGATCTCAAACTGCAATGCACTCACAGATCTCTGTACTGATCGAAGGCATTGTTTGCCTCCACCTCTAGTTTCCTCAGGCGAGAAGACGGCATTGCACCGTCCTCAATCGGAGGCTCGTACTTATTACTCCAGGGGGATCTGAAAGGTAACAATCCATTTAGATGTCTAATATTTTACTTCATTTTACTCATTAGTTTTAGAATTATCTGAGTTAGCAAGCAAGTAAGCAACTTTAACACTGATAAGCATAAAAAGCTTCAGTAAAGGAAAATAATACTTCACAGCAAACAATACGACTTGAGCTAACTGAAGAAAACCCTTGTCTGAGCACTTTAGGAATCATTATCTACCTGTAGGAGTCGCCATCTCGATTGTAATCACACAGAAGATAGTCTTTCCCCACGTGTTTATCTCTGGCGATCTTCAGGGGCTGGTCCACGGAGGAGAGCAGATCCTCACACAGAGCGGGCACCTGGTGATAATGAGAGCAAAAGAACAATTTTCAGTTTAAATACAATTCTCAACCTTAAAAACATTTAATACATGTTTGTAGTGTTCCTCACAGAACAGGCCAGACAAACAAGTTGTGTCATGTGAACTGTGACCAAACAACTTCTTAAAGTATATGTCAGAATGAAATCCTTGCTATACTTAACAATCAGGATGTATGGATACAGTGAGGAATTATGTCTAAACCAATGGACAATGTGTCAAAAAGGTGAATTATATCAGTAGAAAATAAAACTGAATAAAGGATGAAAGTGTCTATGCCACCACAAGGTTAAGTTTGTTAAGTAAACCTGAATAATATTTGTTAACTTCTTCAGAGTAAAATTAGTGAGCATGATATGAAGGACAAAACCAGTGGGAAACAGTGGTGTGTCAGCTGAGACGAGTTTCTAAAAAAAGCTCCAAAGTGTGTAAATGTTGAGGTAATTGACAGATGTGATAATGTCTGCTAATAAATGAACACAAAACAAGACTGAGGGCCCCAGGACAGAGGAAGCGGAGGAGGCAGGGGTCCTGTCAGCTACAGACCAATGGATACACTCTGCAAACAGCACTCAACATGTCTTCACATTATAACAGCTTGATGAATGACAGAGTTTTGTTCTGACCCAGTGGAATGTTTGATATATTTAAGTTTTGCCCCATAGAATTGTGTTAGTATTAAATAATTAAATCCTAACTTTAAATGTAAAACTATTTTACATTTTAACAGAATGTATTTAGAAATAGTGTGAAGAGAATAGTGAGGACAGAGATGCTGTGTCCAACACTCACCAGGTCGATGAGGTCACTGAGGTTCTTCTCGATCTGCTGAGGCGGCAGGCGCCTCATGAGGTCCAGGGCACAGTCCAGCTGTGGTTCAGACTGAAACACAACATGAAAAGGCGATTCAGTGTGGGGTAGATGTATGCACTCCCCTTAGTAACTTCAATACTCATGAGAAGTCATGTGAGCACTCAGAGGCAGAGAACACGATTTCACTATGAATGTAGGACTCTGACCATTAAACTGTGGTATGAAAGTAACATAGTTATTTAAAGTCAGAAGTAATTAAAGGAGATCTTTGTGCTACAAATCCTAATCATTAAAGCCATGTTTACCTATATGCTTATATTTTATATTCAAATTGTTACACAGTAATCATTAAATTAATACAATTTCACTTTAGTTGAACCGCATTATACACCTGGATATAAAATCTTTTATAGTCTCTGATAAAATCTAGCAGATAGCCTCAGTTTGAAAAGACCTAAGAAAACATCAATCTGAGGTGTTGAAAAGCTGATGATTTCTGCTATAATTCAAATATTCATCGTGCTGTTTGTGACATGTTGACCAAGCAATTAACCGAACGGATTCCTTGAAAATATTTAAGATTGACTGCAGCTTGTTTCCTGAAACACTTGTTTGTTTTACCAGAACAATGGCTTTATTTTAAAGCTTAGCTTGGGCAAGTTTCACATTAAACAAAGCACACCTGATCATGTATGAACTTCAGACATTGTATAATGTGACTGAAGGCAATGGGAGAAACTGACAAATGGAGGACTGTATTAGTGTTCCCTCGGGGCGTCTCTTTTCTAACTATGCACTGAACAGCAGGACATACGTGAAGAGCTGTGGAGCCAGACCAGCCTCAACATGAAATCTCAGAAAGTACAAATGGGTTTCCAATAATGGTGGTATAGCAGGTATTTAAAAACAACATCCGGTTTTTAGGAGGAAAAGGTTGAAACAGGAAACGCATATTTTGTTTCACATGTAATATCCAATATCCTAGAAAAAGTTTACACAAAAACACTGCTCCGATAAGAAGTATATGCGCACATATTACATTGTCATTCAAGATGTAAAGGACAGCTTTTATGTGTTGATGTGGGTGATTTGCTCTGGTGACCTCTTAAAATGGAATAAGAGATCCAAGCGTTGACATCACAGACTTTTTGGCAACATCCCTGAGGAAGTTTCCTGTTTTCTTTAGACATTTCATTGGCTGCCTGGGAGCGATCTCAAACAGCTGATGAATCAATGTGCTACCCCAAACACCTGACAGTGTTTAGTGGTGCTCCCGTCTCCATGTAAACACTGACTCGGACTAACAAGTCCCAGGGTCAGCAGAGACCAGCCGAGAGTCCAGCCTGAGCCGCGATGGATGAGGTGCGGATGAGAAGACAAGGAGACTGTGGACAGAAACCAGCTGCTCCACCAGAGTCAGCTGGGAACTGCTTCAAGAGTTATAAACAGTGTTAAGAGACACGAAGTCTTCGTTTTGCAGGAACTGAGCACTTCAAATCCAGTTTCACTGTCCATTTTCTTCAGCAGTAACTGGGTCATAAGAAGCAAGACAGATGAAGAAGGGATAAGATCTACTTTCCTTATGTCCTAAACAACAAAAACCCAGAAAACATCAGGAATGACAACTTGACAAGTGTAGGACTAGAAGCAAGCAGGCAGTCTTTATTTAGATCTTGGCACCGGGGCGGGTTATTTTAGCCTCTGGGCGCGTGAAGGTGCAGGGGACCATAAATGAGTGAGTGTGCGTTATATAAGAACACATCATCAATGCGCCCAACAAACCTGAGTCAAATCCAAAACATCCTGTGGTAACTCTGTGTCTAATGAGCAACTAGCCTGCTAGCCGCTAGCGTTTGGCTAACTAGCTTTAGATTCAGACCATAAAGAGCATAAAGAGTGCATCGCGCGCCGCTTCTGCAGAGCGCGTGAGGGGTGCGTACGGGTTATTCACATACTTGGGTAACCTGCTGCTGACTTTCAGCTTCTCGGGTTACCAATCTGCTGCTTAGCCAAACTTAGCCGTAGCCTTGATAGCATTAGCCTGGAGCCCCACCAAACCCTGGCGTCTGTCGGCTGCGGCCCTTACCATGTCTGCGGCGGACTGAGACTGTCTCTGCGGCCGAGGAAGCACGGTTTAACCGATGACACGGATCCTAAACTCTGCAGCGGCTGCACGGGTTACTCCGTGTAGGCTTGTTTTACTTGTCCCGTTCAGATGTTTTATTCGCCTCTCCCTCTCTGTGCCCAACCCTGTCAGCGGAATCCACTTCCTCAACCAGCTACAGGAAGCAGGCTGGAGTCACAAAACACAACCAGTGTCACACCCAGATCTGCACCCCGTGTGATCTGCGCCTGTGGGGGCGCTGCTGCACTGATATATCTGGTAACCTGTTACAATAAACATATAACAATAACTATAAAATATATCAATGGGCCAAAATAAATAAATACAAATCATTAACTACTCATTTCAAAGTTAAATACACTTTTCTTCCTCATAAATGAGTAAATTTTGTTTTCCTCCCAGAAAGTGAAAGTTGTAAACGCAGAACTTTGTGTCAAAAATCAGACTGCTACATGCTGTCATCAACTAATAATGACTTAAAATCTATTGCAAAGCGGTAAGAAAGAGCCACGAGATCCATGATTTGAGTATGAGAGGGACTGTAATCAAATTTCGTGGTTCGCCCTTGTTCTTTTATCTTATTAAAAAAAACTGTTCTAAAGCTGCGTTGTTGGTGGTAAAATAAATAAATATATAAAATCAGGTACCTCCGCTTTAAAAAGCCTCACACCAGTGGGCTTAGGCTATAACAATAACAACGACCATTATTACTTTTTAGGTCAGATGTGTCTGCTCTATATACTGTAATAAAGAATAGTTTGTTTGTTTGTTTGTTTTTTCATAGAGGATGTCAGTTTGAAGTAGAACTACGCCCCCTGCTGTCAAACCCATCAGTCGGTCACAGATCTCGGTATAACACGGGCTTTACATGTCCGGGTCAGACTGCGCTTTCTCTGCAACAGCCAATCGCGATGAGGCAAGAAATGCATTGCCAAGTATGGACAGGGAGGAGTGGTGCAAAAATGAACAGAGAGAAGAGGCACAAGAACATGAACTTGTTCAGAAAGATGCTGAGATGTGCCTCTTTTATAAATGAGAGAAGGGCAAGCCACTTTTGATGTAGCCACGTTAGATATGTTGTACTTTATTACATTTGAACGTTACTAGGCTACTTTTATTGTTTGTAACAACAATGTGGGTCCCATTCATTTTAATACATGTTAATACATTTATACATACAAACATAAACTTACTTTGTGTACAATGGAAATGCTACAGCCAACTGTTCTTCTAATCTTAGAACAAAATGATATTTCATTCATGACATTTATTTTATTGGAATAATATTCTGTCATACTGTAGCATTAAGCATTTCTTTTTCTGAGAATGAGCACTATCATTTAGAATCTGGAATCGACAATAAAAAATAAAAGTAAAAACAACAACAATCAGCTGTTGAACATAGTGGTTCTGAATCAGAGGAGACTAGTCTACTACACTGTTATGATCATATGATACGTTTATCTTACACTACGAGACTTCTGTGAAATCTCGCGACACTTTCATATCCTGAAACATGGCAGAGGACTATGGCAGAAAGTGGGATCGCTGCCTGGCGGACACTGGTGTTAAAACAGGTTGTTTCCTCGTTCTCTCTAAAAACTACTATTTTGCAGTTGTTAGAAACAGGACTTGTATGTTTATGTTTCATTAGAAGACAAACGTGCAGTTGACGGGGCTAAATTGTCTCTAAACAGAGGTCAACACACTGCAGACCTTTGCCATTGAGAAAAAAGGAAACAATTATAAAGGGCATTTTATATATTCTGAAACTGTCAATACAGCTTATATTCATGCTCATAGGCGGCACGGTTAAAGAAAGGCTTGCACCATTTCAGTGCTTCAAAGGCAGATCTATTGCCTGTAGAAAACCAATAATATCTAATCATACTATTGTAAGCAATAATACGTAATAGATGGATAATTAATGCCTCCAAAATTAGGTTTTGTTTTTGCCCTTGAATAATACTAATAATTAATAATAATGTCTTACAATTGCAATGTGCTTTACAGGCTTGTTGAAGCCTCACAAAGTGTCACACTGTAGTCATTATTAATTAACTCTAAACTCAATGGTGGTAAGCACTTCAGTTGTAACAACTGCCCTGCAACTGCAACTGCAATTGCGAATCCGTGGTTTGGCACCTTCAACCACCAACCAATTACTCACACACTCCTACTAGGCAAGGAGCGAAATGTGATGCCTAAAGACACAACAACAGAACTTGGTCCAAGCGTAAATTGTTGCTCCGACTTTTGGGTTTGTGAATGTGCTCTAACCACTGAGCCATCAGTGAAGCCTAAATGCTGAATGGTCAACCCACAGTTCAACGGTTAATTCAGGTGCAGAAACCGTGTCAGTCAGTTTAGTGCCTGACCACCCTGGCTCTTTTTTTGTCCTGTTTTAAGTGACTCATAGGGTTGGATGATAAACAATAAAGTACATTTTATGTTACTTTAATTTGATGTTACACATTAAACATTGTGCAAGTAGTATGCAGCAGCAATAGTCTTACTTGACCAAAAAAACGAAACAAGAATGTTGTTATTTCAATTTTGGTGCCTGTGGAAAATTGTCGAATCTTAATATTTCTGGCTCAAGGCTGTGGGAGATGAATGGGTTTGAACAAAGTATTTTTTGGCTGGGGAAAATTACGATTCTTTTCTCTGATAGCGAGGATTTTGGGTGATCTTATGCGGAATTGTTTGACATTTGTAATTTGTGTAATGTAGAACAGTCTGCAGGTTCTGGTCCAGGCAAAACGGTCATGCCGCATAGCTCTCTGAATCCAATTAAGAGTCGGAGGGGCCCAAATGGCTGTTTTTGTGTGTGTGTTTTGGTGAGCGGCTGGTCTGCTGTTGGGTGTGGTGTGGCCTGCAGCGAGGTACAGTTCAAGCACACAAACACATTCCTTCTCCAGATCCCACTTTGAGGGCTTCTGACAGATCCGACCAGAACAAGACCTCCTCAAAATCTGACTTTACCTCACCAACACTGCCATCTCCGCCCCATCCCGCCTCCTCATGGTCATGGCCAAATTAAACACTATACGGCTACAGCCACCAGACGTCATAATTAGAGATGTCACGATATCAAATTATTCTTACAATTATTGTGAGAAGACAAACAACACAAAAGTTAATAATTATTACCATCTTGAAGGAATTATTTTTTTCCCATTATTGTATGTTCCTCTAGTATGTGACCAGCCTTGTGAAATTATGAAGGTTATGAAAAGTTAAACTAATGAGACATAAACTATAAAATTCCAAAAACTTTACATAGTTACGTAGTTTTGTAAGAGTATAGAATAGTTGAAATGGGTTAATTAATTTGATCAGATTGTGACCTGAATAACGATTATTAACAAAATTATCTTAATATTCCAGTAGTTTCAAAAGTCTAGATGAATCTTGAGAATAGTTTCAGGGTCCAAGGGGCATTCAGTGTGAAACTTTAACTGTATCAAACATGCAAATCATTAGGCCTTATAATAATAACTATGTTCATGCCTCATTTCACTGCAATCAAACATTCATTATTGACCCTTTTTACAATGTATAAAACTTTTCTCTTTCATTCACAGTGATTGGCCTTGGTGTTGGGTTCATGTTCTCCGTCCTCTTCTTTAAGCGTAAGTTCTCCTGTTGTACTAAAACTACTGTTGGAAACTATCTATCGGCATATTGTAATAATAAGCATAATTTCAAGGGAAAATAAATTTTTATTTTCTCAAGCTGCTTTTGGTTACATCACTTAAATTTCACCATGAAATCCTGGCTCTCGATAACTAGAGCTCATTTTTGCTGAATTGGACACAAAGAAACAACACAAAAACAAAGACAGTAAACATCTTCAAGTACTGATAAACACTGAAATAAATGGCTTCACTGAATGTTTTTGTACTGCGATTGTGAAAACACAAGATATTTCAAAACTCCAGTCTATCCTAGGTTAAGGATAGCTCACTGTTTTTTGTTTTTTTTTTAATAAAGCAGGAATGTTCACAAGCAGAAGTAATGCTAGTTCTAAACAGTATTCACCAATAGGTTCAAGAATTTGTACTAGTTTATTAATAGATCAGTCACATAAATTAATTTTAAAAAGTTATTTTTTTCTTTTAACTTTTGCTTTTTGCTCTTTCTGAAAATGGGGGTGGGAACAAACAGAGCTGTGCAATTAATTACATTTTACTTGAATCAAAGTCTCAAATAGTCAATGATCAGCTTTGGTCTTGTAATTGTTTGGTCTGCAGCCAATTCTCTGTCAGTAAAAGCACGAGTTTTAGAGCAAAGATCACACTTTGAAGCAATTAAGTCCTGTTTTTATTGGCACTGATCAAGTATCATCAGTATCATTATTTTCGTTAAATCATTTTTACTTGTTTTCAAAAACTCTAAAAATTGCAATCAATATGAGGGAAAAACTTTATTATTTTTGCCATATCGCCCAGTTCCAGTCCAGTGGATAAAATCGTGTTGTGTAACTTAAAATCCAGGTCACTTCTGTTCACACTTCTGAATAGAAACAGTAAAAGCCTGTTTTTCCTACAGGACGCACATGGCCCACTGCACTTGGTTCAGGAATGGGGCTTGGCATGGGCTACGCTAACTGCCAGCATGACTTCAGAGCCCTCCACCTGGTCCACAGCGCCGCGGTTAAGGTGAGCGCTGCAGGTGAAATGTGTGGTTTGTTTGAGGTGGCTGATTCAATTGCTCATGATGTGATTTTCTGTGTTCACTTTTAGGACCAGTAACTCAACACTTGCTCCTCCAGTCTGTTTTGTCACTGCTGCTCACTTAAACCGTGAAATTAATGTCCATAACGGCTCACGTAGTGCTAGAAAGAAGGGCATTGTAAATATATTTAATAAAACAAAATGAGGGTACTTTCTCTCTCTTCCAGCGTGCTTATTTGAGAAGAAAGAACATGGTTTGGAAAGCGGGAGGTAATTTGGTGTGTTAATGAGCTCGGAGACCCAAACTCCTGCTGTTTTAGAATGAGGGCCAGCTTTAGCATCTGCAGGCCTGTTGTAAAGAGGGAGGAAGAAAAGTTTAAACCAAATGGAAAAAATAAAATTGAGTCAGAGAAACACAAGGTTAATGTAATTTGCAAAGAATGACGCCGCTTTAATGTTTTCTCTCGCTTTTGAGACGAGCAGGGTTTTGGAACCTTTGTTGTAACACTTGTAAACACGCGGCAATAGAACGCAATGCCAGGTCCCGGGGACATGTTTGAATGAGGACAGCTTGTTTTAGTTTGAAGTCGCAAAGTGAAAGTCATACATACTCTACTTTGATCTCAAGAATTGGGTTTTCTACACCATCTTGTAATTTAACACAAGGATCAAGGGTAAATACATATTGAGTTGATCGGGTAAATGTGACTAGATATTATCGAGTAAAGTACTTTTATACTATATTTTTTCTGTTACGTTTATAGATTATTTGTAGTAATGAAATATACTATAATACAGAGAAGTGTGTGATGGCATTCGGAAAAAAATGGTGCAGATTAGTTTATTAAGAATATTCATCTTTGTCTTCTTATTTCAAATAGTTTTAAATGGTGCAAATTAATTGTCATCATAATAAAATCTTTAATTACATAAGTATTTCAGAAAATAGCCTACTGCTTTGGTAAACCCAGTAAATCCTTGAACTATAAATCACAAGAAAAACTTAATTACTTCAGTTAAAAAACTTGTTATGAACTGTCTATTTAACCCTTTAGAGCTTCTCTGGTGCAATTATTCAGCCTAAAAGACATACCACTTATTTGTCATTAACTGATTATATAATAATTATTGTGTCAGGATAAAAGATCTTCTCTTTGCTTGTTTTATTTTATTTTATTTTTTGCTTAATTTGGCAGGGACAATGCAGTCAGACAAAGTTACAAAGCAAAGTTTGTTCCAACGTTTGTTCCAAATGCTGATTTTCAACTCCCTTTAATACATTAACACATATTACAACATCACTCAATTCTTTCATAGAAAAGATTACAGGGGTTGTCATCTGGACGTTGTTTGAAGATCGAGACGTTTCGACTGTCATTGTCAGTCGCTGAATTCTATACATCAGTGCAATTGTGCACATTTAAAACTCAGTTATTTAACCTCACTCATTCACTCTCAGACATTATTTACAGGTTTAGGTTTTTTCAGCTATGCCTTGAGCCTAGAAATTAACATTTTGAGCTCAGAAATGTGCAGTGAGTTCCACAGTTTACAGCCCCCACAAGACAAGGCTGACTGTCCAAAAGATATACTGCACTTTGGTATTATACAGTTTTGATTTTGATAGTGCCAGTCCTAAACCCATAAAGGAGAACTAAATGACAGCCGCGTTCTTGTTGGAAGTGTGTTTGGGGCACAGCGCTGAGCTCCGTGTATCAGAGGAGCTGGCTCTGGACTCTGTGTTCATTGGCCGAGTGTCCACTGCTCAGGTCTGTTATGGGAGTGATTGATCGCGTACAGTGCGTGAATAAAGTGTGTTCTGGAGGCTGCAGGAGAGAAGAGGGATTGTTTGTGTGAGCGCGTATCCAGCCCCCTGGTGAAACAGAATCCGAGGAATGCAGAAGAATACCATTTCTGGACTGGAGCTTGGTCTTATTACTAACAGGTGAGTCCTGCACTTTGCACGTCTCAACATTACATACACCACTCGCTCATATTTTCCTTTCAGTCACAGTTTTCTCAGCAATGTAAGCTATACATTCTTGCAAACAATACAATCAAACTCCATAGCTTAGGTCTAAATACCTGGTTTCTTTGGCACTGCGACACATCAACGTGCCGAAAGAGCCTGTCAGAAAATTAAGCCGCATCTCTCGTCCCTGTCCATTAAAATATTTGTTTGTAAGTGAAGTGTGAAACAGATGGGGGCACTTCTGGACCCGGGCCAGACTGAACACCTGCGAACAAGAGAGGTTTAGTGCAGCCAAGGTAGAACACGGGCCGCCAATGCCCCACAGGCAACACCTGTCTAAGCCTGTCTGAGGACGACTCTTCATAATGAATCATAATTACTGAGTAATAGTGAAGGCTGCAGTCAAATTAAAAGTGGATCCAATAAAACTAGACCTGTGTGCTATTTGGAGCATGTGATCCTGCTCTTTGTAAAAGTTCTTGTTCCATAGTCCTGAATCAATAAGACTAATGAAATTAATTACAAAACGTTTTAAAATAGTTAATTCAAACCATTTGCTTATATCGTTTTCAAGCCGCTTCCAACATTTTCTTCATGTGGACAAGCTTGTTCAAGCTTCAAGTTTGTAGGCCACTCAAGGTCAAGGCGCCTCGCTGCTGGGTTGGTTTACACAATGAACTGAGTCCAAACTATCACCAAAAGTAGCAGAGCATACTAGATAAGAATAAGAACTGGCAGAAGATCTAACCACATTGTTTTGCTGTACAAAACACTGCTATTGCATTCAATCAACTTCTTATAGAGTTCTTAAAAGAAACTTGTGTAAGTAAATACTTGAGGTCACAACCACATCTGTTTTCAAGTTCAAGTCTTTTTTTTATTCTGGTATTAATTTCTTCCATTTTTCTCTAAATCAAAAATTGTTAAAATATTCCCAGATGTAGAGCAAAAATTGCCCTACGCGCACCCGACGTGTGCTGTTATATGTTCACGTTTGTCCTGTAAATCTCAAGTGCGCTTCAGAGGAGCGGCCCGCCTCCATCTGTAGCTTTTATACTCGAGTTCAGAGTCGACGCAGCAGGAGCCCGGTCCTAGAGCTGCAGCCGCGCCTAAACCAAGCTGCAAAAGAGTTTTACAACTGAAGACAACAGCTTGGAAAGTGTTTTTCGGTGGACTTGCATGAGAGTTAACACTGAGTAGAAGAGGAGAAAGGGGAGGGGCGCGGTGTGAGCTGATGGACTGTGACTGGAGATAGCGCTCGTAGTTTGGGCTCTCATCCTCACGGACGCACGGGACGGATCGGTTCTTCTCGTCTCTGAATGATGTAACTATGACACTCCGGGATAAGATTTGGCTTGAAAAGTTCTCACATTTTTCTTAAAGTATCAGCGAGTGGGGAAAAAGAAAAGAGGCATTTGTTCCGGACCGGTTTCGCTCAGCGGGACATTGCGCAGAAACTCGACTGGTTCTGCCGGTGAGCGGAGGTGAGTGGACCGCGTTTGGACCGCTTGACCGCCTCGTTACGCATCGTTTTGTCGTATATTCCCGTCGCTTTAGCTCTAGTTCTTTGGAGTCCTGGTGCAGCTGGTTTTCATCAAAGCTGGTAATGAAGCTTTTATTGCCTCAAAGTAGTTTTATCCGAGAGGAAGTTGACACTTGTTAAGGCTTTGGGATTTTTGCAAAGATTACATGAATCAGTTTGTCTACAGTGGTGGCCTTAAGTCAGAAAATACAATTACCTGCTTAAAAATCCTAACAAAAGTTACTTTACAAAGATTAAACAGGCCATGATTTTTTTCATGCTAGATATGTACCATGTCTATGATTATGTCAAATTTTATGTCTTTATTTATTTTTATTCTTTTTCATTGAGCCATTCAAAACATGAAAGCTATTATTTAATATGAAGTTTAAAAGTGAATCTAAAACAGACATATATTATTTAGTATTTTTCTGGACATGACCGTGTTGAAAAGATGTGGTGGGTGAGCTCTTTTATAAGCAGCAGGAGAAAACCATTTTGTTGGCTATAAATGACGTGAGCACAAAAGGTATTTTTAAAGATTATAACAGAAGATTTTCACTGTTCCGTGTGCGTTTGTAATGTTGTTTGTCAGATTCTGGCCAAGGGAGATTTAAAATTACGTTTTAGTCCTATACGTTGGATTAGATAAAGATCTTATGAATAAATTTAGATAATTAATCCTGACACATCTTTTATCCCACAAAGAGAAGTAGACAAAAATATTAATTGATATCACAATAAAATAGCAAAACTAAATTCAATCATCTGTAAACAAATAATAGCCTACACGTAAAAGAATAGAACATTCAATTTTAATAATGGTAGAAAAACGTATGGGACAAGATCTCATGCCATCAGATCTCGCTAGATAAAACTGACACTAGACCGCACACACATCTTGAAAATGAATTTGTGATATTTATTTAACGTATTGTTTTATTGGCAAAAAATGGATAAATAAAAAGATTGGTGATGGCGAGTTGCATCTTTTGTAAAGCAGTAGTTCAACAAAGCAGTGCTTTATATTGGTTAATCAGAAACTGTGGCCAAAATCATGAACCACACCGTTTTCAATTATAAATGTCCAAATTTGGTTTTATCTAAGTCTTCTATGTCTAATCTCATGTCTCATTTTGTCGTTATTGGTAAAAGTCTCACCCGTAGAAGAAAACAATGGCACATTATAAATGTGATGCTGTCGTCTCTGACTATATCTCATACATGAGTTTTGTGTCTTCAGCTAATCATGACAAAACATGAGGAAGGAGCTTCTCGGTATAAAATCTGGAATAATCTTGCTCATATTGTTGGACTTGCTATAACCTGATGATGAGGATTTGGCATTGCACCACACTTGTGAATCCCATCTGTTGAGTGTGACTAACATTGACTTTGTGCCTGTAGGAGCAGTCATGTGGCAGAGCATCCAGATTTGCGGTGCACTGTTTGTCCTGCTCACTCTGTCCCGCGCCGCGCCGCCCCCTGCACACATCAACCGTCTGGCCCTGTTCCCTGACAAGAGCGCCTGGTGCGAGGCCAAGGACATCACCCAGATCGTGGGGCACACAGGCTGCCAGCCGCGCTCCATCCAAAACAGGTCAGCCTCAATGCCCTCTCTGTCTATGTCTGACAATGAAAGGTATGGGAGAGTCTGCTGTTTAGGAACAAGAGGGAGATGTGCGTTGTCTGGTTGAGTGGAAACAGAACTAGAAGATTTTTGTGACCAAATATTGATGACATTGTGTGGACTAAAATCACTTTACAGTACACATTCAATTCCTGGGGTCCTGCTTCCCTTATTGGGACAAAAATTAGATCAATAAATGATGAAAGACATGCCAATTTTAAAGCAAATGTGCAAGATCAAATCAGGTAACATCAAAATGGCTAGAAATATTAGCATATGAGTTGTGGCTGTCAACAATGTGTGCATGTTGAAATTTTTCATATGTTGTAATCATATGATGTCATTAGACTTCAGCCCAGAATTTAAATTGGAGGTCAAGGGTATAAAACAATTATAGCATTTGACCTGGTTTGTGGGTAATATCTGGGATAACTGGGTCAAGCCATACAAAGCAAGTTCAGGCAATTTGTGGATTTTCTATTTGGATATTTCTTTTAAAAAGTGTGGATCACAGTCTAGAAATATAGGCCCTGCCCTCCATCTGAGATTTTGTTTTAACTGTCAATTGCTATGGCAACGGTACTAATTTCTTATCATTTTGAAACCCATGGTTGCGTTCACGTTTGAGATTTACATGATGTCATCATTTCAGATGGAGGGCTGGGGCCACTGTAACTTACAGAATAAAAACTTACTTTTTTTTGAAAGAAATTTCCAAACTTATGTCTTACTATATCTTATAAATGTTGAGTTTATCATTTATTTGTTTGAGATTGGTCCACAAATTTGCCATATTAATCTCAGAATTTAAGATCCTTTCAGATGACATCAGTCATGTTTTTGAGCACCTCTTTTTGAAGCTGTTATGAACAAAGTGTTTCCATTTTGTTTATTTCCGCTGACAGAGAAGATGTTGAACTTTGTGCCAGTTTTTTGTTTCTTGTAAATAGGCCAAGTAATTGCGGCGATGTTAACCATAAACCAGGATAAGAAATCTATAATCTGACAGTTAATCAATATAATTCTGATTTGTCTCCAACTCAGTTTTAAACTTTGGAGATATGTAAATGTTGTGATGTCACATTAACTCAACCTATTAGGACATGATGTACTGTTTTCTTTTTTATGGTGAATTCTGTAAACTGTTAGCATTTTTGTGACAAGTGAAACTGGCCGCATTTGCAGATGTTTTTTGCGTGTGTTTTGTTTGTGTGACTCCTGGACACACAGGTTACAAATCCTTGCTTTACAAACTCTGTACCTTGTTGAGATTCCTTGGTAAGAGGAGCATTAACCACTGAATTGTAGGAAAGTGTAGGAGTGTAGTGTAGGATAGTATCAGCTTTGTTTCAAGTCTTCACCTTTTTCTTCTTTAATAATAATTGAACATTGATTGGACATTTATTTTCTTACAGCATTTCTTTTAAAGCACCAGAATCAGAATGAGTTTTTCTGTCAATATTATGTTTTTATTAGTAATATAATGCTTAAACTATCATTCATTTACAATTTTTTTCTCCACATTTCTGTAATCTGTACTTTAGCATCATTTTTTCCCCACAGCTTGTACTTATTGCAGCTCCACAATTGAATCAAGTGTTTCCCTGCGTGGACACAAGGAACTAATCGTGTGACTCTCCCTCTCTTTTTCTTTTTCCCAATCTCTCCTGTCTCTCTTTCTCCCTCTTACTTTTTTGCCTTATCTTTCTCCCACCCTTTGTCTTTCTCTGCCTCCCTTTCTCTCTCCCTCGGCCTCTCTCTTTGCAGAGCGTGCCTGGGCCAGTGCTTCAGCTACAGCGTCCCCAACACGTTCCCACAGTCCACTGAGTCCCTGGTCCACTGCGACTCCTGCATGCCCGCCCAGACACAGTGGGAAGTGGTGAGTGAGAGAGAGAGAGAGAGAGAGAGAGAGACCATCCACACCAAAAACCCACTTGTTAACCTCACACTAAACCACAAAATGTCTGACAGATGTTGAACATGCACCGAGCGCTGGCCATTTGAGTTATAAAGCACAGAGAACAGATCGGTGTGTCTCAGAGTTCAGTTAGTATTACGTTTGAAAGAATCCAGTCGATAACAAAGGCTTCATGGTGAGGGATATGTAGTTTGGAGCTGCGCCAGGTCGGACCACAGGTGGAGTTACCTCATGTTACACTCTAGTCTAGATTAAACTACTTATTTTTCCAGGGCAGCTTGGGTAAAAAAGACACTGACTGGATTGTTGCTGTATAAATTCATTTGTTAAACAAGACATACTATGCTTTTTGGAGATATTAGTATTAAACAATATGTAAGGTAGATAAATATTTAGCATTTTGCTCATTCTAAACTGCAATGCTGATCCACCTCTTGATAATGACATTTCACTGTAACCATCAGCGGCTTATATGTTTTTGTGTTTTGTTTTGTTTTTGTTTTTTGTTGAAAAAATGACAATGTGACTTTTTTGACATTTTCTGGTCATATGTAGGGTATGTAGGGTGACAAGGGTAAGTCTGAACAACTGAAACATTGCAAGTAAGAACATAGAAGTGGGTGGAGATAGGGGGTGAAAACAAAGCACTCTTCAAGTCATAATGCAGGATAACTCAAACATAGCAAACAAGCAATTGAAATTCAACTAAAGTGAATTTTGCATATTATGTATGGTCTAATTTGACTCATGTGTTCTCTTTCATGTCTTCTTTTAATGATGGACCACCTCTGTGTCTGAAATAAAGTAAATATAAGTAAGCTAAACGAACTTTATTGAGCTTTTAACCTTGTTACGGTGGTGTTTCCTCATCATTTGTTTACTCAACGTTGTATTTTGATCATTTCATGCATGTTTGAGTTAATCCTGTATTGTCCTGCAACTAAGGCTCAAGTGGTCAGAAAATCCCTGTTTTCACCCACCCCCTATCTCAAGCTACATCCCTGTCCTTAGTTCAATGTATTTTGAAAATTGAATAGTCTGAGTGACACATGAAGTGTTGTAAAGTGTCATGTAGCCACTTTAAAAAATAAAAACAAACATCTGTTGACAATCTCCTATGGTGAAAAGTCACTATGAAGAGGCGGATCTTATCAGTTCTATAGTTTTGAACAGTGGACCCATTTCCATTATCAGATTGTTTTTAGATTAATATTGTGGTTTACAATGAACAAAATGTAAAATAATAATCTACTTATGTCATAGTATAATGTTGAATTCCTCAAAAAAGCCTAATATGTCCACATTAAGCCTACTGATTTCTATTGTCATAACTGCCCCTGTGGTAGACTAACAGCCTTTCCGATCGTCGTAATTATTTAGCCGCTTAACTAATTTATTAAAAACTGCTGGACTCTGGAGTGAGCTGGGTCAAGCGTCATGCCCAAGAACAAAATGATAAAACTAGTTGTCCTGTCTGCAATGTTTTATATCTATAGTAATTGCTTTTCACTTTTTGTGCAGCTGTTAAGAAAAGCAGACAGAGATTGTTTTTGTCTGTGGTGCAATTGTTATTGGAAGACTTCACAAAACGTCACAAAGCTAGTGCGGCTTGAAAGATAATATGGCTTCATGCTGGTTTGGCTCCAGTCGATGGTTTAATAAAGTTGCTGAGCTATCATTTTCACTGGATAACGCCAAGAGAAAGGGAGTGTTGCAATATGTTTGGAGTGGTTTGTGCAGCAGTGAGGCCAGTATTTTCCTTTGCGTATGTTTTTATTACCGTTATTTATTAATTAGACCCTTCTGTTTGTCGGCTTTCCTTCTTATTGATAAAATTGCAATAATTGGCGCCTTTTGTTTAGAGATTTTGCTGGAAATTGTTCTTGTTAAATGTGAGTCATTTTCTTATTTCCATGTTTGTACGAGACATTTGTTTATTTGTGTATTTATTTAGACTACAGGCATATCTGATAGCTCCCTTGAGTCTCTTTCCTGATACTCGTTAACAACGCTTATAAATCAATTTATAGTCAAAGTACACACGAGTCTTATGGCTAAGGACAAAAATGTAAAGATGGCAAAGTTGTCTCCAAATAGTGATATAGAAATACAATTCAAAATGTGAGTAAGACTAGTATCTGCTACAAGACTCACTTGGATAGGCTTACAAAAAATAACAATCAATAATATTATCAAAACAAACAATAAAATCGTGAAAAACGTAATTCAAAACAAAAATATAAGTTTCTAGGCATATTTCTAAAGCATTCTTAGTTATCAAGCTCGTGCGTGTGTTTCTCAGGTGACTCTGGACTGCCCCGACAATGAAGAAACCCCTCACGTGGACAAACTAGTGGAGAGGATCTTCCACTGCAGCTGCCAGTCCTGCAGTAAAGAGGGCGGCCAGGAGGGGGCGCTGATGCAGCTCTATTCACCGGACAACGGCCTGGACTCTCCATCTTTGCCTGATTCTCTCATGGGGCTGCACTCACACTCCCTCCCTGACTCAGACACACACATCCAAATACAGACAGACGCACACACGCTGCCGCACACTTCAGATGGAGGCTAGAAAAATAATATACTTATACTATATGTTTCTACTTATTTCACTTCATTGAGCATCATCTGTATCAATCTGTACTGTAGGCACCTTCTCTAAGCAACCATACGCACACATTCAAGCTCCCACAATGCACCTGTGTATAAAGTTGTACAAACCACTGATCATTACATCCAATTGTTTATTTTTGCATCAAGACACGACTATAAACTGTAGTCTCATCATTGCTTAAATGGAATAAATTCTATTCTTGTTACATGTGATGCTGCAGTGTTCTTTATGGCAAGTGTTTGCATTAGAAGGTGGACCTTATTTTCCCTGTAGTGAAATTTGTCCTTGACCCACCCTTCCCTCTGTGCGGCGGCGGGCCAACCTATCAGGCCACTGCAGTGCAGCGCCTAGGGACCCTTCTCCAGATCTTGACTCTCAGGAGGAGACTATAGCTGGAGCTATATGCATGTTTAGCATTATGCTAAATCAAATTTTATGAGTTCTTATTTCTTTGGCCCCAATACTGTATTTGACAGGACAGTTACAGCATGAAAGGTGGAGTAAGAGAGTAATATAGACAATCAGCAAATGCTAAGAACTGGTCTAGAACCCACAACACCACGCTGGTAGCAACCACACAAGCACAGTGCCTGTAACCACTGCACCACTGGTTAATACCTGAATGACTGAATAACATCATTAGTGTACCCAAAGTTGTATTTAGTTTGGTTCAAGAATATTTGTGTAATCCTGTATTGTCCAACAATTTTAAGCTCGAGTGCTCAGAAAAATCCTGTTTTCAACTACCTCCTTGAAAAATGAAGACTCCAAGTGGCACATGTAGGGTTCCAAAATATCACAGAGCCACTTATAAAAAATAAAAACCTGTAACTGACTTTTACTGGTGAAATGTCTCTATGTCGAGTCATGCCATGTCCCAGTCTGCTTGAAAGTCACCCATCATTGTCCCTGTCCCCTAGAAGCCCTGGATCACTGGACTTAAAGACAGGCCTGTGGCGCTGATGCCTCTAGTCATGAAGTCATTTGAGCGCCTGGTCCTGCCCCTCCTCAAGTCTTTCACCTCCTCGGCCTGAACCCACTGCAGTTCGCCTATAGTCAACAGATCTGTAGCCAGCGCCATCAATTTGGCCCTC
The DNA here is from genome assembly GCA_019453435.1 of Rhinogobius similis. Classification (NCBI taxonomy): domain Eukaryota; kingdom Metazoa; phylum Chordata; class Actinopteri; order Gobiiformes; family Gobiidae; genus Rhinogobius; species Rhinogobius similis. The sequence goes on along the minus strand of CM033627.1, from coordinate 16,093,734 downwards.
CACTTCATCTTCCAGCATCTGGACTCCCCGGGAACCTACGCCAGGATCCTGTTCATGGACTTCAGCTCTGCATTCAGCACCATCCTCCCTGCTCTGCTCCAGGACAAGCTCTCTCAGCTCAACGCCTCAGTCCATCTGCAAGTGGTTCACTAACTTCCAGTTACTTCCATGGCAGGACATGCAGCTGAGGAAGAACGTCTCGGACACTCCGACTATCAGCACAGGATCGATCCTGTGCTGATAGTCTGATATTTCTCCTCTGCTCTTCTCCCTGTACACCAACTGCTGCACCTCCAGCCACGACTCTGTAAAATTGATTAAGTTTGCGGATGACACCACCCTCATCGGACTCATCTCGAACGGCGATGAGTCTGTCTACAGGAGGGCGGTGGACCGGCTGGTGTCTGGAACACCCAGAAGACGGTGGAGATGATCGTGGACTTCAGGAATGTCTCAACCCCCCTGCCCCCCCTCGCCCTGACAGACTCTCTCATCACCACCTTGGACTCATTCTGCTTCCTTGGCACCACCATCACTCAAGACTTCAAGTGGGAGCCGACCATCTGCTCCATCATCAAAAAGGCCCAGCAGAGGATGTACTTCCTGCAGCAGCTAAGGAAAGCCAAGCTGCCGGCAGATGATGGTGCAGTTCTACACGGCCATCATCGAGTCCATCCTCACCTCCTCCATCACTGCGTGGTACAGGAGTCACAGCCAGAGACTACAGCGCATTGTGCGCTCTGGTGAGAAGGTGATCGGCTGCAGCCCTCCATCTGTCCAGGACCTGTACATCTCCAGGACTCGGGGACGAGCTGGTCGGATCACAGCTGACCCTTCTCACCTGGACATGAACTATTTGAGCCACTTCCCTCAGGCAGGAGACTACAGTCCATCCGGACCAGAACCTCCCGCCACAAGACTTTTCTTTCCCTCTGTAGCTGCATGTACTCATGTACTGTACCTTATAACACCTGCCACTTTAACAAAGCAGCTATCTATTTGCACTACCACATTTGCACTACTGTCTATCCATCCTGTACATTTCTATATATAGTCTAATTCTATTTTATTTTATTTTATTCTTAATTTTATGAATGCCTTCTTTCATATATTTGCTACCATTTTATTCATTGTTTTACGTTGCACCTTACGCCAAAGCAAGTTCCTATGTTTGTGAAGTTTGATCACTGACAATGGCAAAGAAACCGATTCTGATTCTATGAAAGGCAGGGCTCATACTTTCTACAGTTCTGAAGTCACTGAACTTTTAGATCAATATTGCCGTTTTCTGTAAAGTAAAGTAAAGTAAAGTAAAGTAAAGTAAAGTAAAGTAAAGTAAAGTAAAGTAAAGTAAAGTAAAGTAAAGTAAAGTAAAGTAAAGTAAAGTAAAGTAAAGTAAAGAGAAATTATGATGTACTTATCTTTTAGTTCAATACTAAATAATAAGAACCTTGAAAAGCGTGTGTCCTTTAATTCCACATAGAAAATCAACACTTGGGTGGGGTGAAGGTCTGCCATCGGCTTGTCTCCATGGAGATATTATTGCTTTGCTTTGAATTTTCCACAGTATAATATTAAACTCTATCTCTATGAAAACAAACATGATGCCACCAGGCCAAGTTACAGATCAGATATGTGAAGAAATGACGTCGCCCACAGTATTTTCGACCAATAAAACGTCTGTAACTGAATAAATGCAGTGTAGTTTGATGCAATGCTATGGGAAAAAAACAGGCAAAGCAATAACAACATGGAGACATGGAGCCCTCAACAAAAAAGTTACGTAGTCACTGCCACCTTTAAAGAAAGTTGCATCAGTGTTCAACTTGTTTTTTAGTAACCTGTGATCAAATTGAGAAACCTTATTATGAACACAAATAACAAATATACATAGGCAAGTTAGAAAAATAATAAATAATTATAGGCCTACATAATTTACTGAATGCAACAATTCTCAATTCTATGGCCTTCTTCGATTGTACTTTTTGAGAATGTAACAAAGAGCAAGAGGTTCCATGTGGATCTGCTGAGTCCAGTCCATAGACCAGTCACAGGTGTCACCATTAATAACAGGACCTCGTTTATTGATTTCATTACGTACTCAGTTCACAAATGCAGAGGTAATGCTTTAATACAAACCTATAAGAATGAAGATAAATGTACTGATGACTGACATGGGATTTCTTGGCCATTTCCATGGTAATGTGCAGCAGTCGGTTTGGTGAATCAATCATATGGGACTTTACGCTGGAGGCTGGAACAGATAAGATACACAGTTTAAAGGCTCAAGAGGATGATGTGGGTTCTCTGGTCTGCCGCGGATTCTAATATTGACATTCAGCTGAAAAAATACAGCCTAGTCAATACTATCGACCGAGGACAACTGTTGAGAGCTTTGGGGACCAGCCGGGCAAGAAATTCCCCTGCCACTAGATGTCGCAAATGTTCATCTAGACCAAGTGAAATAATAAACATACAACTAACAAGTTGCGTTTTCTCTGTTTTCTCTCCCTCCACCTTTAGCAATAGCTATTTTTCCCTCCTTGTCTGTCTGGTCCTATATCTTTTCCTCCCATCTTCTTCTCGTGTTGTGCTGTAATTAAATCTAAACAGTCGAAAGGTTGAGTGGCTGTCCGTACTCCAAAACAAATCGATCATTCCTTATCTCGCAGGCGCACATCTGTGCTGGTAAGTCCACAACCGGAGGGGAAAACCCAAAGTAATGACTTATCACGTTTTATTATTCTATTATTCTGCATCATACATGTTAAACTTTTACTTTCCAAACTTTAAATTCAGTAACCAACAGTGGGCATCTTTAGCCCTTTGTAAACCAGGCTTGTAGATAAAAAGGTTATGTTATAAAACTGTCTTGCCGACTATGGGTCATTATATTTTATTGTAGCTTACAGTTTGGTTTGGTTTCATAGCTGTTTACGTGGGCTACAAAGACAAAGTACGTCTTCCGGTCAGCGGGTTCCCGGTTACGCGCAGTTTAATGTGCGCGGTCGCAGTGGCGTGCACGTTGCGCGCTCCCGGAGGCGCACAGAGGTTCCTTGCATCAGCACCAGTGGAGCTGCGCCGGGTCCCGCTCACTGGCGCTTTCTCTGCAGGTTTTTGGAGAATCCTTTGTTTTGGTTTAAAGTTTGGGCTTTTGAATCGGATTTATTTGCGCCTTCAAGGACTTCAACGTAACAAACCGTTAACACAAGGTAAGACCAAATAACCTCAATCCCACGTCTAGTCGGGCTCTGCACACTCTGTTGTCTTTTCGTGAAGCCTTGTTTTTTAAGAAGAATTAGTAGCCTAAAGTTATTTTTGCATAAATATTATTTTGTGCTGTGTTCTTCCGGTGTTGGTTTTGGGCAAAAAGGTTCCGATTGATCCTGCGCAAAATGAAAATTGGCAGAGAGTCCTGACTTCAGTGACAAAGCCTTAATCGATTCGATCGATTGCGTATGTGATGGAAAGACTTTTAACGCGAGTCAACACGCGCTATAGGTCCCTCATTACCATGAGATAATGAATCATTGGCTGCTTGTACAACATGCTTTATAGTCTTTATTCAAGGAGCGTGCAGTGCAAACAATCAAACAGGAGTTAATTTCAGCTGAACATTAGGGTATGATCAACTCTGCTCTGGGTAATACTGGGTAAAAATAGTAATAAAAATATATTCAAGATGTGGGAATATGCCATTATTTGAGTATGGAAAAACCTTTCAGGTGAATGTGACAAAGTGATGTTGTAAAAGTTTATTAATTAGTTCCTTGAGGTATGAATTTTTTTCTCCAAATTTCAGCAGCAAAGCACAAGTCTATCTGGGGAATATAATTAATGTGTGTGATTGCATCTTTAGGGACTTTCTGTTCTAAATGTATAATTAGAAGCTGATTCAACACATTGTGTCTCCCTGCCTTTCCCTCAGGATGTGTGGCGTGGACGTAGACCTGGACGATGGCTCTGGGGAGGAAGAGAAAGAGGAGGAGATCTGGATTGGGGAGGGGGTGAAGATGCTGCCACCGCCTGTGGCTCACAGTGGGGGGAGTGCGTGGGGCAGCCGCAGGGGCAGGTGTGGGTGTCTGGCCTGGGGCGTCGTCCTGGTGACGTGGAACCTGTGCATCGTCGCGGCCTGCGCCCTGCTTCTGGCTCTGGTGTTTGCTGTGGTGCTCCTGCCCGCCATGCTGCTGCTGTACGCCGGTTTCCTCTGCCATTCAAGAGTGAGTAGCTCTTTTGTTTTCAGAATCTAGCCTAAACTTGCCCAAGAAATCTGTTTTTTATCTGAACACCTGCATATAGGTGCAATTGCCAATCCACAAAAAAATCATTACTAATCAGCGTACCCCTTCTTAATTTAACATCACTGGTTGACAGGATGTGATGGCAACTCAATTCAGCAATGGCTGAAGTGACTATTTGACAAGAAACGTAAACTTTACCAAATTTAACCCTAACCCTAACTTAAGACTAAACATGACTCAGTTTCAGGGTTTTTATTCCAAGTATTTGCAACAAGAAAACATAATGAAGGCCTACTTGCTGCCTCTCCTGCTGCCTCTAAAAACCATAGGCCCACCCAGGTGCACATCTGACCTGCCTGCACTAATCACCTTTATCCTCTTGACACCCATGGACTAAACCAAACAAACAACAAAAAGGATGCTAGTATGAAGATATAAACATTATGTGAGGTTAAAACAAAATATAAGAAATGTCATCCTGGCAAAAACATACCCAACGTACTAAATAGACAAAATCCCTCAACTAAATTAGTACATTATTTTGACACAAGCAAAAATACCAAACTAATAAACCAAACCTGCAGAATGGACAAATAGCTGCTACAATAGCGTTAATACCAAGTCTGTTGAGCTGGCAGGAGCTTTGGTAATCTGCTTTGTTATAATTGTCTGAGATAATGGCTTAAATGTGGTGCCAGTGGACCCCGTGGTGAGGGATTCTCTTGGACTAATAATTACACTTGTAGTTTATGAAAATAGATGTGCTGCCTGCACCTGGACCACCACAGGACTGATATCAAATGAGAAGTTTATACAACACACCACAAGGGGTCACTGTCTGCCAGTTTGCTGAGGGTGTCAGTGCCAAGCCTGGATAAATGGAAATGCTTATATCAAGATGCAAATCCAGTGTGATTGCTAATTCAATGAAAATATAACTTTAAAAAGGGCTTTATTTAACACATGCCATTTTTGTTATTAAATGTTGATTTTGACCTTCAGAGTTTAAGAATGTTTACAGTCCTGTAAAAATGCTTTTCAAGCTTGTTGCTCACTGAGAAGCCACAGATGCTGAAAAGCCATCAAATCAGCTGCTCCTATACAACTCATTTACACCTCTGCCTTTGCCAGTCAGACTTTAATTCCCACGCTTCTATAACTCACATCATAACTCACATCACCATTTCTGAATCCATTTGGTAGGAAAAACAACAACTTTGTGACCCCAGAACTTTCTATTCTTGATCATCTCAAAGAAAACAGCCCACTCAAAAAAAAAAAAAAATCTATTGTTGCTTAAATAAATGTTTTATGCTACAAATATAGACATAGAAAAATAGATGGAATTAGATTACATAATGCAGTCCACATTTGTACAATAGTCTGTCTGAAGTCTTTGGTTTTGCTGTTTGACTCCTCACGCTGTTCCTATGTTCTGGGAGTTCAGGCATGAATGCTTGTGCCATTGGAAACAAATGACTGCATTATCTCTCATTAGGAGAGCGACAGGCAGCGGGGTCTTTGTGAGAGAAAGGCAATTATAGCCTTCAGGAAAAATCTACATAAACATAATACTCTTGCCAATAACTGTTTCCCAAGACTATTTCAGCATGGTAGCTTTTATTAGCGGCAGCACCTTTTCCCATACAGTGAAGTTAAATATTTTACCTACGTCTGGTAATGGTGATGGGATATAAGCAGTGTTTTGTGGAGGGACCTTGTACTAGGAAAAGAGAAGAGCTGGATGTAAACACTTCACTATTTAAAAATGTAAAAAGTAGGGCTGCAATTTTACTATTTTTCAATAGTCAACCAGTTAGCGTTATTAATCCAATAACGTTGTTATCGTCATGATGAAACCTCTTTTCATTCATTCAGTCTTTATAGTAGTGCTGTGAAATTAATCGTATGTATAATCGCGTATATAATTGTGATTTCAATTATTGATCTATTAAATTACAAAAATGTTGTAATAAAAAATACATGTAATTGCCTTTTGTTCAGTTGCCATGATTATAATTTTTGACATAATCGATCAGCTCTAGTCAATAATCAAAATAATGATTAGAGAATTTCAAAACAGTCAAAGATTATTTTCGTATCAGACTACTGTAGTTGTGATTATTCTGAATAATCTTTGCAGCTCTAATGGTGACATGTAAAGGCCAGTGATGCAGGAAGGGTTGACATATCTTAACAAAATGGTGAGCTTGTTCTTCCATAGGTAGTAGTATAATTCCACATCTTAAATTGAATTACAGTGTGGGTCTATAATGTTAATATTACTGTTTGATTACATTATATGAAAATCTTTTGGCTCTTTATTTATGATTTTACTAAGAGTGACAATGGCCTGGTCAGTACTGAGGCTCTGATGTCAGTGTTTTCGATTTTGGCGTCAGGCGTTCATGTTGAGGCGTCTACAGTGATAATCCTCATCCTCACGTGTACATCTCACTTATTGATTCACTGGAACCGTTTGTCAAAGTCAATATGTCCGAAAGGTTTGCAAGCACAGGTCACATGCATGCTGATCAATTATTAATCGAGTCGAGATCCAATCATTCTTATTTGTCAGTGATCAATTAAAGGCTTTTTAATCGACAGACCTACAGCCAATCCAAGCCAATCCTGATCCAGAGCTCAGACTTTGGAGGAATAAATTTGACAAAATGTTTTTGTGTTAAATGGCACTAATTAAAAGCTTTTTTCATGTTTGGGAAGTCAAAATATCAAATTATAGTTGTATTATTAGTATTACAGTATTACAGTAGTATTAGTATCAAAACAACTGTGAAATCCTTAATGTCTATATGACAGGTTAGACGTAACAATTCACTAAAACGTAGTTAAGATTATTTTATTTAAGATTTTACTAAGCATTTTTCCTGTGTGTCCCCAGTTTGATATTTTTTGAAAAGTTTATAATGTGACTTCCTGGTTTGGACACGGGCAGCAATCATGACATAGGTGGAGGTAATTCCACAACTGTTACCTAGCAACCATTTTGAAAACAACAAACAACATCAAATGTATGTCTCTTTTTGATGACAGATGGAGGGATTCTATTTTAGAACTCATCACTACTTCCTGTATTTTAAACTTTTGAGAGAACCTGTCATATAGACTTTAATTTACGTTTATTCAAATTCATATCAAAATCCACTTTACACCTTTCATACAAAAACAAAAACAGTTTCCAATGCTGCACAAACACAGAACAATAAAAAACAATGAAAGGTATAATAAGTGCTCAATCTCACACTTCCCAAAACAATAAAACCAGTAAAATCAAAGCCAACCACAAAACCATTAAGAGTTCAAATATGACAGGTTAGACTATACATTTTGTTAAAACGTGGTCAATATGTTGCTGTGGATGTGAGCGGTGAGAGTGGATGTGAGCGGTCAGATGAGAGCGGTGAGAGTGGATGTGAGCGGTGAGAGTGGATGTGAGCGGTGAGAGTGGATGTGAGCGGTCAGATGAGAGCGGTGAGAGTGGATGTGAGCGGTGAGAGTGGATGTGAGCGGTCAGATGAGAGCGGTGAGAGTGGATGTGAGCGGTGAGAGTGGATGAGAGTAGTGAGAGTGGATGTAAGCGGTGAAATGAGAACAGTGAGAGTGGATGTAAGCGGTGAGAGTGGATGTGAGCGGTGAGAGTGGATGTGAGCGGTGAGAGTGGATGTGAGCGGTGAGAGTGGATGTGAGCGGTGAGAGTGGATGAGAGTGGTGAGAGTGGATGTAAGCGGTGAAATGAGAACAGTGAGAGTGGATGTAAGCGGTGAGAGTGGATGTGAGCCGTGAGAGTGGATGAGAGTGGTGAGAGTGGAGGCGAGTGGATGAGAACGGAGAGCGGATGAGAGTCTACAACTGTGTTTTTTGGCTGTAATGTCTAAGATATTAGTTATTTTTTCTGTTTTACATTAAGCTAGTTCCTTCACAACAGTTGAGCATTTGTTTACCCGTTGCTATGGACATGTCCACAGAGCGGTGATATTGACCTTATTCCGCCCCGCCCACTTTTGCCTCTTTTTGCCACAGATCGCACACCTGTTGTAAACACACTTCTGGTTTGATGAGAACCCCATTTATGTAAATGCCGAACGACGGAAAGTCACTGCGCTAAAATATTATATAAAGACGATTGATTTGAGTAAAGTGTTTAATGTACACTTACAACAACAAGTCAACAATGCACCGATTTCTGGTGCGGCCTGAAAACAGCTTTTTAATCTGTGTAGAACTTATTTTCTGTTGAGCTCGTGTGCCCCATGTAAAATAATACAACGGAAAAAAGATGAGGCGCCCACGGAAACTTCCAGAATAAGATGAATAGAATGCAGTTAACTACAGCCGGAACTACTTGTGCATTATACAAAATGAACGCAAAGCAGGTAGCATTAGCATTGGTAGCATATATAATTTGGTGACCCTCAGCTGTTGTTATGGATGCCTATGTGATTAATATACCATACAAATGAATTGTGACATCACTCTCTGGCACGCAGCCATAGCATTTTGTAAACACTAAACGTGTCCATGGCATCAGATGAAGACACATCTCTGGAGGGCATTTGAGTCTTATTAGTTGAGACAAAGGATGAAAGTATTACATGTTTGCACTTTTCCTGCTGGCATTGGAACATTTTGCTCTGTGCTTGAGCAGCTGTTTCAGTGCTAATCTCAAGCTGATCCCCCTCTTGATGTTTCTTTCCCTCCTTATCTGGCATTTCTGTCTTTTCTCACCTCTTGAGTCTAGCCTCCTTCTCGCTCACTCGTCTCAGTTGATTGACAGCTCGGCGGGCAAACCACAGCTCTAGCCTTCTGCTTATCAGAGGTGTTAAAGGAACCTAGGGGAAAAATAAAACACTGTCACACATGACTGCACAGTCATTCTACTTAGGCCTTCAAGTCTGCAAACATTAGAGGTAGTAACTAGACTCTAAACAATACTTCTTACTTGGCCTTTTCTTTACTTAAGAGTATCATCAAATGTTTCACTACTGTTGGGGAGCTACACCACACCGAGCTCAAACTACTACTTAGTTACACAGTGCAGTGCACAACACACATTTTCATTCTCAATTAATTGCAGTGAGGGAGGTTAAGCAGTGATCTAAATCATAATAGCTTTGGTGCTGGGCCCTACATTCTGCCTTTGTATTTTAGGGCAAAACACTTCACCAACCTTGCTTTCAGGCCTTGGTGCAAAAGTGTCAGGCTGTCATTCACGACGGCCATTATTGTTAGTACCATGAATATTTGTGTGTAGAAGGTCCTTATAGGAAAATTCAACTTCTCTTTTAAAAAACTCACATATTTTGTCCTTTACCAGAGTGAAGTATGCATGTGGAGTACCTTCTGCACCTGTGACAAACGTTCATGGCCCGCTAAAGAGCATTTGGTAAAGCCTGTTGTCTTTGTTCTCTGGTCCTTGTAGGTCCTTGACGCGCGTGCTGCAATGTGCCAGTACCTGGATGACAACAGCTGCTCGGCTCTGATCATCCTGGGCTTCGTGATGATGTCACCGCTGGTCGTCGTAGCAGCAGCAGTGTTCTGTGGGCTCCTTCGAAAGTTTCATGTCCTGTTTTGCATCCAGCCCATCTCCAGAGCCTGGTACAGAGGCCGGCTGCTGGACTGGGCTACCAGTGTCCACGCCTGGGTTTGAAGGATATATGTGCTCATCTGCAAGAAACGCAAAAGACTTAATGGGACATGACAGTAGATAATAGACAAAATACAGTGTTCACTCCTGATTCATTTGGTCTTTGGTTCATATCTAGACAATTTGTTTTGAGTCGTACTGACCCAGGACAACAGCAAAATCAGTTTAAATAATCTGACAAGACGCATCACAAAAACATCTTCTGAAAAGGTTGCAGACTGACCATCATAATATGTCAATGCATGACACAAAAATACAGTCAAGTCACTGTCAAGGCTGAATGTCCTTAGATTACCTCACCTCACTCAGGCCAAGTAAAATTATTAGACATGGAGAGGCAGGTAAAATGATTCTTGTTAAGCGCAGGTTTTATTTCAAAGTTCAAATACATTAAGTTCCTAAGAGAAGATAAGGTTCAACTCTTGCTTTCATATATACGACATCACAACATTCCATCAGCCAGTGATATTTAATACACATAATGCAAAGATAAAATTAATATTGCTAAAATGCTGATTTTGGTTGTAAAATAATTATTTCTTAGGTCTACTCACTGAGAGAAATCATCAGGTTCCACATTTGTGAATTTACCTGTGAAATATTTAATGGTAAAGTTCAGTGTTATCAATAGGTTCCATTCACGTTCTAGAATGTGATGATGTCATAACCTCAGATGGCGCAAGAGTCACTTTTCTCTTGACTGGCAAGTCCAGAATAATATATCTATGTATTATTTATACACGATATATCAGTCTGGTCGCCCTGCCCTCCGCCGTGCCTCGAGTCAACTCCAAAACGTACCGAGCAATCAGATTCGTTTATTTCAGTGACTGTAGCGTGGCGGAAGTAGCGGAGTTGGCTACAACACCACGTATTCTCAAAGGCTGTGTCCGAATGTCCACACTCTCTTCTTCTCTAACCCGTCAATCACCACATAGTCCGGCCCTGTTCAGTGACTAAATAGTGCACTCAGTCCTGGAGTGATTCGGACACGCAGCTCACTACTTTCTCCTCGCCGTGGGTCACGTGACTCGCGTCTGGGAGAAAAGAAAGTCCGACAAAAATTGATTTCTGTAATGAATATGGATCAAATGCCTGACACGCACATATTTATGGACTAATAAACATCATACAAGTTTTATTCATCATGGATCACACGGGAAACATCAAACGGACTGGATTATTCAACTTTTTGCCGGAGATTTGCGATCTATTCACAGCTCAAGCTAAGGTAAGCGGCTAACGCCAGCAACGCTGCAGCTAACGGTTTGTTTAAAGTGTTTTGTTCATAATCTCGGCCCAGCAGTTCGTTTACAAAGCTCCTCTTTCTGCTTTCATTCAGTTCACTGTAGTTTTTCTGACCCTCGCTATGCATTGTGGTTAATTTTGACCGGTCTAGTGACCATCGCTGGACACTACTTTTCAAGATGCATTGTGGGAAATTTTGAGTGCACAACTTTTCGCCTGTTGGACATCCGGGCAGCACTAAAAACGCGTGACCACTATACAGTGATAACCATGATTGTATAGTTCTATGGTGATAACTCTGATTGGTTTACTCCGCTCCCGTTTGCTCGGTGTTTGCTCCGCCCTAGAAATCGAATCGACTCAAATACCGACCAGACTGGATTTTTCCAGGCAAACTTTCCTCTATTGATAACATTGAACTTTGCCATGAAATATCTCAACCAGATGATTTCTTTTAGTGACTTGACCTAGAACTCACTGTATTACATCAAAAGTCTGCCGTTTAACAATATTCACTTTAAGTTGCCCATCTTCTGTATTAAACATCTGTTGAAATGTTGTGATGTCACGTGAACGCATCCTATTGGAAAAAGGAGCTCCTGCCCTCCATTTGAGGTTATGACATTATCACATTCTAGAACATGAACGGAACCTATAGGAAAAACTCGCTCTTGCTCCTCTAGAATCTGAAAACAACCAGTCTATGGGTTTTTAGAAAACATTGGCATAGCAAACAGTTTAAAACAAAATATACTTTAAATGAGAAAAAGTCCTCAAAAAATTGCATAGAACATTAATTAATGAAAGTTGAGAAACGTGTTATTTTGTCGCTGAGTGATGTGATGTGTTTGGGTTTATCTTGGTAAATGTAGCCTCCTGTATCTGGACTAATAAGTACATCTTGTAGATATTTGTGATATACACATACACATTGACTGTATATAGGTAACAATTAATATTTTATGATTTGTTTGGAAATAATGCATTTCTCAAATATCTTGCTGTATTTACAAATCTCCATACTGTTAATAAAATACTTCTTCACCAGACGGACAAAGATTGTGTCAACACAACTGTGTTATATTACAAAATGGCAATTTATGATGGTGCAAGGGAAAGTCCTAAACATAAACCAGCTAATTAAACAATGGAAACACACAATACAATTACATGGCACTCTATCAACAATTACTTCTTTAATCAGAATAATATTTGAACAACATACAGTATATTGTTTTATTATAAAGTGATCTTTACTGAAAAGACTAGACAATATTTCTATCATGTTCGTCCTCTGAAATATGATGCAGTTTAGAGTTAAAAATATGGTCAAATTGAAGTAGAGTCATGTATAACTTTTATTACTGCTTGTTTTGTATATCACACTTAAAGTAGTAGTAAATCAGGTTGATTTGAATATTGTGTAAACTGGATAGGACTTTCTGTAATTTAATGTGGTTTTATCTTCAATCTTGTAGCATCGTTAGCAGCTTCTTCCTCCAGAGAATCTGAAAAATGATCTTATGGTTAATTTCAGTGGAAGATTGGATTACAGCAATAGCATTAATTTGTAATTTGAGAAATCAGGCCATTTGTTTATCCACAAAAGCCTCTCCATAATGTTAGACACTTACAGTATTCTGTGCTATATGTTATTCTCAGACATGTTTTATTTTTGTAAATTAATTCTTGAATTTACAAAAATACTGTGCATAAATTAAATGCAATGTGGCAATGTTAATTTAAATGCATGACGTCTGTTTGTTTTTTAAAAGCATTAATCCAGATCTCTGTTTGGATCTGGGATTGTACTCTGATTTTATTAAATTGTCACCATACATTGTAAGATAAAGGAGGTTTTGTGACTTAACTGTGTGATATGCCTTATAGCATTGTGAGATAGAGCCAGTGCCTTAGCAGAGGCTTGTGTTATAAGTGCTTTGAAGATTTATATCCTAGTTTTTTTTTTTATTCTGTGTAATTTTAATTTTAATTTTGCTGTTTTATCATTCTTTTTAAACCCTTTTAGTCCATTGCGCAGTGCTGTTTGTCATATTTATGTTGCCATGAAGACAAGTTATCCTCTAAATCAGGGGAACACTGTTTGTGATGTGACCTGTTTACAAGGACGGACAATTAGCAGCTTGTGAATCATACACACAACAAAATGCACCGAGCAGTGTAGAACGCTGGAGTTCCTGGTTGTATCGTCCTCTTGTCAATAAAACAATAAAACATAACACAATTAAATACTCTGAATGTGTGTATGTTGTTGTTGTTGTTGTTCCACACAGAGCACTGCTGTTGACAGAATTGTTCCCATTTAAAAATACACTCACAGATGATGCTTCAACAAAATTGAATACATCTGCCCTTGAACTTAAGAGGAACTCCATGTTTTAAACTGTTTGTGACAAAAGAGTAATAATAACACCAAATAGAGGCTACAGTTTCAAGTAGAATACAACATTTTCAGGGTTGCACATGGAAAACCATTATACACTGAGGGGGTCTTCAAGCGCTCTGTATTGATGAGTGTGAAGTGTGGACACACTTAAGCCTAATAGGCCTAATAGATTGTGTCCATGTTCTAGGATTTGTCATAATCTCAGAGGGCAAAGGCCTGCATGGGAGATTAGGTGTTTGTGAAAGAAATTTCCAGAATAGAGACAAACATTGAATCTTATCATTATTTGTTTGGGATTGGCTCCCCAAACTCATCATAATAATCTTATGTCTTAAGTCCTTTCACCTGACACATCTTTGGAGTTGAAAAATGGCACCACATTCTGAATTTATTATTATTATTTTTTTTTTTAAATAAATCTGTAATTACAAAAATATGAACCATAAACCAGGCCAACAAATCTGCATTTGACCATTAAACACCAAATTCTACTATAGAATTCCAGCTCAATGTAAACTACACGGATTCTACAATGTCGTGATGTCACGTGAACACCACCTAAAGGTGCAGCAGGGGCTCAGGTGGTTCACATGCAACAACTTGTATGTATACTGTTGTTGCCCTTGGGCTGGACACTTCATCCACCTTGCCTTGTGTCAATTAGGTTAAAGACTCAGAATTAGCAGCCTACATCTGCCCCAGGGCAGCTGTGGCCACAGAAGAATCTTATCATCACAAAATGTGGAGAGAATGAAAATTGCGATGTAAAATGTGTAAAGCACTATATACATGCAATGCATTATTATTATTGGTTATATATAGTGCAATGCACTTCAGTTTCTGCAGTAAAGATGGACCTGTTTATATTGAGAGAGAATGGCCAGGCATAAAATATTAACCAGGCCTGAGCTCAGGCTGCAAATGTAAACATAAAGCAAATTGAAGCTCTCCACAGTCTGAAACACATCCTCAATGTATTGTGGCCCATGAAATGTACCTTTATATCTAATGTTTATAGTACAAAACATATGTAAAAACATTTCAGAGCTATCCAAACAAACCCACCCATTAAAACGAATTAGCATTTTCTCTAAATGTTGTTTGTTAACTATTCATCGCTTGATTTATTTCTCTAATACGTTGTGTATTTCTGCTGATAGTGCCTCCAGTTTTCTGTTGAAATGTCTATCTAATTGTTTTTAGTTTGTTTCCTGTTTCGCGCGCCATTTGTTCTGCCTCATGGAAATCTATTTTGAATCGATGAGAACCAGACTAATTGACAAATAATTTGCGGGGGGAAAAAATGCTTCTTATTTCCTTTCCACATTTGAATAAATGCCTTATGCCACCAAAGCAGGACTAAACAAGCCTGAAGTACAAACAGATTTAAACAATGTCTATTCCTAAAGTAGCTGTGAAAATATATAAGAATAACTTTGCATTAATTAACTCCCACTGACCAGACAGAACGCTTCATCACTTAAAGTTTGTTTTGTTATGACAGAGACAATGTATGAGGCTTAAGTCATTGCAGAAAAGGCATAAATATTCTAATCACAAATACATACTAAACGTTACATTGCTTTAAAGATGGACTGCGTAACTTTTCCAGTGGCGGGTCTGCCGCTGGTACGCAGATGTCATTGTTTAGCCTGGAATGTTGCACAGAACATGGCATTGAACTGATCGAACAATTTATTTTCAGGTGTTCTTTATATTATAAACCTTGAAATGTATTCTTACTTTTTGACCTCTCCACAGAGCTGACCTGAAACATGGCCCAGTGGCGCCCCCTGGTTATCTCCATGTAGATATTTACAGTAAGTTTAATGCCATATTGTGGAACATTTTTGGTAAAACAATACAATCTCATGGAATGAAGCAGATGGTCCTCTAACAGAAAATGTACATATAGTGCAACTGTAATAATATGACCAGTGACAAGTGAAATTAAACATTTTGGCCACTGTTGGGAGACATATGGGAAGCAAGAAAATATTTTGTTCTCATATATGGTGTTAGGGGAAGTAAATGATCAGTTTTCACACTACAAGGAGTTGATGGCGACCACCTGTATCTGTATTGTTGTCCTGCACAAGTGGATGCAACACATGGACTCTTCTGTGCAATCTAAAAATATTAGACTCAGTAAGTTGGTAACTTGTAAAAGCATTAACTTAAAGTTTATATAACAGGTTAGATTACACATTTCACAAAAGCACGGTGAACATGATTGATGATAATATTTTACCCTGACAGTTCTTGCACAGTTTATAATTTTACTTTCTGGTTGAATCCATATAATTTAGTAATAATAGTACTAGATTACAAATGTCAACTTTTATTATTCAAGTTTTCTACACAAACTGCAACTTGACTGATAAATATTTATATATGTTATAAATATAAATATTCACCACTGGTACTATCCCACCAAACTATGTCATGATTAGACAAACATAAAAAAAATCATATGTGCTTTAAGTTTGCCCCTCTCAGTGTTACATCAAATTGTACAACTTGTTCCACTTTTTGAGTTGGTCATCCTAACTAGCAACTTACAGAGTATCCCCTAAAACTGCAGATATTTTGGGGTGTACCCATGCAGTTATTGACCACTGGCTGTTGAATCAAAACTGGGAAAAGGGCTCAGAGTTCACAGTGCTTACAGAATATGTGGTTCAAATGGTCCAATGAGATTTATTTGGTTTTACAATAATTTATTTTGAAAGGATATTTTTACAGACCATAGCTTGTTTGTTTTTCATCAAAATTTTCAACTATTCACTCGTCTTCTTCAGTTGTCACGTGTTGTGATGTGTCTTGGTGGATCAAATGGTTTAATAATTTTGACAGAGATCCAAACAAATGTTCACCAATAAGCCACCATAATATTCACAATGTTAATATTGTAATTCAACCAAACTGCAAAAGACAGTTCAGTTTAGTCTTTCCTGCTCAGTTTTTCTGGTCTTAAAACCTAACAATGGAGGTGACAAGTGTGAGAGATCGGGCAAATTCAGCAGAGCAGAAACGTCCTTTGTGCTCGGCACTTTAGGAAAAGGTCAAATGGTGATTACTGCATTTATGTGAGGTGACTGTAAAATAACAGTATATAGTATTATCTGTCCTCTACACCACTGAATACCTAATCATGTGGATTTACTTAGAAAGGAAATTGTTTTCTAAAAGTAGCACACTCAATAGGCCCCGTCCGTTGAGAGCAGTCTGACAGCTCGAATATAAGCAGAGACACTGAGAAAAGGCTCTGAAAGGTGAGTGATTACTGTGTGGCATTAAATTCAAATAAGTGCTGTATCAATGTAATTGGCCCTCGCCAGTAAACTGGCGAGGGACATTGTTCTTCGCTGGTTTATTGCTTATTATTTCGACCGTTTTCATACTCTTCGCGGCCCTTTTTGACCCAGTAAACATGCACGAAAAGTCTTCAATGGGGGTATAGTCGCGATCGGCCCGGAAAAAAATTTCGTATTTCCCGCGTTTCGAGAGCGTCCGACCCGGCCCGAACGAGCAGCACCGGCCCGAATCGAAACCCTATGGGAAATGGGACGAGCAAATTTTGCCCGACGCGCACGAAACTCGGAACAGTGATAGAGAACAGTGAACCGAGCAAAACATGACATTGGAGCGCGGCCCTCGGACCAAGCGCACGGCGGCCATATTGGACCGAAGTCGCCACGCCAGTTTGACTTTTTGACGGAGAACTTGGACTAGGGCTTTTGCCACACGTGGGTCTGGCACACATTTATGCGATCGGGACACATTGAAATTCAATAGTAATCCACTTTTTTTCGGATATCTCAAATGGTCTCGCCGTTGCTCGCCATCGAAGAACGCCTTCGTTTCCTGTTTTTACGATCGCATGTCACGGCTACACGCTTGGACTGAGAGAGCTGTAATTTCAGTCACGAGTGCGTAATTATGATCTGAATGTAATGCATTAATAAAAATAAATAAAAAGTACTCGCTAGCGCCCCCTACCCATTAAGTCAAACATCGACTTTGTCCGATTTGGACGAAACTTGGGGAATATGTCCAGTGCAGGACGCCATGAAAAAAACTGAATTAGTGATATGGTGCATTTATCATCGTTGGCCACCAGGTGCAAAGAGTGCTCACCAAATCATTTCAATAGCTCCTGCACGCACATGCATACTCCGATCGACATGAAATTTGAAACACTCGTAAACGTAAAGCTGCTTAATCCATTTATATGCGCACAATAACAATCAACCCTACGGCGCCACCTGTAGGAGCGCACTAAATTACAATGGGGAGAAAAACAATTACTTTGACTTTTATTAGTGAAAATTTGCAGACAATTCCTAGACGGCCTCCTGATCAGAAAAGCCAATGAGACCCATAGCCTACTTTTCACACTTTTGCCTCTAGAGGCCTCCAGAGCTCCCATTCATTGTCTATGGGACTCAGACTGTTTTCACACAAGGCTGCAATAAAAAACAACTAAAACCTGCAGGACAGCCACCAAACTCAATACAGAGACTCCTTTTAAGGGACATTAATGGGTCATAACCGTATTTTTCCTGAAACTAATAAACAGCCTCTAGAGCGCCACCTTTTGGGTGAGGCCTATGGAGAGGGAGACACATTTACTTTGGAGGAGGCCCATAAAATTTGGCACAGTGATAGTACACATAAAAAGCACCCTAAAACATAATTGGTGCTCAGTCATCAGACCAACGACAAGGCGGCCATATTGATTTTCATTTTAAAGCCACTTTAAGATTTTGTTTTCCATTGAGAACTTGTCGTAGGGTTTTGGGCCTAGATCAGTCTAACATACATTTTCCTGATCAGGACGCATTGAAATTCAATAAAAAAACAGTTTTTGGAGATATCTCTTAGGGTTTGCGCGTGACTTCCTTTCAAATATCGCCATCATTTCCTGTTTTTGTGCTTATCCCTCAGAGGCACTTGGACTGTGCCTACAGAGCCCAAATTGCCACCAATGATGGAAAATTGAATATTACACAAAATTGACCAGGGAGCACAGGACCACTAATAACTATAGCGCCCCCTACAGTTCACTTAAAAGTGTCCAGATTGTCCAATTGACACCAAATTTGGGGACATGATTCTTTGCTATATAAGATGCAAAAAAGTCAATGAGACCCATGGCCTATTTTTCACACTTTTGCCTCTAGAGGCCTCCAGATCTCCCATTCATTGTCTATGGGACTCAGACTATCTTCACACAAAGAGGCAGCAAAAACCCACTAAGCAGTGAGTAACAGCCACCAAACTTAATACAATGTCTACATATAAGAGACATTAATGGTTCATAACCATATTTTTCATGCAAGTCAAATACAGCCTCTACAGCGCCACCTGTTGTGTCAGGCCTATGGAAAGGGAGATGCATTTACTTTGGAGGAGGCCCATAAAATTTGGCACAGTGATAGTACACATAAAAAGCACCCTAAAACATAATTGGTGCTCAGTCATAAGACCAACGACAAGGCGGCCATATTGATTTTCATTTTAAACGCCACTTTAAGATTTTGTTTTCCATTGAGAACTTGTCCTAGGGTTTTGGGCCTAGATCAGTCTTACATACACGCTCCTGATCAGGACGCATTGAAATTTTATAATAAACCACATTTTTGGCCTGTCTCATTCGGTTTAGTCATGACTTCCTGTCAGAATTCGCCTTCACTTCCTGTATCTTAAACTTATTCTCCAAGCTACAGGCATTGCCGTACAGAGCACAAACTGTAACCACAGATGTGGAATCAAATATTAAACAGAACAGACTCAGGAGCACATGAGCACATTTCACTATAGCGCCCCCTGCTGGTCATGTAAAAGTACCAACATTTCCTGATTTCCACAAAATCTTGCAATCTGATTTTAAGCATCAACAGCTGCAAAAAAGTCAATTACACCGATGTCCTATTTTGGCTCGTTTGGCCTGGGGGGCCACGCACATCCCCCATTAATTTCCTATGAGACATGTCATAAGTCTATGGAGAGGCCAAAATTATTTCCAGCAAAGTCAGTGAAACTCGGCAGACGCATTATTTCGAGCATTCCGATCGAAAAAGTCAATTACATCGAAGTCAGGTTTTGAGCGGTTTTGCCACTTCTGGAGAGCAGTGCCCGCCAATGCACTTCTATAGGGACGCCACCCGGTGTGAGTGGGGGGAGGGGGGATCACGGAGGCCCGAGTGACGCTCAGAGGAGGAGGACGGCGCCCCGGGGCGGTTTTGGACCGTCCGAGGCCGTGTGGGAAGGCGGTCGCGTGCGGGGCGAGGGCCATCATCGCCGCTTTGCGGCTTTAATTTAAATTATTTTAATGTCCTCTTTCAAGACATGGTTACAAATAAAAGTCCAATCTTAAAATCCAAACTTTCAGACAGTGATGAATGACAGTAATTTTCTGATTTGCATAATTGCAAACTGCAGTTGCTTGTATCTGTCTGACTCAAACAAGTCTATGCAACACAACGTTCACACTAAACACATGAAAATGTGCAATAAACTGGGACTAAATCAACGACTAGACCCGTACAAGAGCAGGATCTAACAAATTCTACATGGGGACTAAACTAGGACCAAACGATTATCACATCAGGACCCTGTAGTGTCAAAGTATGAAATTCACCACAGTTAAATATGGTCAAAATGATGCAAAAAAAAAAAAAAAAAAAAGAAAAATAATACTGAACAGCAAAGTAAAAGCTCAAGTAAACATTAAATATTTATGACAATGTCCTATAAACACCATAATAGCAAGGAGGAAAAATACACTTGAATGCTGAGTTTTATAACTGTGCTACATTTTAATGGCGCTCAGCCTGAGAACCACTTCTGTATAATAGCCACAGAGAGAGTATTATTTCTCAAAGTCACAGCCACAAAGACACTATGCGCAGAGCTCTTAATGCCCCCAGAGCTGTTACTGTTTCTATAGGTGCTCTCAGGTTCACCGCCACCAACATCGCTCTGGTCCAGCAATACTATATTCTGTATTATTACATGTCATTTATAATGTTTGGAACTGAAAAAACAGCACACAGAAATAAATCTATTGCAATTGTGGATGAGATGGATTATTTTTTTTAAAAGACATACAACTATATATAACAGTAACCTGAACAAAGAGAGACTGGCTTTGTGGATACATGTCTGTGATGTGTGTGTGAAGTTTGTGGAGAATAAAGGCAAAATAATTGTAATAATGGTTAATCAAATCAATTATTAACAATAGTATAATTATCGCCAAGAGTAGAGCCACTGCTCCTCCACGTCGAGAGGAGCAAGCTGAGGTGGCTCAGGCGTCTGTTCTGGATGGCTCCTGGACGCCTCTCTCCTGGCATGTCCCACTGAGAGGAGGCCCCGGGGAAGACCCAAGACACTGGGGGAAGTATGTCTCTCAACTGGACTGGGAAAGCCTCGGGATCCCCCTGGAAGAGCTGGTGGAAGTGTCTCTGGAAAGGAAGCCTGGTCCTCCCTGCTCAGGCTGCTGCCTCTGCAACCCGCAATAAAGCGGGCGAAAATGATTGGATGGTTGGATATTCATCCCTATGACTATTACTATCAGTGTTGTTCTCAGTATTATCTACAACAAACAACAATTTACAGCAATATTATTACTATTTCTGTTGTTTATTTATATTCACATTCACCATCATTCTCACTCTCTTTCACTGTTGTCATGAGACATGAGCTAATGCTGTTTGCTTATGGATGTGTGCCTCATGGCACGCATCCAGGTTTCAACAGGAAAAACAATACAAAAATAATGAAGTCAATTTTAATTTACATTAAATATTATATTTAGTACAATAGTCCACACAATATCCACACAAATGTTTTGAGCTGTCACATTGCTACACAAACCACACAGGACACAAGTCAAACCTCTGGGGCTATTGCCCTTGTTTGCACTTGTACAAGTCAGTCACCATGGCTAAAATTATGTCTGTGTTCAGATTAAATTTCAAAACAACAAGAAAAGAATGCTCTTATACATCTGTGTTCAGTCAACATGCCTATAAATCAAAAATTATCTCCACTGGGAAAGATATGAGCGCAGATAAAAATCCTTGCAGCAGCACACTTCATATTCAATTAACATGCAAAAGAACAGAGGCACAGCCGGGAAACAGAAAATCTCAGACAATCTTTAAAACATGAATTAGTTTATAGGAATGTTGTTACCTTGTGTGAGGGATTATTTTGAAGTATTTTGAAAGTATTCTATTATGCTGGATTTTCAAGCGAAGCCATTGTTTACAACAAGTTAGGCAGATTACACAACATTCACAGTCAAATGTCAATTTGGAAGACATTCCATTAAAGAAAAGAAGAAAAAAATTACGGCAAATACATTACGGCATTCTTGTTCGTGTACCACCAATGAAATCATATTATCTATATTAAAAAAAAACAACAACAACAAACAAACAATATAACAAATCACATACTCACATGCACACTCTCTCTACAGAGGTAGGTTTGGTCATGACTCTGCACTGACAGCATTAGTACGCTGTAAATGTATGTTTGCGCTGCAGCCTACACTGAGCATGCAAGGCTTAATAGGATTATTCGGTTGTAATGAACAGTGGCCAAAATAAACAGCCTCCACGTTACAGTTGTTCTCTGATGTAATATGCAAACAAAGCTAGATGCAGCCTTGTCTATGCCCATGTCATGCGTGATGTTGTAGCCAAGAGAAAAGTGATAATTAATATTACTCCATCTGCGGGATTTGTGTGTGGGAGGTCCTTTTAATTGGAGTAATAACCCTTTTGCCATACAGGATTCATCAATAAACACTCATCCAATTACCCGCGCTGTAATGTAGAGTTATGGAAATCCTCCTGGGGCTTAGGAGACGCTATGTAGGAGGAGGTGTCAAGAGCTGTCGACCCAACAACTCACAGACACCAGTTCCTCCACATTCATAAGTTGCAATCCAATGGAATGCTCACCTGCAGAAATATATTTTGTGATATCGGAACAGCTCTTTTGAACAGATTCTGATTTTGGATCAGGAGTTACTTTTTTGCATCTGTCTATCCCTTAACATTTCACCCCTCAAACTATCAAAGTTTTAAGATGTCATCACTATTTTCTTCCACTTGTTTCTATCAGTGACATGAAATCTTGATTGGTCAACACACAATTAAATACTTTTTACCCAGACCTCAAAGTTTACCTTTAAGTTCAGTGGATTTCAAACCTTTCACACAAAGAACCTCAGACAGAAAATATTTGTCCATCTGAATACCTCCAGAGCTAAACCACATCTAGGGATACACTTTTGCAATACTAGTTCTAAGGACAAAAATGTAGATTAAATTTAGGAATAATTTAAACTGCAGAGCAATCCGGTACAACTATGTTTGGAGAAGGTTTAGATCCAAAGCCCTACCACTCTGAAAGAAAAAGAACCATCATTTGCTCCTTTACTGGCTTCTTCTGACAAAAGTTTGTAAAATGTTGAGTAATATATCAGTAAAAAAAAAAAAAAAACTAATTTTGTAAACAATAACAACCAAACAACACAACAATTTAGATGTTTTTGTTAAGAACATAGTAAATTAGGTCCTGTGTTAGAGCTCAACCCAGCTACAAATTTACACTTTGAAGACAGTATTGAAGCTAGATTCTTATTTAAACAATATTGATACTAAAAACACAGGACAAAGTTGAACCTTATTATTTAATGCTCGTGCTCTTATAAAATATGCAGCTTGGGCTCTTTCTGGTTTAAAAAAGTACAGCATTCACAACTTCATAGGGCTGACATCTATTTTCAAATTATAGTTTAAGTTAGAGCTGCATGATTCATTTCTTGTGGAAACAACATATCCTGTCTTATTCTGTAGTTGCTAACATTGTAGTTTAGACGTGTACAAACATGATCTGAAATGTATGTGATTCCTCGATTAGTTCATACTGCAGTCTTTTCTCAAATGTTTACATAAATGTGTAAAATGTGAAAGTTGAACAGAATTCTGAAATGAAAATGCAATCGCAATGCTTGTCTGAAATGTCACAATTAGATATTTTGTAAACGTTGGTCAGCTTTAGTTTTAGTCGTAGAGAATCTGGCAACCCAAAGAGAGGTGCTCATTTTACTTTCTTATTGGACAATCACCTTGAGAAAAAAAACACAAAATGGAGACTTAAACAACATGGCAATCGTGTAAGACTGAAGGTTGATTAAGAATGAATCATTAAATCTTCATAGTCGTTGGAAGCAAAAGCAATATTTAATTTGAACATGTTTACTTCATATCTATGGATACAGATAGGTCTTTATATATATATATATATATATATTTTTTTTTTTTTTTTAATTAAAAACGAATCTTGCATACCCTACCCTACCCTACCTTTAAAGAAACACCTATTAGCTACTATCTACTATCTTATTATTATGGGTTTTTTTTAATTATCAGTGTGATATCAAAATTGATATCAAATATCAAGTCTTTTTCTTCAAAATCAAGTTTGACATTTTAGCCTCGTGACAACAATCTCTATATATATTTGCCGTGGCACACACTTCATTCCTGGAGCCTTTGCTTGTTAACTCCTCTCAACACCTGACAGAGCACATCACTGCTGCGCCGCTGTTAACAATGCCTGCCCTGTAGAATCCATTTTTAGTTTACTCGGCTAATCAGGGCTAATCATGTTCAGAGTCGCACTATTTGTTCTCACAATCAGACGCAATCACAGTTGGGGGGGTGTTAATAGTAATATTAATAATACATCCTATGTGCACAAGCAGCATCTCTCTGCCACAATAATAGTTCGTTTTTCGGGAGTTTTATAAGAGTATTTAGATTGGGATCATAAAGCAGACACTAAAATATGATTCACGTGGGTTTTGTCCCTTGTTGCTCTAGGCCTTTTTTGTCTATTTCGGAAGCTCTTTGTGAAAATGAAAATGCCGATGAGTCATTTACATCAAAATCCATTTTGTACTGCTGTCCTCACTCACACACGCACACACACACACACACACACGCACGCGCGCGCACGCACGCACACACACACTCACACGCACTTTTTAGAGATATTACATTGACTTGCGTTCATTCCCTGGAGATTGATACCATATTCTAAAAAGTGAGTTTTCTTAACTGCCTTCAGGCCGTCACTATGTTGTTCCTTGTTCTAAAATATATTTGAAATATTCATTTATGCACTTTTTCTCTAAGTTATAATAAAGATGCAATGTGTTTTAAAGTTACTGATTATTTAATTTACTGACATCAAAGCTCCTCTTTTTTATCTTCTTTTTTATGTTTGGTTATTCCATGTGCTTTTTTTACAGCTCAAATTACCCCTGGTGGGATCAGGGGCGTTGAACTGGGGGGAGTAAAAGGTACTGATTTCCTTGGGGCCCAGGGCAAGCATGGGCTCTCTAATGCATGCTCTGTCCTAATGACATCCGACTCCATCCCAATCCATAATGTGATTTTCTCTTTTTCTAGTTGTTCTTGTTATGCTTTTTGTTTTAGGGGCCGTGTGTGTGTTCCAGACACACACACAAAAATTGCACTGTATCATAAATTTGCAAGTTATTTTTATATGTATGAAAACATAGGATGTATTAAAGCAATAGTAAATAAAAAAACAAAACAAAAATAAACCAAATCATCATCAGGGGCTCACGAGAGGTTTGTACCTGGGACCCAGAATTTGATGCTACGCCCCTGGGCGGGATTAATAAAATTGTCTGGATCTGAATCTGATCCTAACATTAAATACTTGCCTAATCTAAGACCTAATCCTAACCTAAATTAAATTTTCTCAACCATCTAAACCATTTTAACGTTGAATCATATTGTTGATCTAATATTAAAAGATTTACATAATTGACACTTGATTTTTGTCTCCATAAGTGATTGCGTGCACACACAGCAAATTTCAGCTCCCATAATGTGAGGAATACTTGCCCACACTTTACGGCGGCTGAAATAACACGGAGACCTCCCATCTTCCCCTGCACTGCCATGATAAATGCATCCAACAGACAGAAGACCTCACTCACATTAACCTCTCCGGGACAAGTTAACAACACTATAGCAACAATTCTACTGCTGCTTTGAGCCATTTTTATATTAATATTTGTGGTGCTCCAGGTGTCATGTTGTTGAATTTTGCCCTTTATAATTCATTGTGAGGATTAATTTTTTAAGTAATTTATTAGAAAAAATTGTATATGTAAGATGCCGTGCACATGCAACATATTCTAAAAGTAAACCAAAACAATTGAACAGTGAGCCTCAGACTTTTGTGACGACGACAGTTGGGCTGCGTTTTTACTTTTGTATTCTCTGTTTCAAGACCATCCGATTTGTAAATGCTTAATATTTAACATTCATACTGTGCCTGTGCGTAATTGTGGTGCTGTGTGGCTTACTCAGAGAACAATCAGGCTGATCAGGTGGAAACATATTAAACCCATAAAACATCAAGGAAAATTACCATCTGTTATCATAGCTTGTGTTTCATCTAAACAGAAAAACACTTGAAATCAGAGCCACACGAAATGACGGAATATGATCAATTGAAATGTGAACTAAAGCTCTAGCATTTCATTTGAGCACCGCAGTCCTTGTTAAAGACTAAAATAGCTCATGTTTGACTGGGTTGCTTTTAGATCACACAAATTACAACAATTTTGTTTCGGAACACAATTTACAGCCTTATTTGAAAATAATTAGTGCTTAACTGTTCTGTCATACAATACGCCTGTGACGCAGACCCCAAAAGTGGGACACAGTGTGACTCTGGGACCAATTAAACAGCTCTTTTGGTGAAATGTCTGCTCTTGTCATCTCTTATAGAGATTTACTGTTGTGAAAAAATATATCTACAAACTGGGGTAAATGATGGTGAAATAAGTTAAAAGACAGCTCTAAATTAATATGTCCCATTGTAAACCATGCTTATTGCTGCAATACTACGACGGAGTATAAGGGCCATTTGGGGGAAAAAAATAAAAATGCGGACATTACGAGAATAAACTCGTAAAATTTCGACATTAAACTCGTAATTGTATGACTTTTTCTGGATTCGACTTTATTCTCATACATTTACGAGAATAAAGTCGTAATATTACGAGATAAAAAGTCGTAATATTACGAGATTAAAAATTGTAATATTACGAGAATAAAGTCGTAATATTACGAGATAAAAAGTCGTAATATTACGAGATTAAAAATTGTAATATTACGAGATTAAAAGTCGTAATATTACGAGAATACAGTCGAAAATGTGTATGAAGCCAGTACCTGTGTTATGGAGATATGGAGCATTTTGTGCGGTTATACTTTGAACTAGGGTTTACGCACGAAGAAATACTGTGTCTTTTAGCACAGCATCACCACATTATCATTAGTTTAAGGACTTTGAAGCGACAATGCAGACGTTTGGGTTTGTTTCGTCGGAAGAACCAAACAGATTTGGAAGAAATAGCTTCTTTTCGTAATATTACGAGATTAAAAGTCGTAATATTACGACTTTTAATCTCGTAATATTACGACTTTATTCTCGTAATATTACGACTTTTAATCTCGTAAATGTATGAGAATAAAGTCGAAGCCAGAAAAAGTCATACAATTACGAGTTTAATGTCGAAATGTTACGAGTTTAATCTCGTAATGTCCGCATTTTTTTTTTTCAGTTGGCCCTTATACTCCGTCGTACAATACCACTATATGTTCTCTTTAAACAGTACAAGGCTTGGCAAGTTTATTGCTTTACAAGTGCTTTACAAACATTAAAAGACATGTTAAGAAACACAATTCAAAATAAAAAAACATAAATATTAATATTGAAATCCATAAAAAAAAAAAAATTAAATCAAATTCTCTCAGTCATATGCATAGCCAAACAGAACTGTCTTCAGTTCAGCCTAGACTTGAAAACTGCCAGTGAAAACTGCCTTTCTGACAACATCAGGAATATCATTCCAGATCCTGGCTGCATAAAACTGAACACTGATTCCCCATGTTTAGTCCTGACTCTGGCACCTGCAGGAGGCTGGTCCCTGAGGTCCCCAGAGTGCGAGATGGTTCATATGGCACTAACATGTCAGAGATGTACTTTGGTGCTTGGCCGTGGAGAGACTTGAAACCAAGCCGAGCTGCTTTAAAATCTATTCTCTGAGCCACAGGAAGCCAGTGCCGTGACCTGAGCACAGACTAATGTGATGGTACTTCCTCCTTCTAGTTCTCAGAACCCGAGCAGCAGCGTTCTGAATGTACTGTAAGTGTTTCAGGGCTGTTTTGGAGAGGCCAGTGTAGAACACAATTTGTACACAAGTGCTTTACAGAACAGAAAAAGATGCATTAAAATCACACTAAAAGCACAATGGAGGACATGAAAATCACAAAAGAAAAAAATTATGTTGGTAAGAATTCTGTTGGAAAAAATATTCCTGTATTTAAACTATGTGAGACGCCCCTTGCTCTCACTAAATAGGTCATATGGTCACTTTGTGACAGATGACTGGTGTGAAGGCCGAGACATCAAGAGGCAAACTGTATGCCCAGGCAAACATGCAGATGAGAAAGTTTAATTTGTGTTCTTGGAGCTTACTGTACTCCACTGTACACGGTTCCTCTGTGGTGGAACTATGGACATCGGACCTTATAATGGCACCTTCTGCTGAGGGTGCCAAGGTGGCATAGTGCCAGTCAGCTGTTTGTGGACGCTCATATCCCCATGTGAGGCACTGATATCTGACTTACAAATTCATGCAGCGCCTGGAGCTGTCTGAAAATACCATTATAATGACCCTGACCAACCCTCAAATGAGCTCATGTCGCTCCACTTCTCACACATCGTCCCTAAATAAGGATTTACTTTCCTGTTTCTCTGCTACCCTTTAGTTCTTGTTCCGACCTACCTGCTGCAGCCACCCTCCACATTTTTTGTCTTCCACTGTAATCTCTGAACACAATGGTCCTGCTCCGTGTCTCATTACCCCCCCACCACCAGGAGGGGAGCGCTCCTACTATCACACATTATCCCCCCTCGCTTTACTGTCATTACTATCTTTCCACTTTATGGCTTAATACTTTGGCCTTTTACAAAACACGGCTGCTCAGCCTCGACCTCCCCATTTTGAGAAAATTAAAATCCATTTGGGTCATTATATTCTGATCTCATTACAGGTCTGTTGTGGGCTCCCCGCAGCTCTGGATGAAAAGAGGGTCTTTTATAAGCTGACGCACTCAGCAGGATTTCACCTAACGGGGCTCTCGGTGTGTGGCGCGTGCATCACAGGGGGGAAATGACTTCTGAGATATCCAGGTTTTACTGTTCATCACACCTAACCAAGTGATGTATTAAACCAGCAGTATTCACAATGTAATATTTTAGTTTTCAACACTGACTTATTGTCAAAAAGTCAAGCCCAATGACAACAATCTCAATGTGAAGTCTGTCACTTATACTGATTGTAGCTTGCTATCATGTCGTATTTTAAAAAGTAAGTATTCCTTACCACCCTCAGGCTGTCGCTTTGTTGTTCCTTATTTTAAAAAAGGTATCTGAAATATTTTGTCCCTATACTTCTGTTCGCCTTTTAAATTTAAACTCTAAGTGATAGATAATGTAATGTCTTTTGCTTCAGAATTGCTCCATTATGTGCTATGTTTTTGTTGTGTTTGGTTGTTCCATGTGGTTTTTAACTGCTCAAACTATTTTTAAAGTTGTCTGAATTTGAATGTCATGAGCTGAATCATTAATTCTGCAAAATAGTCAGCAGAATTGTCATCAACTTTATTTGTTTTTTTTAAATTGAGGCATGATGCATGAGGATTTGAGGAAGACAATTGGGTCTCTGCGTTAAAACTGTAGCTCCTGTGGGAACAATACCACTTTCACAAACTAATGTAATTAACCTTAATAATGTACAAAGATTTAATTCATTATGAAGAAATATATTCAGGTTTATAACTACTTACCTACAGTTTTTTTTAAATTGCTTTGGTCCATTTTCTGAAAATTCTCATAAATTTGGCAAATCTTTTGCACACTTTGCAAGCTCTTTGGTCAATGGGCTGGATCAGACTGTGCAGTGAACAGACTGTACATGAAAAGAGAGTGTTACAGTTCCGGTCTGTGTTTAAATAGTTAATCATTGTGTTTTAGGTGCTGCAAAAATTGTAGTTTTGAAATGAGACTGAAAATGGATATTAGGTTGTGCAAATGTGAGCTGTTTGCACCCCGAGAAGCAAGTTTTGTGCCAAACACATGAAAAAAGAAAAAGAAACTGTGAGAGTTTACGGGTTGAAGTAAAAGTTTAGGGTAAACTATTAGTTAATTTTGAATTCATTCTTTGTTCATTCTTAAGTGTAGTTATTATTACTCAAAGAACAAATCAGGACAGGTAATGCGCAGACAGGCTAATGGCCAGTTCCACTTTGTATACATTCATCTTAAAGAGATTTACAGAAAGAAATGGTTAGGTGTTTCAGACTGAGACGCTGTAGAGACAAGCCAGTATAGACTGAAATGTGACAAAATGTTGCAGATCTGCAGTTTTGCAGATATCTCTGTCAAAGGGGATCTTCAATAAGGAAATAAAAAGGCAGAGAAAGAGAGAAATAAATAGTGAGAAAGAGAAATAAATAAAGCTGTTAAAGTTAATTGAAATATTGAAACATGTTAAATTATTGATGTTTTCACATGGAGGCAGTTTTGATTATATCTCATCAAAGACGTAGCAAAGGGTTATGGTCGGATCAAATGTATCAAATGTATTTAATCTTTAACACCGAGAACCTTATTGTAGTATATCCTGCACTTACAAATATAATACAAAATGTACTTTGACAAATTATGATATGATTATGATGATTTTGATTAGATACTTCATTGCAACACTGAAGTGATATTGAACAACAATAAAAGAATAGATCTGTTAACTCTTTATAATAACTACCTTTATTCCTGCCTCAATTAAGCATGAAGAAAGACTTACTTCATTGTGAACAAATAGTTTGTTATGAATAATTCAGGTTTAGTAATAACTTCACTAATACTCTAACCCTTTTTCCTAATTCTAATCTTTATTAAGTAGTTATTAAGCCTGAATCATGCTTCATGAAGTGTATGTTCATATGAATGAAGTCTTTGTTAAGGCTACTATTGTGTTTTACATTGTTTGTTTAATTAATATGATTATAGACACTTCCAGATTCCAGATAATGCAGATTTTAAGGTTTTGCTGGACAAATTCTCACAAAAACATGAACGCCGCAATAGTTTTTCTTTTAATCTACAGGTAAATCACATACTTCACAAATTATACTTCTTATGAAACTCAAATACAATTTTGAGGCTGGAAAATACCATTTTCCATCCTTTGAAAAGAAAACTAAATGACATTTCTACATTGCAAATTCAAAATAGTTGCATATTTTTGTTGTAAAGACTAAAAATCATTAGCATTTAGCTCTGTTGTTAGTTTACAATTGAAAACATTTTGTGGTCTTCTTCATTGTGCCTCCATTCTGAAACGTTGAACATTCTTATGACAGAACATTTAAAGGGTCTATAATACAAAGGAAAATGTAAGCAAAAATGCAAATTAGCCTTAATATCTTTATACATCTTTTGATAAAGCTGATAAATCTGAAGACATCTGGACAAAACTATGATGGAAAGAACTTTGTCAATAGTGCACTTTATAAAAACACTGTTGAGTTTGTCATTTTAATGATTTACGTTTTAGATTTTCTACACAGCGTTACATAGTCGTGATAAAACTGATGAAACCGTGATGAAACTTGTGAAACAAACGACATGTGAGATGATATATAGACCAAGTTCAACTCATGTTTTTAATTAGATTGATCATTAGGGCCAAAAAGCTGTCATGCATTCATTATGAATATAATTAATTGAAAGCACTCATGTCAGATCATGTGCTGCTGTTTACTGTGTGTGAGCTGAATGAATTACATAACTAAACCTATTACACTCTGCATTAAAACATCATCATCCTGGTTAATTATCTCATTTGTTTTTTAGTGGAACAACGGGTGACATGCCAATTAACCATGGCATCTGATGTTAAAAAATGTTCATTTAAAGGGCACTATAATTGTCATGTTCAATTTCATAACCAGGATCTCTATTGTATGTGGCATTTGTAAATCATGATTTCTTTTTATGATTACCAACAAGCTTCACTTATTCATGCTGGGAACATTAAAAAAAAACAATGAGAAAGGGGCTATGCGTGATAATACAATGATCTACCAAAGGGACTATTGTTGCTCTACTAACTGCAGCTCCCAAATAAAAAACAGAAAATGATTGACTGAAAGAATCTCCTACTTGGGAATAAGCAGCACATTGGCTGAGCATCGTTTTCTGGTTTTGAATTTCACAAACTGTTTGGGAGGCGAGGAGACCCCAGAGGACAGAGATGTACAGACATGTTTCAATGTGATGATGGGACGCAGAGAAACATGCCTGTTGAGAATTATATTTATCTTACACTGTCAGCTGCAGCTGCTCCAGGGAATAGAAACAAGGATTTTAACAGAGGATACAAATGGAAGGGTGTCGGTGCATGTAAATAATTTGGTTTATACATTTATTCAGTCATGTTAGTTTTTGGTTGTTCCTAACATTAGATCCTCCATAACAGTGACCATGTGTGCTTGGGGGCAGAGTGGGTCAAATGCACAAGGAAGTATTCACCTTATTCCGCCTCGCCCACTTTTGCCTCTCTTTGCCACAGATACTCACTTTTGTTGTAAACGCACTTCCGTTTGACGAGAACTCCGTTAAAGCTAATGACGAACAAGGGAAAAGTCTCGGGGCTAAAATGTTATATAAAGTAGATTGATTTGTGTACAATTTTTAATGTACACGAGCAACAACAAGTCAACAACGCACCAATTTCCTGGGTGGCTTGAAAGTGGCTTTTTAGTCAGTGTTGAACTTATTTTTTGTTGAGCTCGTCTGCCCCATGTAAACTAATACAATGAAAACAAGATGGCGGGGCCACGACAACTTCTGGAATAAGCTGAATATGCCATATAAGATGTAATTTGGTGACTCTCCTGTTGTTGATGGATGAATGGCTGCACTCTTGTCTCTCAGAAAAGGGTCCCAGGTTTGGCTCCAAGGTCAGGGAATTTATTTTATGTTATTTATTTTTACAGGAAAATATTCAAATACAATGATCAGCCCTGACCCGGTTAAACGTGTTTTGCAGCAGGTTCCTGTTCTGCACAAAGGACAGAAAGCAACAACATCCACATAAAGAGCAGACAACCACAGACTACAATACACACTCACACAGATCACAGTCAGCGACAAATGTTGCCTTCAGCCAAGAAAATTTAAAGTATATAGTAGTAGTAGTAGTAGTTTAGGAGGGTTTCCTCCCAGCACTCTTATCAACCTAATACATGCAAATCCTGACGCTAAAATGGCTCAACCTTCCTCAAGACCTGGAGCCTGCGGTCGCCCACTGCTCCTGACAGGTTTCCCTATGCAGCAGTGAAGGATGGGCCAAATGCAGAGAATACAATTCCGTAAGGGGATCAAGAAAGTAACGTTAACACACAGCACCACAGTTACGGCCAGAGAAGGTTTCTTTCATGAAATGTTACATCCTTAACCAGTGCCTATAATGCGTCTAATGTGTGACTTAATTTTAATTAAGTTCAGTATAAAAACTTTCTAAAAATATAACATGTAAGTGTCTGAAAATCTACATCTGTATCTTAAGCAGGTGCAGTGCCTCTGCTGCTGTTGTGATGGATGATGTAGTAGTTTCCGAGGCACATGGGGCTCCGGATCAGACCTTGAGAGTTTCCTAAAACCAATGAAAAATGCAGTCCCATCGGTTTACATAGGACAAATCTGTGCCCAGCGCCAGAGCAGGTTTTAGGTGCAGAGGCTCAAGGTCGCAGTGACAACTATTGATCAGGAGTTTAAAACTGCTGTTTTATGAAGGTGAAGAAGTGAAGCCTGTTATGCCTGGCTGCAACCAAACCCCATATGCCACAACATTAATTACTATTTTAAAGTCTTTCTGAACCCTTTGGAGTATATGAAGAAATACCAGGACCATTTGTGAAGCTGAGACTTGGCCTCAGATACCTGATTTACTGTAATCATAAGTGTGAACAAGCTCTGCACAGAGGAATGTCAGATTTTAAATAAAGATTTCATAGTTAAATATAAGAGGTAAAGCTGGTGTCTGATGGTCTGGTTGACACTAGATTCGGAATTTGTTAAGTTTTGACAATGCCTCTTTTAAAGCTGAATCGGATTTCACAAAAAAATTAGATCAGGGACTTGAAATAAAATAATAACAATAATAATCTGAATCCATTTAAAAGTTCTGTGACATTTTTTTTAATTTTAGGCTTTAGGCTTTAGGTTTTTATTTGTGGATTTGGAGAACAGACTGATCTTGATTCATATCAAAATGCCTGATTTCACTAGAAATAATTGGGTTATAGCTTTCTCTTTATGTTTAACATGCCCAGCAGCTTGTTAGATTCCTTTTATCAGATGGCAGATAAAATGTAAAGAAAATGTCCAAGGGTCCACCGCCTCTTAAGAGGACAAACAATAAGGGCTTTAAACTTATAAAAAATGCAGAGTATATTTTATTGCTCGTATTGGATTTGTGGCAGTATTTGCACTGGAACTATCCAGTAGGGACTGCATGACAGAAGTGCTCTGTAATTACCAATTTAATCAAATACAGTTTAATGCGCGTCACATTTCACCTTGACTTTGACAACATGGTCCTCATTACCTGCTCGACAAATCTGTCACTATTGTAAAATAAATCTTTAAATGACATGTGAATATACAGTACATTGAGCTATCTTGTTTAATAATTTTTTTGTTATTTTTTGTCATCACAACATTGTGAACAATTGTGCAGATGTGTTCTTGCTATAGGCAGAAGAAATTTACTTTAATTATACATTTAGCAGCTGGTAAACCTCAACCCACAATTGTAAAATCGGGGGTGAATTGTTTTTGAAATGTTTGTTTTGACTTTCATTTCTTGGTGCTCTTGCCTCTCCTCTTTCATACCTCGCTGTCATTGAGAATACAGATTTGTTGCCTTCAAAATCCAGAATAATATCTCTCTGTATGTCCATACAGAATTGAAGAAGTGTGTATTCTGGATCCCAGGCAAACAGATTTGTGCAATGGTTTTAGATGAATTGAACAACAGATTATCATAACCGATAGGGATAGAGCTATGTGCAGCAGACAATTATCTGAATATTTATGTATTGAAGGCAAACAATAGGCAAAAAAGAGACAGGTATAAAATTTTACAGATACGTAATGTGCCACCAAAGGGTGATTTTGCAGCCTCATCCAGTTTCTGCATCTACCCTCCAGAGTCCAGAGAAGCACAGCTGTGCACTGCCTCAGTCTGCAGTAATGTGCTTCACTGGGATGAAGATGAAGGCTGTCCGTCCCTCCTCTCACATTTGGAGCAGGGCCATTCACTCGCTCTGCCCCAGGGCGAAGTCAAGAGAGGGGCACAGAACCAGGAGCAAGGAAAGGTCAGAGGGGACAAATGAACTGGAAACACAGCTCAACAAAACACAAACCTTTTGGAAAGCTTTTATACATAATGCTGCATGCTCATTTTTAGTTAATGGTTGATAATATGACAAATGACAAAATGACTAAAGCTATTATATGAAGACAGTTCAGACCACAAACCTACAAAACTGACTGACAGCTCAAAGGTAGCTGTAGGACAAAGAGGCGCGTCAAAGAGGCACTGTTTCTAAATGAAAAATGATGAAAAGCCATAGTGCATAAAATAAAAACAAAGACAAAGGGGATTCAAATGAGATTTGAAGTGAGAGTTTTGAAAGAGATCTAAGGTGATAAATTACTTTGAATTAGGAAATGTTTCAGTCAAAGTACAATCATATTTAGGCAGGGAATTTGCCAAGAGGTGGTGTAGGGCTTAAAGTCATGTATAATTCAAACTGTGCAATGAACAAATTATTTAATTGGAAATACAACACTTAATTTCCTGATTTCTGGTGTACAAAATCAACATTGAAGAACTTTTCCCTTCTCATTCATTCACCCGGGGAGTGTTCATTTGGTTATTTTTACTCTCCTGCATTAAAGTCGCCATAGCTCGGGAAATTTCCCTGGCCCCACATGTGCGACACTGC
Organism: Rhinogobius similis; assembly: GCA_019453435.1. Lineage (NCBI taxonomy): Eukaryota > Metazoa > Chordata > Actinopteri > Gobiiformes > Gobiidae > Rhinogobius > Rhinogobius similis. The sequence goes on along the minus strand of CM033627.1, from coordinate 16,057,950 downwards.
TCTGTACTTAACTCATTCTCCGATATATTTTTTTCAGCCGTGTCTCATAGGCATTAGCTTATCTCCCTGAACTCGTCAACAAATGTCACACACAAGTATACTGCTTTTGTCACTTACTCTTGTGTTGTGCATTGGTCCCTCACCGCTCTTTCTCCTGGGAACTCTTCAAACAGGCCCATGGCGTGCTCAGGCCACACCCGCTGACGTGGGACTGTGAATCACTGCTGTAGGATTGGGACCACAATTAGGAGTGCTGAGGAGAGAGAATCTGTCTGTCAACATGTGATTTCTAAGAACAGGCAATGATGTTTGTGTAGAAACCAGCACTCATAGGGCACAGAGCTCTGTCGAAGCAGTGGCCCTGTCACAATGTTTACACTAATACAGTAATGCCCAGATCAACAAATGAACTCTGGGAAAATGCAAAATGCTGATGTGCAAAATGCAATGACACTTGGTTGTCACAGATATCAGTGTCTAGATTTTTTTATTGAATAATGTACAAATTACAAATAGATTGAACATCTCTACGAAGTGTTGTCACATTTTGTCACATAATAAATACATTTTAAAAATTAATGCATGATGTTTATGACTAATTTTATGACTCTCACTGTGTGAATGGCAAGGTTATTAACATGTTTTAATGCTGCCGCTTTGATAAAGAAACAAGTGTCCGTAAAAGAGAGACAGTGTGGCATTGATATTCCTGTAGCACTAAAAAGGTCCCTCATACAGCGCCGGTTCACATAATAAAAGCAGGAGATGAAAGCGGCGTGGCACAGACAGCTGAATGCCATAAAAATCACTAGCATTTCTATTGAATATAAGTCATTTCTGTGTCTGAGGTTGCGTCTGACTTTATTTCAATACAGGACAAAGTGGATGGGGCATAACATAAAATAAAAATTAACAACATGAGTTGCATGTAAATGAGTTGGCACTCAGACAACTGCAGTCCAATAAAACATTAAATCAAAACAAAAGGCCATTTTCAACTCAGCAGACGAACATAAATAAATGAGAATATGTTCATAAAATGCCATAACAAAACAGGAAAAAATGTAATGCTGGTTACATCAGGCATAGTTTATAACACTATGCAAAATAATTTATCTTTTTCTTATAGCACCACTTGTTTAACACTGTACACTGGCCACTTTATAAAGCACCACTCACATTATGAAATAGACAATGAGATCAAACTACATTTAAATATATATTTCGATGCACCTTTGTCTGCAACATGAAGCAGCACAAAGCACAAGTGTATGAAAAACATTGTTCTAAAATTAAAATTCTTGCATGAACTACAAAACTACAGAAATTAGATTAGCATTAGCATTGTGAAGGACTAGATCAGGTACAAAATGTGTCCACTTTGTGTATATTCATGGCCTGAATAGTATATTGATATTTCTTGATTTGTTTAGGTTTTGAAATCGGTCACCTGCAGCTAAAGGACTCCATTAGTGCACGCAGAGCAACTGGCGCTCATTTTAGGTCATTTCCTTTTCTCCCTTAGATCTGGCATGTCAACAGCTTCCAGTCTTCAGTAAACACAGGACAATGATGTTTTTTGAGGGGAAAACTATCTAACTCTATTTCAGATTACTTCAGTGACCAGCCCAGGCATGGGACGTTATTGAATTTTTTTGTCGAACAATTATCATGGCCAAAATAATAGCAATTTACAATAATATCATAATTAGTTTTATATTGGAATGAGTTGCAAATTTGAATGAGTTTCAAATTAAAAAAAAAAAGGTTCATATAATCTTGAAAAGCTGTAACTACAGACAATTTAACATTAAATGTCAACTCACTGTGGACCACAACCTCAGATAATTTGAAGGCCAGTTTGGGGCTTAAGTGCAATCAGGACAGAGGAGTGTGAGGTGTGGTCCTGCTCCCGAACCAAAGACAACCGAACTTATCATTTAATTTATAGATATCAACACACCTCCAGTATGTTATCTACAATTAAGTCACAATGCACTGTTTTAATTAGAAAGAAAACATTTGAGTGGGGAAGACACTGCACTTGACCCCATAGAAAAGAAATGATTGGAAAGTCTTTGCTGAAAAGACGCAGGAACACCGGAGCGCACCTTCAGAGCAGATGTGTGTCTACTGCGGTGTATCCTCCGTCACGGTTCTTTTCACTTATTTATGTCCGTCTGTCTTCATTTCACATTGTCTCTATCTTTCAGGGGCCTTTTGCTTTCCAAAAGTAAGAAATGTGTTATTGCTTAAATCATCCAGGCCCATTTTTTTTATGAATTATTAAAGACAATAATGAACAAATTGTGACCCATATTTGATATATTTGGACAGCAAAGCATTTTTGAACAACTTGCATTTGGATGTCATATATTATTAAAAAGCAGACACCTTGAGTTGTATATAGTTTACATTCACATTACATACATTTATTGCTGCTTTATATATTTTTGGGGGGTAACTTTGAAAATGTATTTAGTTATAGAATACTGAATACCTGTATTAACATGTATTCTGAATACTTAATACTTTTACTTTGAGTTGCATTAATGTAAAAACACGACAAAATATTAAAACTGCTTTTTGTTTTTGTTTTACAGTTTGTTACACATTTATTTATAAGATAAGAATAAGAATGGAGAAAGAAGACATGCACATGCATCACATAGTCTTACACTGTGTGTCTGTATTGTATGTCTCGCAGATGGAAAAGAGCTAATAGTCTGGTACAAGTCATTTCTTCAATGTTTTCTTTTATTAATGCTCCTGTACATGGTCTCTCTGAAAAAAACTAAATAAACTACACTCACTATCTGTGAAGTTTGAAGCCTAAATTGTGTGATCAAATACCCTAATGTATTACTCTGATCTTAGAAAATAATTGTATTCTGAATATCACTAAAAGAAAAAGTGACTGTACCTGAATACAGTTACTCAAAATCAGTATTCAGAATACTTTGGTGCATGCATTCAGTTACTTCCCAACACTGTCACGGTTTGCGTGTCATTAAACTGTATTTGTCCATATCTGTTTTCATTAAACAATATTGAGAATGATGTACAGAGTATATACAAACGATCAAGCACAGCTACAAATTAGTCCAGTGCCAAAGGTCGGGGGGTAATGGCATGTGTGGTTGTCATGACATCATAATTTAACCTTTCAATTCTGGATCAATGTTTCCCTCAAAGGCGGGAATGCATTTCTGTCGCTGCAGCAGGACAAGCCTGAATGACAATGTTATTGACTGAGTGTCTGATTTGACGGCTGCATTGGTGGTTATTCTGAGCACGAGGACAGAGATCGATAGAAAGTGTGTTGTATTCGACGAGCATTAGAAGGTGTTAGGTTTGAGCAAATGTCATTCTGTTCTGATTTATTTTCAACAGGCAGCCGAGAGGGTCCCGCCCCTACAACCTGTGAATGACAATATTATCTTATTATTAATTATTTATTAAGGACATTCATACTAAAAATAATAGTGGCAAAACAAGATAGCCAGAGAACTGACATTTCAAGGTGTTTATGTGGAAACCAATTGTTAACTTAACACAAAAAGTGTTGGCCAAATAAATTAAATACAGTTCATTTGCATTAGTTTTGCATTAGTTAGTTTGTTATGCTATGTTGTATTACAATTTCTCATTTAATTATTTCAAGGTGATCCAACGCAAATACATGAATGAAGTAAAATGACTAAAGTATGTAGTTCAGTTAACGTAAAATATTTAAATGAAAATATGACATAACATTTATTAAGTATTTAGTCCATTTTTAGTTTATTTTTATTCAGTTTTAATCCAGTTATATTTCATCCCACCACACATAAATGCATATGTTTTGCGTGATTAAAACAGGCAGAAGCAAAATGCTTGTGTGTCCAATATATGCAACAATTTACTTGCAATACAATACAAGTTAACTTTTTAAGCCTATAAAGAGTAACACATTTTTGACATTAACGTAGACATATTCATTGATTCAGAAACCCTTCTAGAATGGACTGTGAAAATGTCTTGTGTGTTTTTCATAGTGTCAATATATCACTTTGTGCAGTGAGTGAAATCTATAGATACTTCATCTATTATGCACTGCTTCATCCACTGTTTAGAAAAAGAATTAATTTGCTCAACCTTAATTACCTCTGTGAATACGCGCACATTATTGTAGCCATGTTTCTGTGTGGGTCATTTTGCTGCTGTCACATCTGAACGAGGCTGAGAGCACTGACCTCGGTGCATCTCTCCTTCCCCTATCTTCATTTGTCTGAGCGACAGAAGGCTTCATCTAGAGCTCGGATAATTATTTCTGTCTTTAGATAAAGGTAGTTTCAACAGAAGATTTCTTGGAGAAATGCCACTTTCTTGTGTTTGGCCGTGCAGAATCAACAGGGAACAGAACAACTTGTCTTTTTCCAGGTAAATACACTCCATATATTATTAACTGCGAGGAAACTGGCCTGGGATATCTCTCTGATTGGTCTCTGATTGCAGTGGCCTAATTTTCTCTTATGAGTTCTACAAATGGAATTAATTGTGTTGAAAAATAGTCATTTGGAGGATTTTCTGTGGCTTATTTTATTAATGTGGTTTTGTTTCTCTGGATCACAATACATTAATACTAAAAAGTAAAACGATTTACATATTTTATTTTTGTATTTATTCTTATTCTTATCCTTATTCATATACTTTTTGCCTGCTGTTTGGGATTTAAATTACTCCCCAAACCATACACTGCTGTTTAGAGTCTGGATTGGTTGATTTGCGAAGTTGCTCTTGTTGTCCCCACAAGCCCGTGTAATCAGGAGGACACCGTGGAGCTAGTTCAGACACTCCCGCAGAGAGAAAGAGACAGACAGAGACAAAGACACAGAGAGACAGAGACAGAGACAGAGAGTGGCTCGACAGGTGAAGAACATTCTGGTCGACTGCGTGCTGTTTCCTGTCTGGACCTCAATGTTATTCAGAACTGTTCACTGATTTAAATGCACACATTCTAAATGATAGGCCAATACAAAAGTGGATAATCAGAGACATTTATGTAGCAATTTGTGTGAAAATCTTAAATGCAAGCAGGCCCTCTTTAACTTCAGGACTATAATAACACCAGCATTTACACTGTCCCTGGCAGATACAAGGGTCTGAAAAGAACAGTGACAATTTGTAATTTATGCAGAAGATGAATTTCATCTTTTATTTGAGTATGTACCTTTTGAAGTGATTAAACTGAGAAAAATAAATCCCAACTAAAGTTTTATTTAGAGCATCCATTAAGATATAAGTTTGTGTTACTGATTCAAGCAGTAAACTTTATATTGATCTATATAAAGTTTATAGTATAGTGTAGTGTATAGTGAAAACGTGTCTCTTATTGTGTGATGTTTTGAGAGAGACAGACAGGCAGACGGACAGGCAGACAGATTCAGGTGTCATGTACATATGGATGACATTCATGGTCAAGCATATAACACACAGGGTACACAATAAATAACACAGTAAATAAATAGTTAAAAGTCACTAATGACAGTAAGAGAAGTGGACATTAGCAAGAGCAGAGAGAGAGAGAGAGACATAGAGAGACACACAGAGAGCAGATAGAAAGAGAGCGAGAGACACAGAGAGAGAGAGACAGAGATATAGAGAGACAGAGAGAGACACAAATAGAGAGAGAGAGCAAGAGAGAGAGAGACAGAAACAGAGAGAGAGAGAGAGACAGAGATAGGGACACATTTAGAGAGCGAGAGAGAAAGAGAGAGAGAGAGTGACATAGACACAGAGAGTGAGAGAGAGACAGAAACAGAGAGAGAGAGAGAGCGAGAGAGAGAGAGATAGGGACACATCTAGAGAGCGAGAGAGAAAGAGAGAGACACAGACACAGAGAGAGGAGTGGAGGCTGAGGTGACGTTTTGTGAGGTGACCTCCTAAAATGCTATAGTTGCTGATCAGGACTGCGCTCTGTGCCAAACCCCAGACTGGTTTTCACTCTGGCGTCAGGCTGATGTGAGTGCAGGACTATTGAGCAGGGCTGGAGGTGCCACTTGTAGTGCATTAGTTGTGGTAGATGGCAACACTGACAGGGATAATTGTGCTTCAGTTTTGTTGCCCGTTATTAGCCAGGACAGCTCGCTTTTGAAACAAAGTGAAGTATGTCTGAAATCCCTCTCAGACAGATCAACGAAACCTTTAATTTTGTCATAGCATCAGCTTTTACCAACTGCCATGTGTCACCCTAAGTTGACTGCTTCAGAAAGGTTGTATGAAGTGTGTTCGTCAACCCTAAAAGTCTACACCACCATCAGCACAAAAATGAGGTGTACAAGGAGGGGTGTAACTATAAATATATGATAATGAGCAGTCCTTTCATCTCACAGCCAGAGGATCATGAGTTTGAGTCCTGTCTGTGTGAAGTTTACATCTTCTCCTTGTGTCTGCATAAGTTTTCATTCATTCATTTTCTACCGCTTGCACAAGTTTCCACTGAAAAAGAATCTGAATCTCAGGGACTTTGCAAGTTAATGGTGCACAACTTCTCTCATAGAGAGTCGACCACGTGTTCGTCTCTGTACAGATAGTGTTAATGCTTTGCCTGTAATGTTCCACAGTATAAAGGAATGAATCATATCAAACATGAGCAGGTATTACCCTAGACCTGGACAAGTGAATGCCATAGGAGGAATATTTCAATGGAGACAAGAAAGTGGCAGAAAAGTTACCCCTTTTATAAATGTCAGTTATAAACTAGATAATTTAACGTTCATTAAATAAATTCATGCTTCATTGCTTGAATATTTAACTGTTGATAAATAGTTGAGATTGTTTCCGGTTGGTTTTTTTCACTTCATAGAAAACTCTTCCGTATTGCAGCTATCATTATCACATATATATCCCGTCTCTCTACATTCTAATTCAAAGTCACAGCATGTTTTTACAGGTGGTCACAGTTTGCTTTGAAAACGATTACACTTTGTGTTTGACAAATTACAGTCCTGCTTTAAACCTGCCAGCTGTGAAGTTAAGTCTCAAGATGCTCCATAATGATTTTCTCAGGGAAAAACTAAACTGTTCTTTTCGATTGCATTTAGTCAAAGAACAAATAAATTCCTGTTTGTAGATGAGCAGAAAAACAAAGCAGCATTGTGGAAAATCTCTGTGTGCTTATTTCACGGGCTTGGAGGCAAACATGACTTGTACTTCTTCGGAGGTTGTGTAGTTTTCACCTATATTACCGTGCTCCCTCACCGCTAATCGATACCAGCGAATGGATCCAGTGTTTCAGTTTTATTTGTCCTCAAGGGCCGTGATGTTCAGGCGGAAGCACAGAAAGGGCCAAAGCTTTTCATCTACACATTACTAATTCAACATTTATCCATCTTTCTCTGCTACTTCCTGTAAGGATTTTGGTATTAGGCAGACTACACCCTGAACAATGGCCAGTAGGGCATGTTATGTAAATGCATATTAATGAGTGCATTGCTTTGCTTTGTCTAGAATGTTCCACTGTATAGACCCTTTAAAATGCTGTCATCAGTATGCTTAAAATTACAGAATGGTGGCAATTGGGGGCAAAATAGAATAAACCATAATACACCATCGATAAATGATGATGATTTTTTTTACTTATAATGTCAGTTAGTATGTGTATATGTGTATGTATGTATGTAATATGTATCTTTCAGGTTGAATTTATGCCTAACAAATTGTTGTACAGGTGGTAAATTATGTAAAGAATTTGTAGATAACATAAAAAGGAAGAGTGAGCGGTGCTCTCAGACAGGATTCTAGAGACCCCTCTGATAGGCACTTATTATAAAGAAGTGAAATATGGTTGAGACAGCTGTGATAGGAGAGAAAAAATAATGCCATGAAAAGCAATTACAGTTTACAGATTATGAACACAAGTATATGTATTTAAAAATACAAAATCATGCCTTTTTTATATCTATTCTGCATTATTTGACTCATGACTGACTAATTCACTCAGTAAAGTAAATGCAAGGTAGGGGAGAATGTTGGATATCTGGGACCAAGCCCAGTGAGTTTTCCATTTAAAAACATCACAGCATCTACTTATTAACTGTCCTGTGTAGTTGGTGTGGTGGCATCAAAGAGGGGCTGTGTTGTAAAAGCTAACGCTACAAATTTGTGGCTCGGTGGAAGCAGAGCTATGAGTACATTAATCTGGAGTTAATCAGCAGGACTCCTCACTGCCCGTCAGAGCGGTTTTCATAAAATGGCTTTTTAATGGCACATCTTCCGTCGACATGCAGCACGTGTCGGATACTGTGGCACGACATTTATCAATGCCTCTATGAAGAATGTGTAAAAACTGCTGCTTTCCTATTAAACGATGAACATATCTTGTACCTTAAAAACTGTGTAGTGAATACTGGGCTACCATTTTCCATACTGTAAACCTCCTTAAAAAAAGGTTTTCCACAGTTTTGAACGGGGACCATTTTGGCAGATGGTTGTCCTTAAATAGATTTTAATTATTCAAAGATTTACTAACTAATTGTGTCCATTGTTGTTATTGTGTTGTCCGGAATGTTCCACAGTATGGCATTAATCTATTTTGCATTAATTAAATTACAGAGCTGACCTGTAACTTTGCCTTGTGGTGTCCTTTGCGTGTTTCCATTGTGATAATAGATGTTTAATAGCATTTTGTATTATATTATTATAATGATTTGTTGCTTTTTAAAAATTCGTACCTCTTACTTGGACAAACATTTGTTGCCGTTGTCATAGTTTATTTTATTCTGAATCATAATGAGTATGAATTAATCCCAGTTCAGACAAGATGTGGTTTACAGAATCTACGCATTTTTTGTTATCAATTTACGTTATTACCTATTTTTCCATGATACTTGTGTAAAACAGCATTTCATTGTCTTCTGTCAATATTTTGGGTGGAAGCAATTATGTAACGTTTGTATTTACATTTACAATGTGTCAAGTTGATTAAAACCTTTTTCTTTTCCATTTGAGATTGCATTGAATGGTTGTATTTAAGTCCTAAGTGAATTATTCTCAATTTTTGGCCTTCATCAGAGAAATGCCACTTGTAAATGTCAGCCACAAAGATGGGACATTTTGGATTTGGAAAAGAGCAGACAGAAGATCAGTCACACAAGGACAGTGAAGTTGACAACAGTAGATGTTTTGTGACATGACATTCTTATGTTTTATGGTCATTTATGGAACTGTAATGGACATGTTGCACAAATTGACTGAAAGCACAATGTATATCTTGGCTATGTGCCAGCATCAATGTGGGTTTGTAAGAAATGTGTCACAACAATATTTTGGTCATTTATCTAAATGTAAAGCCCTATCAGAGACATTCTTTATGTCCACATAGTCAACATGGCTTTAGGATTGTTAGTACCTTTAATTATTTTTATTAAATGAAAAAGTGAATGTTTAGGTTTAAGTTACATTGTGGATTATCACCTCCATACACCACAGTATGTGTCACTGACACACCATATAAACGAGTCTTCTTTGCATTGTATCTGGGTTATGGGTAAATCAGCCTGAATAAGAATTGCATTGAATTTATCACATTTGTTCTCAATTTGGATGCCTGCCCTGCTTGTATCTCCTGTTATCTGCAGCTGCCACGTTGTGAAACAGACCTGCTGAAGCACAAACACACGGCTCATCTGTCACTTACACCGTGTCATATAATATTTGGCCCATTTTTGACCTTTTTACACCAGGCATGATAAAATATGAGCTGATAATTCTCACATAGTTTAGCATATTAATGCTGTGCTTGTGTGCAGTGATTTCTGTATCACTTTGAGCAGAAGACCTAAACTCATGGAATAAAATTAATTTTAATCAGTGTTACCTTATCATTACCTGTCTTTTGTTGTATTGTGCATTCTTTCTCACTTCATATCAGGAAAAACATGGTGTATTAGCAGCCCGTAAATATCTTAGTTGAGTTTCAAGTTTTGCAATATTTTATTTGTATTTTTAATCAGATTTTTCCAGCCATTTATAATGGTTTAATAATGTAGAAGATTAGGCTTACAACTTACTTTTTGTAATTGACTCAGAAAATAAATGCAGGTGGGTCTGGCTAGTGAGTGCAGGTACTTAAAATCTCTTTCTTTTCTTTAGACAGGATCCAAAAGGACTAGAGTGAAATATTTAACAAACCAAACAAAACAAGAGTAGCCTATATTGGGGGTAAATGGGCTCATTGTGTTGCACAGCAGACCTGGGAGAAGTGACCAGGGCTAGAGCTTGTGCTCAGAAAAAAACACTTAACAATGGAGACAATTTCGCAGATAAAAGTAGAGCAAAGCCATAGCCTGTCTATGGGTTTCAGAATGCTGAGAAATTAGGACTGTTGCCATAGCGATTTACATTTCAAAACAAAATATAACATCTTTTGAATGGTCAACCACTGTTCGCAAAATGGCACCATACATTACAAGAAACTCAACTGAAACCAATTGACTCTGTGCACAAGGTGGCAGTTGGCTGTTTATTTTTAAAATGGCTAGCTCAGTACTGTCCAATTCATTTCTATGGCTTTTTCGCCCAGTCACTAAAATGAATAAATACTCACAGATCGTGCAGTGAACAGTGAGTTGTGTTGGACGTCTCTGAAACATATTAAAGACTTTACAAAACAAGCGAGTACTTCACCAAAGGGCACTTGTGAGTTTATAAAGGGACGTGTTTGGGTCTCAATGCTCACGCTAATGCATAACAATTTAAAAGTAAGTCTGTGCACAGACTCAATTCATGGGTTTCAGGATGATAAGAAAGTAACCCTAATTCCAAGGACTGTTGCCATAGTGATTAATTCCCATTTTAAAACGAATTATTGTATCTTTTGACTGAAAAAATTTCCTCAACATAAAACAGGAAGCTGAAACCAAAACGTAAAATATGAAGAAACGACCAATTAACTGTTAAAATGTAAAGTAAAGACTGCGTGGTTGTTTTTATGTCGATTACTTTTGTTTTGTTTTTTCATATTTTTATCTTTATTATGCTTCAAAATTAGCATTAGCATTAGCATTGACCCACAGACACCTCCATTTATCAACACAGTGTTGTCGGGGCAGTATTCATCTCATTTGTAAAGTCTTTAATTGTCATCCACCTGCAGTTCACTGCCTTATCTTGAAATATTTATAAATTTTAACTGTCTGCAAAACACCCATAGATAGAGCTCAGTTACCGAGGAAATCTTCCATGTTTGCTGTTGTGCTAAACTATGTAAAAAAAAAGAACAAAACATCCATAGAAGAACCTGCTAAACTGCTGGGTCACTTCTGGTAAATACATGTATCTATAGTATTAGAGTACTTTTCAATCAACGTTCAGTTTAGTATTTAGTATCCTAAAATCTATCATCCTAAAGTGAAAATTATGTCATGTGGGATGTGGGATAGGACAAGAAGTACTCAAGTCAGTAGTAGCAATAGAAGTACTGTCAAATAATTTAGGAAATTGACAAAAACCATTTAGTCATAAATCTCTCCATCTTACAACATAGATCAACGAGGTTTAGGCCATCATGAAGCTCATGCTAGAACTAGGCATTTAATTTCCCTTCCCACACTCTCTTATCTAATCTTTCATCTTTAAAACTAAGGACTGCAAAAGGCATATCCCTCTCAGCACGTTCATACCTGCTGCTCTTGTGAAGCTGCAGTTGGAGGAGGAGCAGAAGTGAAAAGTGAAAAGTTGTTAATGTGCAGCAAAATTCCACCGGGAACCGTCAGGACCACAGTCAGGACCACGGTCAGGACGTGTGAGTTTCTCTGTTATGTTTTCAGCAATGGAAGAGATAACGAGACAGATGATTACCCATGCTCCATGAAAACACCCCATCAGTGGATATTTATATTTGTTTTAAGCCATGAGGTGTCTTCAACTCAGCTGGACAATATTCTGGGCAATATTTCTGATTCTGAAGTCCACTGCTTCGACAGGTGAGGTCAAGCTGCTGCTGCTTCTGCTGCGGATGCTTCTGCTGCGGATGCTGCTGCTGCAGATGCTGCAGGTGCAGATGCTTCTGGAGCAGGTGCAGATGCTGCTGCTGCAGATGCTTCTGCTGCAGATGCTGCTGCTGCAGATGCTGCTGCTGCAGATGCTGCTGCTGCAGATGCTTCTGGTGCAGATGCTTCTGGTGCAGGTGCAGATGCTGCTGCTGCAGATGCTTCTGCTGCGGATGCTGCTGCTGCAGAGGCTGGCCATCTGTGATTCTGTGCATTGCTGTGTTATTCTAACCAAAATGAATGATGTTGTGGATGCTGAAGGCCTACTTTGTTTTACCACAATTACGTAAATCTAAATTTACAATCTATGGAGGAAAAATTATGACGTACTATATTACAGTCATTAATCATAGCCCAAGGTCTTAGAGTGTTGGAAAGACCTACTGAAAATGTCACAGTAAGTCACAGTGTGTAAGTCACACTCACTTACAAGTACAAGTACTGCTGCCAAATGTGAACCTAAGTAAAAGTATAAAGTAGAGTATAAACATACTTCTCAAAGTACTTGATAATACTTGGACTTTTTAAGCAATTTAGTTGCATTGTAGAACTGTAAATCAAACTTTAAACCAAACTTGATTTGTTGTACGAACGATGTGGTGGGGCTGTGACTGTGGCCCCGGTACAAACTCTATGTGTCCTCAGGCAAGACACTTCACTCACATTGCCTAGTATGAATCTGGTGTGTGAGAGAGTGTTGGTGGTGGTCGGAGGGGCCGATAGTTCCGTCAGTCTGCCCTGGGGCAGCTGTGGCTATACCTATTGAGGAGTGAATGAATCATGCAAGTGTCTTTGAGCACTGTATAAATCGAATGCATTATTCGTTTATCATGTGTGTTTGGGGCATAAAGGAGCACAGACAGTGGTGATACAGACATGTATTGGGACAAACGAACTTGGGCTGTGTACAGTAACATCAATTTTTAAATGTAATGAAGTACAGTTACATGGGTAGCTAGACGACATTTGACCTCTAATACCTCTATTACAACTACAGTGCAGCTGCTTTTATTAGGCCAACATTTTCAGGACTTTTCATCAATGAGATATTATATATATAAATATATATATATAAATATATATATATATATATATATATATATATATATATATATATATATATATATATAGTATTATAACTTTTCACCATTCAAAAAATAGAATGTTTTGCCAAATGCTACACTGTATATTCTAGTACAAACTATTCTTATCATTCATTACTCTGAAATCCACGAACAGCTATTTGCCAATAGTCGACTACTTGGCTATTGCAACAGAGACTACTGTTACAGAAAAACATTTTCAAAAGTAAGTAGAGTTATTTTTCATAGCTGAGTAAATTGCTCTGGTCTTTTTCAGGCAGCCCATTGTTTTCATTATGCTCGATGGTTTACTGTCTTATCTTTACGTGCAGTTGGCTACGGCTAATTAAAAGTAAATATTATGGCTCAATTACCTAACTCCCAACAATACCTCCTGAGAATGTATGGTATTTGGTCATTAATTTGTGGCTATAGTTTTCTACGATGGGAGTTGGTCCAGTGAGCATGCAAAGGGTTTATGGGTAATCTTAGTCCTGACAATGTCCGCTGTTCGTCTTTTTGATGTTGGCAGCACACTGGGTGAACTTCAGAGAACCCATTACCATATTTCCCTTCATCTTTGTTGATCCGGAGCCTGGCGTATGGCCCTGGCGCAGTTTAAAACCTATTACATGACAGATGACACACTGAAATCTCTCCAGCTCCAAAGAAACCCGGCATGCCATCTTCCTCAGAAGGATGCAAAGATGGAATGATTTCTCCATCAACAAGACTTATCTTGTCTGTTCCAAACATTGACCTATTTTCTATGTAATTTGGCCATTTGATATCCCTGCCAAGGACGTTAGGTTTTTGCCAGAAACAGTTTTCATGCTGATTACTCTGATTAAGACGCACCATAAGCTTGATGTGAGATTGACTCAATTTTGATACTAAAGAAAAGGCACAATACTCAATACAGATTTTTGTACCATAATGAAAAATGCTGTTTTTTGGACAATAGAAAGTAATTTTCAACACAAAATAACACTGTTTATTTAATACTGCCAAGTGATCTTATACTAGTTCTGCCAAATCAACACCTAAAACCACTCAGGAAATATCCAACTTGTGTGGTTTTGTCAGTATCGATACCTGCTCAAATTAGTTTTTTGTTTTTTTTAGTTTTTCTTTTTTTTAACCCTAGTATGGTGATTCAAAAGATACAGTATAGCATTGTAGCGTATGGAGCCATGACAGAAATCAGCTGTTTTTGGTTCAATATCCTTGAAGATAGGATCATTGGCTCCCTACTCCAGAGCTTCTCCCCTTGATTGTGTTTGAATTTTTCTTGCAAAATTGTATTGAGGTCATATATTTTTAATTTTAGGGTTGATGGTGTGTTGATAACAAAGTAGGAATATAAGAGAAGAATAGAACGGAGAATATTGACGTTGAATTGCAGACTACAAAGGTAACAGAGAAAAGAAGTTGAAAGATGGTTTAAAATAGCAATGAGAGGTGACATTTAAGGGACAAATGAATATATTGAAAAGTGACCTTTTTATAGAAATCTTTATAGGTGGACATAAGCTAACCTTTTTCTTTCAAACTTGTAACTTGTGAGTGGCAAACATATATGAGCAAATTTTCTCTCCAACCTTTTCGTATGTTCATGACACTAGAATTGATGACATCATATATGTCTGCCTATTATTTATTCTCTTTATTCACTACAAAGCCCTCAGAAACTCAACCTCTGACATTAATGGAATAGGATTCTCAATGGTGCGACAGATTGAAAATCTTTTTTGCAGCTCATCTGAAATTTGATATCATGCAGCCAGTCAGGTTATCTGTCACTGCCAAAGGTCTTTGGGATGAGCTCAAGAATACATATGAGCCCCTATAGTTTATTAATATTCATGTTCAACCATAATTAAGCTCCTGTTTTAGGGTGG
Organism: Rhinogobius similis; assembly: GCA_019453435.1. Classification (NCBI taxonomy): domain Eukaryota; kingdom Metazoa; phylum Chordata; class Actinopteri; order Gobiiformes; family Gobiidae; genus Rhinogobius; species Rhinogobius similis. The sequence goes on along the minus strand of CM033627.1, from coordinate 16,042,935 downwards.
AGTGATAATCTGTTATACTGTTCATTTATGAACTGTATGCATTACATTCGTCGATGTAAACCCTCATTCGTCCAGGTGTGGTCCATCAGGTGATTGACAATGACTTTTGGATAAAAGTCGAAACGTCTCGATCTTTAAACGGCGTCCGGATGACAACCTCTGAACCCCTTTCTACGATGTATGCATTACATTTCAAACAAGGGACGATTCTGATTATTTTTGTAGATTTTTAAATATTACATTTATTTAAAGTTGATGTGAACACGTAAAGATTGGCTAAAAGACTAAAAGTTGGTTTGCTGGCCAATTCCGATGGTTGCTGCTTAAAACCCTGTGTTTTGTGTTTTAGTTCTAAATTGCTGTGAGGGGGATCTTCTCATCCTGCTGGACTCTTCAGGAAGTGTCTCAAACTATGAGTTCCTGCGCCTTGTGCGCTTCATCTCTGACCTGCTGCGGCCCTTCTCTGTGGGACCAGGTCATGTTCGAGTCGGGCTGCTGCAGGTGGGCACTGGTCCCATCCTGGAATTTGGTCTGGATGTCCACAGAGATCAAGAAAGTCTTCAAGAATCCCTCCTCAAAGTGAGGCAGCTCCAGGGGAACACTAACACGGAGGCAGCTCTTGTTGTAGCCCGTAGTGTGTTGGTCGATTCAGGGTTGGATGTGCCGAAGGTGCTGCTATGGCTCACGGATGGAGTCCAGCCCGGAGATGTTGAGGGTCCCATGGCAGAGCTAAAGGCACTGGGGGTGTATGTTTGTGCTGTATCCACGGTTCATGGGGACTTACTGGTGTTACAGCGAACAGTGTCACCTCCAATCAAGTCCCACCTATATTTTGTGGATATCGACAACATCGAGATAATCACAGAAGATATGAAAGAGGCTTTAATCAGTACGTACACTGTTGTTGCTATTTTAAGAAGATCCTTCAAGGTGTTCATTCACAATCTGCTAAAAAAACCTTAAGATTTATATTTTATAGATTTCAGAGTGAAAAGACTGAAATTTTGTCTGTTAATTGTGGTTTTCTGTGGAGATGTAGTTATTAATTGATTAGTTCCATTTAATTCACATGCAACTTAGAAAGTGGTCAGTTGGTTTTAACACCGAAAATGACCAGTTAATCTGAATTATTCACATATAGATTATTCATCCTTTTAAGCAACAAGAAAGCGTGATTGGAAATTTACAAGACAATGAAAGATGTTCTTACTATAATTTAAACTACATGCTCAGCAATAAGACACTACAGAGACTCACTGAAGAGTCATTTTCTTAGTGAGATAAAGTTCTAATTTCTCTTTCTTTTTTGTCTTTCTAATTTCATCTGCAGAAATCCTCAGCATAGAGCGGCTCCATTTGATTCACTTGACTTCCCACAGTGCTTTGCTGCAGTGGCGACCGGTCATCACGTCAGACAGCGGTTACTATGAGCTGTGGTACTCTGGTCCTGGAGCAGTCTCTGAGACTAAATCTTATCTTTCAGGAGAGTACAGTTCAGTGGAGCTGAGCAAACTGACGCCCGAGACTTCCTATACAGCTTTCCTGCGCCCACAGTCCAACAACAGACTGTTAACACACTGTCTGTGCACTTCACCACTCTGCCAGGTGAGAAGAAAGGATCTAAACATGGATTCAGCAGCAGCTCTCACACCATATATTTAATACTGTCAAAAAGTGTCATCATGCTTAAACAATATAAAAAAATATGTTTATTCATTTAAACAATTTCTCTGGTTATACATGGCTTAAACTTAACAAGAACTTAAAGGTGCACAATATAGCTTTCCATAGCATTAATTGTCTAATGGAGATGTTATAGCTTTATGTTAAATAATCAGTATCACATTAAACAATTTTTTCAATTAAAGATAAGTTTATTTATCAAAATAACTTGCAATTTTACTGTGTCACCATCCAACCTGTTACTTAAACTGGTGGCATCATTGCCATCACCATGGTGATAGATATGTTACCATATGATATGTTACCATATGATACCATATCACGGAACATACAAGGCAAAGCAAAATTTCCATGAAGACAAATGGTGACGGACTCTCCACAAGAAAGAAAATCACTCCCAGTAAAAAAAGGCATCTTCTGTGATAGTAAGAATGATAATACAATATCCCCAACTTTCACGTAAAACCAAGGTCCTGAACAATAATCTAAGGATTTTCTTTTAGGGATCACAACAGCAATAAATTCCTATGTGATTTTACAGATTTTAACCCTTTCAGTGAACCAACCAACCTGCTGACATCACGCCCTTGTTCAAATTCATACTCTACAGCTAGAAAATGTCATTATGCAGAGTTATGCCTCTTTGCCAGCCGGTAGCAACGTGAATAAAATATCATTAGGATGCACCTGTGAATTTAAAAATACTGCTAGGTTGGTCAGAATTCTAAATGTTATGTTTCCGGGTGTTATTTTTAGTATCTTTTCGCCTGCAGATGTTTTGAGTCCTGCTGTGGTCTATGTGTCAGACTCCAGTCCCCGGGAGGTCCGAGTCAGCTGGGGTCCTCTACAGCCATCACTCGTCTTGGGATACACAGTGGAGTATGGGACGATCCCCTTTGGGCAGGTCCACACCATGGTATTTGGAAACCATCAAAACTGTGCAGTAGTGAAGGGCCTGGAGCCGCACTCAGAGTACCTCGTCACAGTGACTGCTCGATACGCAAATGGAGAGGAGAGGGCTATGTCTGTGAAGGCCTGTACACAATCAGGTGTGTTTGTTTGTTGTTTAGTTGTCTGTTGTCAGAAAACTCCATACCCAGATGTGAATTGATACTAAAACAACAACTCATACTCAATTATTTTCAAGTATTGATACTGGGACAAAATTGGACCATTCAAATCCAAGTATTGTTACAACACTAATAGCTATAAACATTTAAAGCTGCATCACAGAACAGAATAATGCAAATCCAAATCCACTTTATTTATACAGCAGATTTTTTAAACAGAAACAGGTTCCAAAGTGCTACACAAACACACACAAAAAATGTAGAATAACATAATAAAGACAGTAAAATCAAAGCAAAACCCTAAAATAGAAATGAATAAGAAAAATAAAATAAATAAATAAAAAAAACACTGAGACCCACACAACTTACAAATATAAAAAAGAGAAAAACTTGTTATTAAAAAAAACCTCACAATCTAACACGTTATTTTATTTATTTACTGTCTGTTTGAAACAAATTTAACTGTAAAATTCTGCTGTAAAAATGCTGTATAGTCACAACATACTGTACAGACGTCATTGTGATGGATGCGTTTGCCTTGTCTTTCCAATATTAGATGGCCTTCTTTGTAGGTCATTGTTCTGTGGACGGATGTTTCTGCAAAACTTTTACTTATGGCTATACTGCAGAGGCTGTAACTGCACTTGCCCAATGCTAATCTCTCCTTGCACTCCTCACAGAACCAAAACCAGCTTTGATTGACCTGCAGCTGCGCCCCATGGACCAAGAGGAGGTGCAGGTGATGTGGAGGGCTCATGAGGAGGGTCTTACAGGGTACTGGCTCAGCTGGGACAGTCCACAGTCCCACAGCCGGTCCCTCTATGTGCCCCCTTCCTTTCACTCCAGTGTTATCACTGACATCGCTCAAAAAGGTCGCGTCTGTGTTTCTCCGGTCTACAGCTCAGGGCAAGGGGATGGCATGTGCTGCACTGCACGCTAAGAAAACATATTACTTTTACTGTTACTACTACAGCTGCATGAAGAAACCATATTTATTCATGGATTGTTGTTTCAGTTGGGTTGTTTAATGTGCTAAATATGACAAACATGACAAAAAACATAAATGTAATCTATTTATTGTGATCGATTATTAAAATAATTGTTGATTTAGGATTTTTCAAATCACAAGAAGAGCGGCTCCTGCTGCTGTTGTGGAGATCTTAGTCATACAGTATATGGTAGAACTGTACAAATACTTTTTTTTTTCAGGAGAAAAAACTTAAATAATACATGACATACTTTTCTCTAGGGAATACACTGTAAAAAAAAACCCCAAACAACAACATACCAGCTATACCTTAGCTTCCTACTGTTCAGAATCATGGGAGATTCTAAGCTTCCCAATAACTGAGTGAGAGTGAATTGTTGTTTGTTTGTTTCTCACCATTGAGTATTGTTACACCCTGCCCCAGGCTTTTGGCTTTCAGGGTGGACCTAACTGGAAATTAATACATACAATGCTTATTGCTTGCACCTCTTTTTGTATTTATCCTTTTAATCCCATTATTATTACATACTATGTCTACTTTTGCTGTCTTCAGCCTCATCCTGACCCTCCAGCTTCCCAAAGTTACATCACAATATAAGCTTCAATTCTTATTTCACAGTGACTTAGAACACTAAGCTTCTGTACAATATTCTGTGCAGACCAACTTTAGCCAATCCATTTTACCCTGCTGACTGTAACATACGAATTATATAGCATTACCCATTTATTTCCAATCACTCTTTCTGCGGTCAAATGATCTTCAAGAGCCATTAGAGCCACATTTCTGACAAAGCTCTTATGTTGTTTCTTGTGTCGGTTCGGCTTCTTGCTGCTCTAAGTGGTCCGGCTTGTCTTCCTTGGTGAGGCTTATTTGGTGCTCCTAATGTAACATCATGAAGCCACATAGTATTTTCAGCATTCCTCCTTGAGGCTGGGTAAAACGAAGTATGTATTTAGATGATGCATAAAAACATTAAAATGTACAAATACTGAAGGCCTTATCACTGAGAGTCACTGAGAGGTTTGTTTGTTGATAAGTTGAGGATGGAGGTGTTTACTTCCTTGCTCCTCCTTTTTTTTTTTTTTTTTGTTTGGCTGATGGCTATGGTTAGAATTGAAACAACGTCCCTGTGTGTGTGTGTGTGTGTGTGTGTGTGTGTGTGCGTGTGTGTGTGTGTGTGTGTGTGTGTGTGTGTGTGTGTGTGTGTATGTGCGTGCGTGCGTGTGTGTGTGTGTGTGTGTGTTTTTTTTTTTACTTTGTATTGCCATCTAGCGGCTGACGTATGAAGTCCACGCTGCTGTGTTTTATACAATGCCGCTGAATATACATTGATACTAATAATAATAATAGTTTTTTTAATAGTAAAAATGTCCATGCCCAGTGCTTTTTAATTTCAACTATTGATATAATTTTATATTACAGGTTAATTTGTAATCGAATCTAATTAACTACTATGTATTTTTTCTATTTCCATTTTCTGGCTAAACATATTAACATGTTGGTGTCATGGGACTTTGATTTGGGGAAACAATTAACTTGGTGAAATGTAAACAAATTCGGCATTCAGAATATTTGCCTTCTCTGTACAAGTACCTACATGCGCATATGGCCTAATGAGTGAGCTTCCCTTGGGATAACTCTGTACTAAATAAAGGCGAAACGGAAGCCCATTTCAATGAGAAGCTGATTAATCTCTGGTGTTTTATTATCATGCACCCTGCTCCTTGGGGCATTGGGGACAGTGATGCACTTTGTGGGAGTTACTTATCTTAGAACAGCCTTCCATAAAGACCCTCCAACACACGATGTCAAGCATCTTCTTGACTTTTGTACCCTCACAATGGGTTCTGTGGTGTGGAGGGCATCAAGTTGACACAAGGAGGACTCTACCTGGTTTAGAAGCTTCAACACAGTTTGTGATTTTTTTTTATTTTTTACTTTGTATAGACATTTGCTGCAAGGATGGTTGAAATGGAGGGGCACATGGGAGAAGGTGTGGACGACTCGCTGGTGGGGATGGGGCTACGAGTCACTGTGTCCCCAGCACAAACGGCCTTCTACATCATACTGGTGATGATGGGCATTCTGGGAAACGCTACAGTGGTGGGAGTCATTGGTAAAAGTGTTATAATGGACCGAGGCGGAGGCCGTAATTCAGATATTATTATCATTAACATGTCTCTGTCCAACCTGCTGGTGTCCGTGATGAGGAACACACTATTGATCATCTCTGACGTGGGGCTCGAGGTAAGTGCCACTGAGAACAAAAAACTAACACCGAAATGCAAATTGACACAGTTTTTCCCTATAAAGCTACAGTTATTTGCTCATCAATTTAAAAGAAAAGTCCATATATGAGAAACAAAAATTGTGAATACATTTTTAGTTGGAAGTATGAAATCAATGCACCAGGATATAGTGATCTATTTAAAGGGCTTTTAGGACTCCACACTAACTTCACTTGTTAAGTGTTGTTTTTAACTGTATTTCAACATTAATTAAGAGGGGGCAGGGTGCCCTCGATTTTTAATTTCATTTCATTCTGTTTTATGTTATCAAAAGCGGCTCATTTGAGCTTTCACCAATTACATGAGGGAACATAGCCTGTCATCATGACTGATATTTTCAACCCTTACAGGTCAGTCATATCATACTGATATGACTGACTTGGGGGGCCTCAGCAATTGCCAGACTTATTGTGGTGGCTCTGGATATGTCATCAAATTCAACAGGGCTGGGTTATTTTTGTATACTTAAGCAGAGATAAATAATCCAGGCCAAGATAAAAAAAAATCATCCAGTGACCAAAGTCACATTAGGATGTGTAACTGGCTATACCTGCTTGTCAATGCCCGATGTTAGATGTTAGATCTTTGCTTAGGAAGCCGTGCAAAGCCGGGCCTGGTTAGTAATTGGATGGGAGGCAGCTGAGAACATCAGGAGCCACAGTGAGGCAGCTGTGGCTGTAGTGTAAACTGTCATTGTGTCCTTAGGCAACACACTTCACCCACATTGTCTAGTATGGATATGATTTGTGCATGTATGCTTGATGGTGGTCGAAGGGGGTGTTGGTGCAGATTGGCAGTCTCGCTTCTGTCAGTCTGCCTTAAGGACAACTGTGCCTACATTTATTGCTTTCCACCATGGTCTGTGGAATGAATGAATAATGCAATGTAAAGTGTCTTTGAGTATCCAAAAGTGTAACATAAACCAAATACATTATTATTATATTATTATTGTTAGTCAGGTTGAGACAGTTTGAAATGTGTGAAATCCTTTATACACTAGGATAAAAACATCAAGAGTCTCAAATTAAATGACCAAACTTGATGGGCAATTTCTAATTGCTTTTCAGTTTTACTCATCTAAAGAGTGGTGCCAGTTCCTGATGGGCGTGTGGGTGTGGCTGCGCTCAGTCAATGTGTGGTCCACCCTGTTCCTCAGTGCATTTCACCTTCAGACTCTGAGGCGGGTCGCTCCTGCCATGGGTAACCTGAATGGGCTCCATGGTCCCCCCAAAACCCTGCTCATCACTATAGGCTTCATCTGGATCCTCAATTACATCTACTGTATCCCAGCACACATCTTCTCGACCAATGGGAATATCAACAGCACTGAGGTCAGGATCATATAATTTAAGTCATTTGTGACATGGGTTGTCTTAAAACTTAACTATATAGGCCATGAAATCAGAATATGGACATAGTTAACCTGGTAAAGTAGCATGAATCTAATCCTGAAGGAAATGATGCACCTGAATTCAAGTGCTGAAGTTGCTGTAAGACTTTTTCTACAGTAGTTTTTAATTAAAGCTGGTGTTGGCATACTAGCTCACAAAGATCCAAAATAATGATGCACCTACACAGAACTGAATGCTGACTCTGCATTAAAACTATGTAATTCTAAATCTATTGTTGTTGCATTTATTTTTAATGTCTTCTTATTTCTTTGATCTGAAAATATTTACAAGGCTAGCAAAGATAATTTCTTCATCATTGTGCATAACAATTATTAATGGCTATTCTTCGATTTTCTTCACTTCATATTATTCACTTGCATATTAATTTAATTGTAAAAATATTGTGTTTTACTTTTTTCTTCCAACACTCTTTGATAATTTTTCATTCAAGACTTTGATGTTGGTGAGCAGCACAACACGCCCTCTGCTGGGCTGTGTGTGGAACTTCCCCACCAGATTCAGTGGCCTTGCTTATGCCACCACCTCCATGGTCATCCACGAAACTATCCCTATTTTTCTGATGGCTCTCACCAACCTGGCCTCCCTCTACACCTTGTACACCCACGGCAGGATGCGCAGCTCAGCACAGGATGCTCCCATGATAAAGAGGGTCCCAGCTGAGAGAAGGGCAGCGAAGGTATTTGGAAAACAACCATACAATAATTGTATTAGTTGATACTATAGGAATATCTACATCATAATAAGATTGCTTCAGAATCTATATGTTAAACGTATAAATTCTGTTTCATTTAAATGGTCGCAAGTAAAACAGACATGTTTCATTTTCTGTTTATTAGTGTGATGTGTAATAGAGTTAAAATCAGAAAACTTCTTCCTTCACCCCATCTGAACATATATATCTTTTTTCAGCATAACTGCCTTTTGTACTGCAATTAAAACAATAATCTACTTACACCATGATTTTGTTAATGGAATTAATTTGAGTAATATAGAAATTGTAGTGTATTTCAAACCATGCTGAATCAGAAAACACCGCTTTAATTGATGTCCCGAGCTGCCTTTGACAGTGACTCTTCTGTGTGCCTCAGGTCATCCTCGCTCTCATTATGTTGTTTATTGCTTCCTGGGGAACCAGCATCATCTCCGTCAATTATTTCAACTACAATCGTGGCTCGTCGTCTGAGTTTCTTCTGGTCATTGCTCGATTTGCAAACATTATCTTCATTGCCTTTTCACCTGCTGTTCTGGCTATCGGCCATCGGAGACTGCGCTCATTCATCAAATCAATGCTCAGCCACTGAACTCTGACGTTTTGTTCTGATAATGGGCTTTGAATTATACATTTTGTAGGCCTATATAATTCTACGTAATAAAAACAACAAAAACACCTGTAGCAAATGAATTCCCCCTCTTTTGCTGATATTTTTGCTCTCAGGTTTTCTGTTTAATCTTCCTGTAGGTCTATTAGTGTGTCAGCCTCTCCTCCAATCCTTTACTAAGAGTGATATCGATCTCTGTGTAAAAATACAGAGAGACAAATACACTTTGCAGGCAACTGCTATATGGTCCATCCCTTCATGTTTGATTTATATATACTGTATATTTTTCTACATGCTGCAATACTCTATATAAAAATAGTTCAACTTTTATCATTTCATTTCAATACTTTTAATACATCTGAAAAAGGCAGAATAATACAAAAATGTCTACATACAAGAATCTTTAATTCAATTTAGAGACATTTTAAAACAACAATTACACTTTTTGTTAACTCATCAGTGTTCAGTCTTTTCTTTCACATGAATTATTTGTCCCTCTTTTTGAACATCTGAAATTGTTTGTTTACCTTGTTCTTCTTGTCTTTTTGTTTCTTTCCAGCATTTCAGCAGCTCCAATCTCTGCAGTATAATTCCTATTATTTTCTTTCTTAGTTTCCCGTGTCCCAGAGCCACCACCAGAGGGCTGAACCCCACAAAGACTGAAGCTGAGAAGTGTGCCACAGTGAGCAGTCCCACGGCATGGTGCCCTCTGTCATGGTTGTAGTAGGTCACAGCTGCCACCTGCAAACCCCAGCACACAACAAACAGCGCCACCAGAGACATAATCACATGGCCTGCTTTACGCTCACTCGCTACATGTTTGTTCAGCTCCCCATGGCCATCTCCCCCCACCGTAACTGCTCTGATGTGCTTGGCCAGGGCATGCAGGGTTGCCAGGTTTGTGCAAATCATCAAAATCAAGGGCAAGATTTCATTTAGGGCGAGTGACAATGATGCAAAAGCTGAACCTTGCTGACTTGTGGGGAACTCCCAGATGCAGCCGAGAAGAGGGCTGGTGGTGCAGCTGATGACCATGAGCTCTACTGTGGCATTGCCCTTAACATGGGTGGTGTAGAAAAGCGCTGGAAGGGAGAATGCAAAGTTGGCGCCCCATACTGTGCCGAGAACTATCCAAACTCGATGCCTCTCCTGCTGCTGAGCCAGAGGCCCAAAGGCGACATGGCGGCGTTTCAAAGTGGTGCAGTGGAAGAGACTGAGAGCCAAAGTGACCCAACAACCAACGGCTCTCCACCAAACCCACAAGAGCATGAAGACCTTGCACCAGCTGGGGGACAGCGATACCTCCAGGCCTAAGTCGGACACAAAAATAGGAACGGTCCTGAAGAGAGAGGTCAGCAAGTTGGCCACTGATAGATGGACCAAAATGGTATCGGAAGCTGAGAGTCGGTGGGTTGGACTTTCGATGGCTGATTCCAACACCTACAGAAAGAAAACATTAATGAAAGTGTTAAAGACTAGAAGTACTACACAAAGAGTAGATGTTAATGCTATGAACATTTTCTGGTGGAGGGTTTGCCACTTTCTACTCTCTATGGAGATCTTATCACTTTGCCTGGAATGTTCCACAGTATGGCATTTAACGTTTAATCTATCGCCATGACCAAGTTACAGATCAGATTTATGGAGAGGCAAGCCTGAGTAAGAATGTTTTTCAATGTGTTTTTGCAATAAAGTCACCTGTAATTGAATGAACAAAAGATATGAATATAGATGAATATGAAGATATATATATATATATATATATATATATATATATATATATATATATATATATATATATATATATATATATATATATATATATATATATATATAATATTCATTGCCAAACTGTGGAACATTCTAAGCAAAGCAATAACATAGCATACGGAGACAAGCATGGCAGACGTCCACAGAAAAGTTACATAGTAACTAAAATAAAACTACAGTTTGGTATTCTAAACTGCTGCACATGCTCAGTGTTGGCTTCAGTGTTTGATCATTTTTTAATTTCTTCACCCTCGTTTCACACATACAGAGTAGGCCTATTACTCTGCCAAGGCACTGGTCCTATGTCAATAACATACAGATACACGTTCAGATTCAGTTTTAACAGTAACAAACGTTGCGAGGAATCTTCTCAAACGATCAAGGAATCAACTTTTCTTGCGAGTGAACATTCATTGGATTGTGTCAAAACATTTTTATAAATTGTCCTTGGCTCATTATTACAAATTATATCTAACGTGTTTCAAAACAATAATACAGTATTGTAACTCACAACGATGTAAATTTCAAAGCATCTCACCACATAAATGACCAAAATATTTCCCAAGATGCCAAAAAAGACTAAAAATCCAAACAGAATAGCTTCAACAGTGAGGTTATCTGACATGGCATCACCCTGGACATGACGACATGGACAACAGCCTTTTTCTGTTTACAAACCTGGCTATGAATGTCTTAATCTCACTCCCCTCCAACAGTCTTGTATATATAGACCTTCAATCCGCCCATGGATGAAAATTTTAAAGCATACAACAATACGTGTTGTTTATGTCCAACAAAGCATGAATTTTCCACTTGTTCCGCCAGCATTAACTTTTGTTGGTGAGCGCTCACAGCAAGTCACCTCCATTAGATAAATCTTACTCGTGTTTATTAGTCTGTGATGGTCCACTGATCTGCTGTGCTATGTCCCCAGACTGCAGATGACAAGCAAATACGTCCCATGTGATCAGTGCAATGGATCATGGGCAATATGAGTTTTGATGGTGCAGCTCTTTTACTTCTTGAACTAATTGATTGTTGACTGCGATGGCTTTCTCTGGGAATAGGACAGTGTTTAAACCCTTGAGATCTTGTCACGAAGAAGAGGAGGAAGAAGAAGAAGAAGAAGAAGAAGAAGAAGAAGAAGAAAAACACATAGGTCCATGGCTTATTTGTTCAAAAGCTCACAAAGTGTAAGGTGAAAAAGAAAATCTACAAAGGTGACCTATTTTATCTGGCCAAACTTGGCCAAATAAAACAAGTCACACTTCTGTTCTGACAATTAAAACCATAAGGATATTACAAAGCCAAACAACCAAATGCCACAATTGTATTTGTGTACCACTAACATAGAATATACCTAAAAACACGCACAAAAAACATATGCACCATGTAATACATAAAACACCACAAGTCCGAGAGTGTAGGAGGCAGGTGCAGTGGGCAATGTACCCACTCGGGTACATTTTAGAGATGAGGGATTGTTTGAAAAGATTACAAAGAAAGTCATCCTGCTAAATGCTCACACCATTTCCACACACGGACTGTTAACACGCTCCTGACACCTCTTCATGCCGAGGCTCTGTGTGGGAAGATGACTCAGGGCGAAACGACATGACTACAAATATTTAGTGCACGCACGCACCCACGCTCCCTGTCCAGGGCGCGCGCTCCATCGCTACACTCTCCACAGCGGGCATCAAAGCTTTTTCGTTTACGTCAAGCCAGACAGGAAGAAAGGCAAGACTGACGCGACACCCGGGTCCCCTCCTCTTATCTTTTAAATTAAAGGTAAGTCTGTGTCTTGAGCTCATGGACAGCCGATTCATTTGAATTGTGTTTCGTGCAAGGTCATACCGAGAAGATGCCCGCATTAAAATGTGCTCTCTGTCGCAGATGCCCAGAACACTGGCTGTGGAGCCGTTCGCTCTGCTTCAGCGACATCGTCGTGAGCACTGAAGCAGATTAAATGGCAGACATCAGATCTCCTCGACTTTATCTTAAACACATTGTTTGAGAGCATAAGGGGAAATGAAACGGCAACACGGACACTCTCTGCTCGCCTTGTGGGCATTGTTTCTACAATGCACATCACAGCAAACTGCATCTTCACCATCCTCATCATCACAGGTTAGCGCCAGGGTTCATGTGGAGACGCCCCTGAGCAGGAGTCAGCAGACTGACAGACTGAATGGCAGCCAGATCCCCAGGACAAGGCCAGCTGCAGAACTAAAGGAGCCGTCAGACCACATAACTTTAAACACCAGCAGCAGAGCTACTGCGACGTCTGGAAGGCCACATAGGTCTCAGAGCTGGAGACCAGAGGACGAGGTTTCACCTTTGTGTGCCTATCGTGTGGTTGAAGGGGGCATAGGAGGGCAGCTCTGCTTTCGACCCACTCTGCCAGAGTATAAGTGCCAGGAAGGACAATGCAGGACAGTGGTGTCTTCTGGAAATTTAGTGGCAAATATTCTCATCAATGGCAGTGTACTGTTACAGTGGACACAAGAAGGACAGTCCACATTGAACAGACAAGGCAATAAGACAAATGGTCAGAACGTAAGCAAAGATCATGGGACAAATGTAACATCTTCTGGTACTGTTGTGAGTGGGAGGCGCCACAGAAGAGGAGGCTTTGAGCTGAGTTGTTGGTGGAATGGGAGCTACACTCAGTTTGAATGCACTGGAGTGCAGCTGGCACATGGCTGCAGAGACTATCTGCTGATGGAGCTACATGAGAACATCCCCTATCGCTTCTGCTTGCGTGCCCTGGGCAGGACCAGGTCACAGGAGCGCGACTGTGTTGAGTTTACCCTGCCTCCATCCGGGATGCAGGACATAGTAATAGCCATGACAACAGTGGGTGGAGCTATTTGTGTAATGCTGGTTATCATTTGTTTACTGGTTGCATATATAACAGAAAACATTATGAGCCCAACCACAACACACACATATTCCTATCGTACTCATTCATGCCACTGAGTCCAATGAGGATGACATGCAAAAAAGCTAACCTACCACTGGGGATCTCTCCCACATCACATGCTTTATGCCTCGATACTCATGCCAATGTCATCACCATGTGAATTAACTGAAGCACAATACTGTGGCTTTTTCTTACTAATTGCCTTGCTAACCTCTGCACTGAACCAAAATATAACATCCTTCATATTGTATAAGAGCTGTTTCTGTGGTATTTTCATGTGGACAATATCCCTGTGATTTTAAATCTGTCAGTGTTTTTGCTGGCAGAGGTTTACAGCAATACAATGAAATGGCTTTGAACTAAGTCTATGTAATGTATGTACTCTGGCTTATGTTCTTGGCCAGTTCTTAGGTTTAGATATACATTTATAAAAATATAGATACTATACAAAATTATGAAATGGTATCCAAATGAGCAATAGGCCATATCCTATATTAACATATATAATGTTGATCATTTCTCTTATTAGCACCAAATTTGGAAACATTCTAAACAAGTCAAAAGTGCACTTGTGTACTCTGAAATCAGGAAGATCATGTAATAGTCAGATCAATAATTGACTAAACTGTTTTAGTGGCCTACCTGTAGGCCTATATCTCTGTAAGTGGCATTAACATTGACTGGACAATACCACTTTCTGAAGGAAATTGAACAATTCAATAAACTTAAATGAGCACTTTCCATGTTCTTCTTTGCTGATTTCCTTGTCTAAACTTTAATAATGTCGACCATTTATGTTTTGTAATATGCATTAAATTTAACAACACTGTTTTGTCATTGCGTATGTCTAAAATAGCCTGTTTGCATTTCAGTCTATTTTATTTCAATTTTTTTTTTACTACAAACTACCAAAGTATAATTCCTAGTTTGTGAATTCTGTTCAATGACCATTTATGGAATTCCCTTAGGGGTGAATAAAAGTCACTCTGATGATTTTGAATTATCCAGTTAGCAAACATATTTCATCGGCCGTCTGATGTTTTTCTGTATTATATTAGGGGGTTTCTAACTGGACTCATGACTGGACTACAAACAACGTTGCTTTTCTATGAGCTTTTCTAATTGGACTACAAAGTTTTACGCACACATAAACTCCGCCCATGATGACGCCATCGCGTTATAAAGCCAAGCAGCGGCACGACGCCATTTTATTTCCTGTTTCGAAAGAGCTCTCGCTTGCGTTGTAGTTAAATTTCAGTTGTTTGATAGTGTAAATTTGTTAGGGGTTATCTTAACACTTTTATTCATTGGTAGGGACAAGTTAGCTCTTTTGTCGTTTATTGTTTGTGTTGTTTACAGCTGGAGACGCGATGCCGAGCCACCCTCTTCGTGTTGCGGTTGTGTGCTCTAGCAACCAGAACCGCAGTATGGAGGCTCACAATATCCTCAGGTAAAGACGAAGAGCAAGTCTAGGACAAAGTCGAAGTCTGGAACCCCCTCCCCCGCAGCCTGGTCCGTGTGCTGGGACTGGAGAATGTGAATCGTCCGGGATGATCCAGCATGAGGCAGCTCAGGCCTCTGCGCATTAAACAATGGACACGTTTCCCTGAGTCACAATGAGGATGTGGCCTTTTATTCTCATCTGTGTAGGCCCCAGTGCCCCTTATCTGAATTCAGAATCAAACTCTAAACACGTTTAGTCTTTTTGAGGTTTTTAAAGATGGCTCTATGGTTTGGTGATTTCCCATACCATACATGTATTCAACAGCGCCCCCTAGAGGCTCTAATCCGAGGCGACATCTGGACCCAGTCACTTGACTTTTAAAAAACGTATTAAAAATGTGTTTGCATCTGACTTTGGCCTGAAAAAATCTTTTGTTATTGTTAGTAACGTCTTCAAAGGTTCATAAAAATGGAATGGCAAAAATGTTAATTAAATTACATTTATGTAATGTGTAACATTTGATTTTCTTTTTGTCTTGCAGTAAACGTGGGTTTGATGTCCGTTCATTTGGGACAGGGTCACATGTGAAGTTGCCTGGCCCTGCACCGGATAAGCCAAATGTGTACGACTTCAAAACTACATACGAACAGATGTACAACGACTTGGTCCGCAAGGATAAGGAACTGTATCCCTGTACTCACCCATCACCTTTGCTAACATCACAGGGATTTTTTTTTTTTTTACCCTGTATTGAAAGTTGTCATTTGTCAATCCAGTGACGCACAATGTTGATAGTGTAGCCTTTGTTATAGATGTTCTGATTTATTGGTTTATAAATTCAAGGTAAGAAATGAATATTGTATCGATTGAGTGGTCGACAGAAATTTTTTAAACTTCAGTTCACTTGACTAGGGCTGCACAGTATATAGCAATCAAATCAGAAACGCAATTTGAGTTTGCGCAATTATCAAATTAAAAACTGCAATTATTTTAATTATATTTCCTCTGCAAAGAACAAGAATGTCTGTCTTATTTATAGAAAACTCTTGAAGTTAGAACTTAAGCACTTGAAGTTAGAACTTAAAGACAAACTTTGTCTGAGTTGTATGGGATTCTTGCCTTAGTGTATCTGTTCATATTTCAGTCTTATATGTTAATACCTGGAAGTGTTGACAATATGCACTTTTTTTCTGGATTTTTTTTTTTTTTTGCGGATTTAGATGCTATACATTTAAGAAAAATCTATCTAAAATTGTGCAGCCCTACAGTTGGAAGTTGTTATTGTAGGTGAACGGTCTTCATTTGCGCTAAATGTCTATGTGCTAATGATATTTACCAAATGATGTTATAAAAGCACACTGTTCAAATCCTAATCTAGAGTGCTGCTTATATTTTAATTTTCAAAGGGGTTTATTATAGTTTCCCAACAGTGTATTCTCTTTGTATTGACTCTTAAAAGCAACTTAAATTACAATAATACCAAAACTAAAATTTGAACTTAAGCCCCTTTTTTGGGTACCTTGTCAAAACTCATGTTTTCTGTAATGCCTAAAACATGGCTCCATCAGGTTGAACTCTTGGCCTCTAGAGCTGTAGCTTCACAACAACACCACTAGATGGTGCCATTTTGTCTCAAAGAGACTGTTGCTTTGGGTATTTGTCACTGAAAAGTTTTATTTTTGACATTAGGTTTCTTAATGCAAAATATGACGTTTCATAAGATTACTTTATTCCAGTTGTGAAGTCTTTTGTGTATTTGTTTTGTGTTGTCTATTCCTTGACCCTGTTTTCAGATATACACAGAATGGTATTCTTCATATGTTAGATCGGAACAAACGCATCAAATCCAAGCCGGAGCGCTTCCAAAACTGCAAGGACAAGTTTGACCTAATCATCACTTGTGAGGAGAGAGTTTACGATCAAGTACTAGAGGGTGAGGACGGGGGGGATTTATACTATTGACTGGTTAAATATCAAATTAATTTCATAACTTTGTACATTTATATTCTTTGTTCAGATTTTAACTCAAAAGAGGAAGAATCATCGCAGCCTGTGCATGTCATCAATGTAGATATTCAAGATAACCATGAAGAAGCCACGCTGGGTGCCTTCCTCATTTGTGAACTATGTCAATGTGTGAGTTCTTTGATGTAAATATATAATGACAGCAGTATTGTTTATCCTGCAAGATTATCGGACAATTTAGACGTTAAACGGATGATGTACTTTTTTAATGAATCAGTTGCACTGAAAAGGCTTTCCTCTCCTCTGTGCAGCTTCAGCACACGGATGACATGGAGAATGAAATTGATGAGCTCCTACAGGACTTGGAAGAGAAGAGCAAAAGGACTTTTCTACACACTGTGTGCTTCTACTGAATTAATAGAAAATGCAATAATCACGTCCCGATAACAAGCATTCAGACCACAGAGTATGGACAGGTTCCCACCATTCATAAGTAACATTTACAGTACGCCTGTAGAAGGTCGGAGCCACAAAAGCTGGACCGAACAATATGGCTGCTGTGATGAAAGTAAATCCCTTAGGTGAAAATGTTACCTCCCAGAAGAGTAGGAACTGCCTGCTTGAGCTCTGCCTTTTTCATCTGGGTTGAGGCCAGACCAATATCCTCTTTCCTTGTACAGTCAAATCACTCGACCATGCAACTCAATCATTCAGAACCGGTGACTCTTTGAAATGAATTTTGTATGGCATATTACCACGGATGACATTTTTTGTTCTGTAAATTTGCATATTTTTGTAATTTGTAAGCATTTTGTTTTGGCCTTGAGCATCCAGGATTAGGTTATATTTATTTCTAAGGGTCAAGCCGAGAGAAGTAACTGGGTGGGTAATTCAGTGTGTCTGTGATGTTGAGAATTAAGTTAAATCTGTGTTGCCTAATAATGAGTAACCAAATGGACAGCAGCTCTTAAATGTATTTTCTTTATGTAAATTCATATTCAAGATGCACTTGCTGTATTTCAGGGCATCTTTCTTTTGTAAATTGAAGTTATTTTGCTAGAAGAGCTGGAATATGAGTGCCTGATTTTCTGTATGAATTTGATTCTACAAAAAAAAATTGAAAACTAAGAACATTTGTTGGTCTCTCAGTTTATCAGACATTCTGCATAACATATATAGTGCATCTGGAAAGTATTTACAGTTCACTTATTCCAAAAATATTAAATTCATTATTTGCCTAAAATTCTACAAACACTACCTCATAATGACAGCGTGAAAGAAGGTTGTTTGAATTGTGTAAATGAACAAAATCACTGAATTTTGGTTTTGGCAGGTTTCTCAGATAAAACTCTGTACAATGTACAATTAAGGAGCGTGTATAAAGATAATTAATAGGGTACAGAGTAGCTTGCTTAAAAAATGTATGATTGTATATTTGTACTCTTAATTGATTTTTTATACACCTATATCTTTCTCTATATGCAATATAATAATATTATGAGGGAAAATATAGAAGAACATTATCTCCTTACAAAACAGTTCAATTTAATCCTTTTAGCATATTTTACAAAGTAAAATACAATATATTAGACAGAGGTGCTTTCTGGCTTACATGTAAAGTACACTTAGTTTTATATTTATTTCACTGGAAGCTAGAATTACAAAGACTTTGCAGCCCTGTGAACCAAACTGTCACACAGATTATCCAAAGATATACCACCTAGTTGGTCTAGTGGTCTAAACTGGGGTCCCATCTTTTGGAGGTTTGGAGTCCTTCTGTTCAAGCTTGACCTCACATTCAGCGGCGGGCTGTTCAAGAGTCTTTGCCTCCACTTTTACTACATTTTCACTTTTGGCTAGTCCATCTCTAGTGGCACCGCTCTCCTCCGAAGATACAGGAGGAGGCACAAAGTCCTCTGCAGCGGGAGCAAGGTCCTCTGCTGCTGCGGGGGGCGTGAGGTCCTCTGATGCCGGAGGAGGAGTAGGGGGTGTTGTAGTGAGGTGGGTGAGGTCCTCTGTCAGAGGAGGAGCAGGAGAGGGTGTTATGGTGAGGTGGGTGAGGTCCTCTACCGCTGGAGGAGGAGCGAGGTCCTCTACCGCTGGAGGAGGAGCGAGGTCCTCTGCCGCTGGAGGAGGAGCGAGGTCCTCTGCCGCTGGAGGAGGAGCGAGGTCCTCCGCGGCTGCGGGGGGCGTGAGGTCCTCTGACGCCGGAGGAGCAGGAGGGGGTGTTGTAGTGAGGTGGGTGAGGTCCTCTACCGCTGGAGGAGGACTGAGGTCCTCTGCTGCTGGAGGAGGAGCGAGGTCCTCCGCGGCAGCAGGGGGCGTGAGGTCCTCCGCGGCAGCGGGGGGCGTGAGGTCCTCCGCGGCTGCGGGGGGCGTGAGGTCCTCCGCGGCTGCGGGGGGCGTGAGGTCCTCTGACGCCGGAGGAGCAGGAGTGGGTGTTGTAGTGAGGTGGGTGAGGTCCTCTACCGCTGGAGGAGGAGCGAGGTCCTCTGCCGCTGGAGGAGGAGCGAGGTCCTCTGCCGCTGGAGGAGGAGCGAGGTCCTCCGCGGCTGCGGGGGGCGTGAGGTCCTCCGCGGCTGCGGGGGGCGTGAGGTCTTCCGCCGCAGGAGGAGGAACAAGGTCCTCTACTGCAGGAGGAGGAGCGAGGTCCTCTACCGCAGGAGGAGCAAGGTCTTCCACCGCAGGAGGAGGAGCAAGGTCTTCCACCGCAGGAGGAGGAGCGAGGTCTTCCGCCGCAGGAGGAGGATCGAGGTCCTCCACCGCAGGACGAGGAGCAAGGTTCTCAGCCGTAGGAGGAGGAGCTAGGTACTCTACCACAGGAGGAGGAGCAGGGGGTGTTATAGTGAGGTGGGTGAGGTCCTCTGCTGCAGGAGGAGGAGCAGGGGGTGTTATAGTGAGGTGGGTGAGGTCCTCTGCTGCAGGAATCATGCTCAGGACTGGAGCGATGACGTCTTGAGCTTGAGGAGCCTCTGCAGGCGGCAGAGTGAAGCCCATCTTTCCCCCGCTCACTGATCCCTCGGGTTTTGGTGGGGTCAAGCTCTTTGCCTCCTCTTCTGCATAAAGCCAGTCCATCTTCTGACGGTGCTGTTTGACAGCATCATCCACCCGGGCATCAATCATTGCCTCTGTCAGGACGCCGTCTTCAGAGGAATAGGCTGCAGCCTACAAAAAGGTAAACTCACACTCATTAAAATACACTTATCATCGCAGTGTTTCAGTTAACAGAACACTCTGCTGGTCGACATCATACCTGCCAGGCCACTCCGAGCTTGGAGATCTCACGTCCTGACATACCCTCAGTCCGGACAGCAATCTCAGAGCACTTTTTTCCATAGTCAAATTGTGCAAGCTTCATCCTCCTACAACAACAGTACAACAATCGTGAGAAGTTACCCTCTTCTCCTTTTTGACTCACCATTACTTTTTTTAATTGTACACTTACTGCCTGCCCCCAGTCGCTGGCTCCAGCACATATTTGTCAAAATAGAGGCGCACCAGCCTCTCCCTCTCGTCAGGACCAGGTAGGGCAAAATTCACAATTTCATCTATTCTGTCGTTTATGGCCCAGTCAAACTGCTCTGGTTGATTACTAGCCAGCACCAACATAAATCTGGAGAGAAAACAAATAAGTAACTGTATGTATATTATAAACTTTAAACATTATACAATGGATTATTTAACTAATTCTTACTTGTTGCTCTGTTCACCTGTACGGTACAAGAAAGCATTGAGTGTTGCTCTTAGATCTTCACTAATCTTTTCCTACAAATTAAGATAAATTGTAAGCAGAAAAAAAAAACGACAAAAAAAAAACAACAGGTAAACACATGTTTGCGAAATTTACCGTGGATCGCTTACGAAGGAATGCATCAGCTTCATCAACAAAAAGCAGGAGTCTGTAAGAAAATACATTGTGTGCTTAGAGGTGGATTGTCTGTTAAGATTTTAAAAGAAAATCTAATGTATACTTGTTAAACTCACCCACGGCGACTTGTGTTGGCCCAATCAAATACTTTGTGCATAGCAGTTACGCCATCGCGACCCATAGGTGCAACATCACCACCAGTCATAATGGCATAGTCCATCCCAGAATGCATTGCCAGTTTCTA
Organism: Rhinogobius similis; assembly: GCA_019453435.1. Lineage (NCBI taxonomy): Eukaryota > Metazoa > Chordata > Actinopteri > Gobiiformes > Gobiidae > Rhinogobius > Rhinogobius similis. Next base: position 16,021,957 of record CM033627.1, on the reverse strand, counting down.
TTCAGAGGAAGGCAGCTTTCAGTTAGCCAAACACAGAATCATCTCTAATGTTATTGCTAATAACAGTACAATGGTACTGTAACCAAGAAAAGCACCTTGGCAAAAAGAGTTTTGCCGGTTCCCGGCGGGCCATACATCAAAATGTTTCTGTAGAGGCCATGGTTTTGCCTGGTGTTTCTAGTGGCTATTGCGATGTCACGCACACGCTCTTCTAGAGATGGCTAAAAGATAAGAATATGATCACATGCTCGTTAGGAAAATTTGCATTTTATTTTTAGGAGTACTTACACTGAGGACGACTCCTTCTAGTGCATCTTGAGGTTTACTTCTCAACCGCTTGGTTGTCTAAAAGGGTGAAGTAAAATTGATACATTTAATATTTAATTTCCATACCTGTAGTAAGCTACATTAGAAAAACAGTTTACACATTACAGAAGTAAACCAATCAGACGTTTTGCTACCTTCACTGGATGTTTGACTGCCTCAGCGACAGTGAAACGAGACGTCTCTCGCACAAGTGATGGTTTCCCAAGCCTTGCTTCAATGTAACGTCCAGCCACAGCCGTTGCATTACGGGCTGAATATACTCCCACTGCTAAAAGTGTCAGTCCTGCCACCTTGAGATGACAATAACATGATGATTCAGGATGCAACGGCATACATGATATACATGTATATAGTTTAATAAGGTTATGTTTTGTTATGACTCACTGTGGCTGTAACTTTGTCCCAGTCTGACACAAAAGCACGAAATCCTTCTCCAAATACAGCACCTGCAGTCCTGGAGGAAATGTTGAACAGTAGGTAAACACCCAGTGCATTCATAGAAAATACTAATCAGATAAGATTTACTTTATGGACTCCAGGACAGTCTGTCTGTGTTCAGCAGCCTTCAGTCGAATTTGTTCACGAATTATATCAGCGTTCTCCCTTTCAACTCGACCTCTCGCTTTTGCTTCTGCTTCTATTCGCAGTAGTTCATTTTTGTGCCTTAGCTCCATCTCATGCTCAATTGTTGCTATAAAACATATTTACAACACATCAGAGCAAATACATTCAAAAGAGTGAGGCCAGACTTGTATCAAATATGTATACGGTTTACCTTTTCTCATGGCTTCTTGCTTCTGCACAGACTCCTCCTGTTTGCGAAGGTTCTCTTCATTGAGAAGTTGCTGTTGATGAAAACAAAAGCATTTGTTGATGTTTTTGTCATAAAGAATACACATTTTTAAGATGGTACTGACCTGTTGTCTGAGTTGTTCCTCATATCGCTGCCTGGCGAGCTTGTCTTGGTACTGGGCTCGCTGATTGAACATAACACAACAGACTTTCAAATAATTCAGCTCCCCACAATCATTTTATACGATTTGACTGACCAATCAGAGTTGAAGACATGTTTTTGGTACTCTGAAGTGTGTACTCACAGCTTGGTGTTGTCTAGTCTCCTCGTTCAGTGTTTTTCTTCTCTCCTCTCCCTGGACTTTAATCTGGTCGCCTTTGAGCTGCTCCACTGCAGCTTCATACTCCTGTGAACAAAGCACAATGATGACAACTACAGGATGGTAGTGACGTCATTGAGGAATACAGATTTTCAATGATTTTTGCACCTTTATTTTGGTCTGATGTTCCATCTGTGAAGTCTGCTCCTGCATACGGGCTAAATCAAGGGCTTCTTTGGCATGACCTGGAAGCACATGGTTCAGTTGTGTCAGACCGCAAAGACACCAGTGCAAACCTATTATTATAAACAAATAATAATAAATAATAATGCTTTGGAGTCAGCGTTTTTCATAACACCCAAAGCACTCTTTAAGATGATTCATTCACTCCATGCTCAATGGCAAGTCACTAATGTAGCCACAGCTGCCCTGGGAAACGGAGACTGCCGCTCTGCTCCATGGCCCCTACGACCACCAACACTCACACATATCCATACTAATTAACACAGACAAATATTAGGCTATTGAAGACATTGTTGTGTTCATTTCTTGCCTCACTGGCTCATAGAAACAATATATGTAGATGTATTTTAGACTTTAGATTTATTTCACATTTGGTCATATTGTATTAAAGTTAGTCCTTGTGATTTATTAAATTAGGTCAAACTACAGTGACTTTTAGGCACCCATGCAGCTCCCCTGGCTGTGACCTTTGAACTTCAGAGTAATGAATGAAGGTGAGTGCACAGCGTGCAGGGAGTACACGATGTTACCACCAGCAAGTCAAAGCTGTAATAAGATTTACACAACGGAGACAGAATCACGGTCCACGCTCCACAGAAATGTAGGCTCTGCTCAGCACTTACGGGACTTGTCGAGCTCCTTGGCTGCCTGAGCGGCTCGCTCCAGCCCCGTAGGATCGAAATTACTCCATTTGTCCTTGGGTTTATCTCCCCCGCTCCCTGAACCCCCAGATGGAGGCGGCGGAGGCGGCGGCGGCTGACCGGGCACGCCCGGGGGCTCGGGCTGCCCCTTGTTCAGACCGAACAGCCACGACATGTCCCGTAGAAGGAATAAAACACAGTTTAGCCGGTCCTGTGGGGCTGTGAACTGCGGCTGCAAGAGATGTCACGGCACTTCCTCCACGCGTGCTCACACCGCTGCTGTTTGCGCAAGTGCACCAATGCGTCAGCGTCAATCTGAAGGACAACAGATGTGATTGGCTGGGGCTTAACATGTTAACCTCTTATTGGTTGAAATGGCGGCGGTGGCTCCACCCATTAATGTTATTTGGTGAATTTGTTCAAGAGACCTTGGTTGCGTCAGGCTTTTCAAATGGAAAAAATATGAATAGTGACTGTCTACATGTAAAATAGTAAATATTTCACTTATATGTGGCTGTCTATTAGTGGCCACAATGATTCGTGTATTAAGTTGTGGCAATATAGCCTATAAAATAGACACATTAAAAAAATCTTATGAGGAAAATCATTGTATAATCTACTGTCCTTTATTTGTTGCTCCTGTCAATAAATACATAATACATAAAAACATTAATAATGACATTACAAAAGTACATATCAAAAAGGTTTAATGAAATTAACAAGTAAATACACACAATTTCTGCAATATAAGTTGATAAATGAGCGTAGCTGGATGTAACACAACTGTGCAAAAAAGAAAAAAAAACACACACTCCTGGCAGTGCATGATACTGATTTAGAAAAAAGCTAAACAAATTATTATAATTGTTTATTTATTTATTGAAGGAAAACAACACGAGACAGAACACCAGGAGGCTCTTTCCCATCACCCAGTGCTGCACGGAAACCCTCTTGCTGTCGAGCTCGAGCCAGCTTGGCCAACGAGAGGAACGACTGGGGCTCTGTGATGGCCAAATCGCTAATGACATGGCGATTGAGCTGAACACTGCTCTGTTTGGGCAAAACACAACAACATGAACTTGCAAGTAAAGTACTATTGGAGATGAAACAAATCAAAGTTTACAAACCTTCACCAAGTTATGCATGAGAGCAGGATACTTCATCCCATGCTCCCGTGAGGCTGCGGCTATCCGTGAAATCCACAGCTGTAAATGTAACACATTATTTATAAGTAAACAAAAAAGACGAATTAAACATATTGTTGTGGGTAATAAAAACATTTCTGGCTGGAAAGAGACCTAACAAAAAACTACTAAGAACTACTAAGGGTGCATGTACAGTCACCAGATCAAAACTGAACAAGGGGGTCTAAAGCCTGAAACTTAACCTGGACTAGATCAGGACTTTGAGGGACTAGAACAGGACTAAACCAAGTCCACATCAGGGTTAAAATGGGCTCAATTTAAAACCAAGTGTGAAAATACACTAAAATAAAACTAAGCCGAACTGTGATATAAACTAAATAGTATTACCCCAAAACAACAAATGTAACTATATACTGTAGGACTATTAGGTAAAATGTATAAAGATGTATCAGCAGTTATTAATTTCTACAACATGTTGAGTTGTCTCAACACATTGCCAGGGCTTACTGTTAATCCTTGGTAGCCACTTTTTTCTTTCTTTACTTTTAAAGTAATAATAAATGCCTTTTGTGATGAGACACTTTTTGTGTTTTTGAACTGTTGTAAAAGAGAGCAATATGTTGAACAGAATAATGTTCAACAGTATGGATACTTGTATAAAACATGTCTAACTCTAATGTTTATGCCAATGAAGAAACAAAGCATATTTCAGCCTTATTGTATAACATTGTACCAACGTTATGAAACGACTTTGATCCATTTATCCTAATGGAGATGGAGTGAAAATGTATGGAGCTGTTGCTATAGAGACCAATATTCATCCAAGGGCCACATACACAAATTAAACATATCACAATACAGTCAATGTCTTACAGAAAAATGTCTCATTACAAAATATCACATAAGGTGGTCAATAATACAATCTTGGACAATACTGCCCCCTGGTGTTCGATTGGTAACATAATAAAACCAATATAACATGTTCATGGTTACGTTCCAGTGTTAACGTCGACTCACCGTCCTCATGTTGCGTTTCTTGAGTTTTCTAGCTTTGGTTGCGTACACAAAAGCCCTTCTGACTGCGCGCACGGCCAGTTTGTAGCAACGGTTCTTTCTGCCTCTGAAATGCTGAAAGAAAAGCGTATCAGTGATGCTCAAAGAGTGACATCAAAATGACTGGATTATCAACACGTGACCACGACAAGACGCTATTACAAAAGGGCGTATGATGAAACACTGTTGAAAATAATCGATGCATAATAACTTGATGCTGTTCTCCAGAAAATAGCCACATCCATTATCCTTACCCGGGCATGTTTAAGGACTTCCTGGACCTTCCAATATCTGTCAGGTCCACGGCTTCGTATCCAGCACGATAACGTTAAAAACACCATATTTAGCCTACTCTAGAATAAATAGATTAGATAATTTAAGACATCTGCGAAGTTGTTCATTCCTAGTTGTTATATGAGGTCGGTACGCATGGCGATACCAAGGGCGAAGGTGCGTTTGATTTAAAGCCTTTACGAGACCTGTCTTTAACAATATCTAGAAATCCGAGCGAATAACTACTCAGGTTAGGATCTATCCCGGAATAACCGATTAACTGTTATAATCGCGACACCATTTCAAGAGAAAAAACACAAATGCTGGAGAAAAAGGGATTGTTGGCTACTGTTAAAAAGCTCGGTGATTAAAACGAGTGAACCGACGAGTACACGTCGCAGCGGGAGCGGTGGATGCTGGGAACCTTCCTGTAAATAGAACACTAGAGGGGTCTTTTCCACGGTAACCCATAGTAACCGACAACCAGTTCCAGCAGCCGTGTCATGACAGCAAAACCTACTGAAGAACTCATGCAATCTAACTGGGAGCTAAATTTTAAATTCTATTTTTCTTAAATAATTTGACAATTTTATTTTCTATTTTGTGCTTTATCTAAAGTTCTAAGTGGGTTTGGTTTGTCCATAGGTTCCATGTAGGTCCTACATGGGTTTGCCCAAATGGGGCCAGCCCAAATATGGGCACCATATAAGTCCCTTTTGGGTTATTTTGTTGCGCTATTGGTTTTTATGGGCTTTTGGGGCTCTGTAGGGCACAAATGCAGAAAACACACAATGTTGGTGTAATGCCGAAAAACAAATCTATCGTTTTCCTCAGTTTAAATTGCATTATTAAAACATAAAAGGAAATATTTGATTAATGTATACAGTATTACAAATAAAGAAATTTCTAAGTAATGTTACTTTGTTACTTTCTTGAAGCAGTAACTAAGCAATGTAATCTAATTACATAATTAAAAAGTTATTTGTAATTTGTAACTAAAAACCTTTTCAAAAGACTTTCCCAGCACTAATGAAAAGATAAATTGCAAGCATTAACACATGTTCTACCAAACTAATATGGGGGAGAATGAATAAAGTTCATTTTATGTAATAAAGATAGTAATAATTGATAGTATTGGCGTAAAGTAAACTGTAATAATGGATTTGTGTCCAATATTTTAGGGTGAATGTTCATTTTCATGATCCAGGGAAAAATGACACACGGAGATAACGTTTTCCGCATCATTAGAAATTCAAATGTACCATTATATATAATTTTAAACCATTTGATGAATTTTTTGGCCCTGTCTTTACATTATTATCTATTCGAACTTTGTCATTTGTACAATCACAAGATGGCCGTTACGTTGGAAACGGCAACAGTGTATATAGTCTAGCTTTTTTAATACAACATTACGTTTGAGCTAGCGCTGGAGGTCACGTCAGAGTAGATCCAAAATGTCGGCAGCAGGTCTATCGTCCTTGAGCCGCTGTGGTGTTTTAGCTTTCCGTTCCCACCCGGCACTTGTGGTAATGTCAACTGTAACTTTAGTGAACTACAGTTTCAGCAGTTTATGTGGTGTGGATGTAAAGTAATGTAAACATGGCAAAAGCGTGATGGTGCCACCTCTGGTGATATGCTATGCTAATATGCTAAGATGAAAACATTCAAGCCTGGTCACATAGGGTCAATAACAACTGTCACCCTATATTGGCTTTTAAAAATTGTTTTACGACAGCGTTTTAGTTTATTGTGTCAGTCCTATCATTAATCTAATAAATAAATATAAAATTCTATATTTAGTGATTTACCTCTATATAACATTACTCAACCTGGTTTAAACTTGAACATGTGAGTCAGTGGTAATAAAACCAAATGTTCTGGTACAGTTTTGTTAATGTTATCAATCTGCTGTGTGTAGTCACTGTATAAATGTGTGTTCACTTTATCCCTGTTGCCTTCAGGCTGTCCGGTGGGCTCAGACAGCAGCTGCCCCCGCTCCTCAGCCAAGAATAAAGAAGTTTCAGATTTACAGATGGGACCCAGACACTCCAGGAGATAAACCCCGCATGCAGACTTACGAGATTGACCTCAACACGTAAGCACTTTAAAATAACACACTAATAACTAATACTATTCTTTTTACAGTTGAATTTATTTTACTCCACTCTTTTCAGATGTGGCCCAATGGTGCTTGATGCCCTCATCAAAATTAAAAATGAGATGGACTCGACTCTCACCTTTCGCCGCTCCTGCAGAGAAGGTTGGTCATATTGATCGGTGGGTCATCATGCGTCATTTTGCAGCGTGCATATTTTTTCAGACCAAAAATCTCATTAGAAACGAATTATTTCATTATTTTATCAACACCAGGGCATTCAGCATAGAAACTATAAAACAATACTGCATATGTCTCTAGAGCTCAGGATAGAACATCAAAAAACAGCCGTTACCATGGAAATCCGCCGTATTTGCAGCTGGTGTGTTAAACTTACATAGAGAAACATTAGCCAAAAAGTAAACTTTTTTTTTTTTTTTCCTCAAGTAATTTGCTGAAGTCATTTAATCCACTACAGATCTGACAAAAAATACAACATTTTATAAAAATGTGTGTCATTTTTATATTTGTATAACCTTAACTAAAAACAAAAATGTTTATAAACAAAACTCCTAAATGGCCTGTTTTCCGTATAAAAAGTGAGTGTGGGCAAAAATGATTTTTACTTTTTATTACCCTCATGGGTCTGTCAAAGTTTAGTAACAACTATAATTGCGACTTTTTTAAAGTTTTTGTGCAGGAGCAGTGTGAAGTTTGAAAACGATGCGCGTCTCCCATAGACTCCTATTATAGCCAAATGCACCTCCCCATTCCGCAGGTGTCGAGACTACGTTTTGTTTGATTGATCTAAAATGACACAATTAAGTTGGGATTTTCTGGTCACCTGTGGGTTTCCGTTTTCAAAAGGGGTCAAATTTGTGATTTTTAAATATATACTGAAATGGCTCCATTTACCTTTAAAACAGACCTCTGTACAGAGAGACATTATGTGCCATTGTTTATACCTCTGGAGCTTGTGTATGTGCATATAATGGTGTATAATGTATAACATGTATATAATATATATAATAATAATTATTGTTGTACATACCTGTATCTTTGACACGCTACACTCAAACATGCATATTCTTCAAAATTCACACACCCCATTCCCCAACCCCCCCTGGGGTCCCCCCACACACTTGCAACTCGCCCAAGGTGAGGATACGCCCCCAGGAGCCTCTTAAATACAAATGGTAGCCACCATAAAGCCCCACAGAATAGCATGGGGAAACTATGGCTCTCTTCACAGAGGCCTGTTTAAAAGAGTCATTTCAGGATAAACTATAAAAATCACACATTTCATTTGTTCTGAAAAGGGGAAAACACAAATGGTTAGGAAATCACAATTTTACTATGTCATTGCAGGGAGGGGGAAAATGGGGCAAACAGTGGGAGAAAAAAACAAAAACCTGTTTTGCACAAAAACTTAAAAAAACATCAAAGACAATGTTTTTATGAATCTTTGATGAAGACTGTAATAAAAGGTATTTTGGCTATATTCACATTTTATATGAAAAATGGGCCATTTTATATGATCTGCTTTTGCTTTTACATATGATGATATAAATAATAAAACCTCTGGCATTTTTTTTCAAATGTAGTGCTTTTGTTTAGAACAGATGTGGTTTTACAGAATTAAGCAAAAAAAAGTTAGTAAAATATATTCTCATTACATTTTTACAGCCGTCAAAAAAGTGGTGTAAAAGGGTGCTAACAGGACAAGTGGGAGAAAAAACAAAATCCTGCTCCTGCAAAAAGAACAAAAGAAACATCAAAGCCAGTGTTGTTACTAATCTTTGACATGTCCAAGACTGTAATAAAAAGTAAAAACAAGTTTGGCCTATATTCATATTTTAAGTGAAAAATAGGCCATTTTGTGTGACTCAGCTTTTTCCTATGATTTAAATAAAAAATAAAACCTTGGCCATTTTTTTTCAAATATAGTATTTTTCAGAACAAAATTGAACAGTGTAGTGTAAATGTTAAAAAAAATAAATAAATAAATGATCAACTGTATTTTACAGCTGTCAAAAAAGTGGAGTAAAAGCACAGGACAAGTGGGTAGTAATTTGTAAATCCTGTACTTTTCAAATTGATTTTTCGAAAATATGGATCAAACTAAGCTTCGTAACAGGAAATCATCCAAATCTCTCTTGTACAGTAGAAAATATGGCTAATTTAAGCATGAATGAAAAATGGTCATACAGTGGTCTTAAGGGATATACTGTATCTACTGATATCTAAAAATGACCTTCACAATATAAAAAGTGTGATAAATGTATAATGTAACAGCTGAAATTTTATCCTAATTACAGGTATCTGTGGGTCTTGTGCAATGAACATCAATGGCGGAAACACACTTGCTTGTCTGAATAAAATCGATTCTAATTTAAGCAAGCCGTCAAAGATTTACCCCCTGCCACACATGTATGTGGTGAAAGATCTTGTTCCTGTGAGTAGACCAAACTTGCACAATTTCATTATGTTGGCTTTTATTTGGATCTATGATGTCATTAATGTTGTTTCAGGATATGAGTAACTTCTACGCACAGTATAAGTCCATTGAACCATATCTAAAGAAGAAGGATGAGTCCAAAGAAGGGAAGGATCAGTACTATCAATCTGTGGAAGACCGACAGAAGCTGGTATCACTGTGGTTCATTTCTTTTGTTAATGAGGAGCTTGTAAACATGTCTTTAAAAATTGTCCTGTGTTGTGAAGGACGGTTTATATGAATGCATCCTGTGTGCCTGCTGTAGTACGAGCTGCCCTAGTTACTGGTGGAACGGTGACAAATATCTGGGCCCAGCGGTGCTCATGCAGGTCAGTTTGAGGTTATGAAGATCTATTTACTTTTTAATTTGGCGCCTAACAGATATCGTCTTTTTAGGCATATCGCTGGATGATTGACTCTCGAGATGAGTTTACAGAGGAGCGACTTTCCAAGCTGCAGGATCCGTTCTCTCTTTATCGCTGTCACACGATCATGAACTGCACCAAGACTTGTCCTAAGGTAATCATCAATGTTGGAAGTTTATGTTTTCAAGAAATCTGTTACACTTTTGTTTAGTGGGCTGTAGAGATTTCTGAAATTGGATACATCCTTGTTTATAATTTCAAATATTGCAGATTCCCCAATACCTAATACCTTTTGAGGTATTGCCAGGTGTGTCTCAAAAAAGTTCCAATTTGAGTTAACAGATGAATTGTTAATTCAATAAGTTACCATTTTGGAGTGTTTAGAGCAACTTTTTATCCAAAACTGAAAACATACAATCTCCATTGCAAAAAAAACCCACGCTGTGATTGGTGATTGTTCAGTAGGTTGTGTGGCACTGCATATTTTCAAGCAAAAAAGTGTGATGTGACTCAAAAAACAATACCATCTATCTGCTCAGTTCAAATGAAAGGTTTTAAGTTATTTTCTACACTTAACCCACATATGATTGTTGTGGCATAGGATACCTGTTCAACTGAGGATCTAGTTTTAGTATTGGTCTAGTGATAAAAAAAAAGCAACCTTTAAAGTTTATTACTGCAATTGTTATTTTAAAATAAATTGTGTTAAAACCATGTGCTTCTTACTCCCCAGGGCTTGAATCCTGGAAAAGCTATTGCAGAGATCAAGAAGATGATGGCTACATACAAAGACAAAAAAGCAGCTGTAGCTTGAACGCTCGGATTCTTTATTTCATTGTTTCCCTCCATAATTGAATTACATTTTGATTCAAATGCTTTTTGAGGCACCATTACAACACACTCTGTAACAGATGTTACTGTGTCTGTGAGGATGTGGGTAAATAAATGTGCACATGTATAGCCTGAATGAGAGAGCGTGTGAGTCCTACCTGTAACATAACTTTATATTAATTTATCTCAAAGCCATTTGCTTTTCTCATACTACATATTGAGGAGTACAAGATGTTTTTGCAGGGAAATCTTTCCTATTTGAATGGTATCCTCCTGGTAGCCATGTGGCCTATAGTTCATATTACCCAGTTCTTACTTTGTAACAGCAGTTTATGTTTTGATGAAATATAAAATATCTAAATGCTGATCTGAAATCTGATTAATGGCTGTTGTCTTATTTGTTATGTGTGGCAGAAACATAAAATAATAGAATTTAACCAGAGATAAACACCCCATTGCACCTAACTTTATGTGTGTTCACACTTATTTGATCCTAAATTGAGCTCATTTTGACTCTGATGTGGACTTAGGGTTGTTCTTTTACAGTTTAGTTTTTGATTTAGTCCTAATTCTGATTTTGATTTGATTTGTAAGTGTGACCGTACCCTTGGTCGATTACTGATCTAAATGTCAATAATGTCTTCCAAAATTTACCTGATCGATGTACATTTTTCTTATATTAATTTCACCTAAGGGGGATCAATAAAGTATCGTGACATTGCCTTTCCTGCTGCGACCAGACCAGACTCAAGTCAGCCACTATACCCAGTCGTTTTCTATTACAAATTATATACACTAATTACTATACACACACACACACACACACACAAAGAGCAGACATTCTGAGCCAAACAAAAATAAGTACATAAACATACACATAATAATATGAATAATTTGAATATAACTAAAAAAAAAAAGTTCATTCTTATTGGCAAATTTCATATCCATAAAGCTAAACTTCTCTTAATCGAAATTAATCATAACATCCAATCTGTAACCCACCTAACTAATAATAAAAAACAACAACATAGCCATAGTCAATATACATAGAGAATTAAGGTGGGACACTACAGGCAAAGCTCATTTTCTTTTTCTTTTCCCTTTTTTTTTTTGGTCAGTTTGCTCTCTCAACATATCTAACCTGCTCTTAAAGATGTTTTATTATTTAATTTAATCCACTTCATCCACAGTTGTCTATGAGACATTGTAAATTCAAAGGCTATTTTCTTAAAATGCATTTTTCTCCCCTCGGGACATAAGGATCATCACTTAAAGTAGATCCCACACACACACCAAACTTTACAATCTTTGACTCAACAAGATTTTGACGAAACGTACAGAATCTAATTCTAACAACGAATGTATTGAAGTTTTAAGTAAAAAAAAAAATCAGGCGAAATTTGAGTTTTTAGGACAATTTTCAGTCCAATCTAGTTTACTTAAAAACTAAATCCAAAATCCCTTCTGCAAATATTTTTGAAACTAATACGTGTACAAAATTAACTAAATTATTTAAACCTGGTTCACTCCATTTTACATTTTTATATGTCCCAAATATGGGTATTTTTGGCCATTTTTACACATAAAATGCCTTATCTCTACATGGAAACATTACATGTTAAAAAAACGTTTTCTTACATTTATGTGAGTAAACTACAGGAGAAGTTTACAATTGGTATATTTAAATTTAAGCTGTTTCACCTGTCGTGACTCACCTTTATATCAAGTTAATCCACATTTCACTCTAAACGATTCTAATGTTTTCTGTTTATTTATTAGAGATATGTCTCACTAATTTCCCTTTTACATTAAACTGGTGGTGGCCCGTGGATCGTGGGGGTCTTACACTGGGTCTAGGGGCCGAACTGGGCGGAGCCTACAGCTGTGGGTTGGTACAATGTGGCGCTATGAGGTCCTGTGTATTCAGTGGACGCGTGCAGCACGGCGCAGTCAGCACAGAAACCTGAATAAACTTGGGTAAGTAGATAATTTATGACGCTGACTCTTGAATATTTTCCAATAAACATGCAGTTGATTTTTAAACTCACTTTTGACTAAGTAATACATCTGCTTAACAGGACCCTCACAGCATCCAATTAACATTTGAAAGTTGAACTAAAATCATAATCGAATGGAAATGGTGTAAGATTGTTGTTTTATGTAGTGTATTGGTCCTGATATGGGACATGCGGTGCTGTTTTCACTGGAGAGAAGCGGGAGGTGGGACTTCACTTACAATGAGCGTGATGGTGCCAAGAGGGAAAACTTATTAAAGAAGAAAAAAAGCTGCCTCGTGAAAGTGGTGGAGGTCGTTGAGGGCACAGACTAGTCAGGATCCTCTGATTTTTACACACTGTTGTGCTTGTCCTGTAGTTATAGTCTTGTAAACTGGTGACATCTCTTGTAGCTGTCCTCAAAAACTCCTGTAATGTCTTTGCATGTGTTTTTGGGGGAGACGGGGGTCTGGAGAGAGAGGACTGCAGTGAAGGGGGGTGTAATGGCTCCCAGATGTTTGCTGTGAAGCCATATGTTTTCCCGATAGCCACTACTGGGATGCACAAGAAAGAAGAATGCCCATGAACGTGCAGACAAGCGCTGATTTATGGATTCACAGCCACAAATTGTGCAGCTCAGTGGGTTTTGTTGTCTGCATTGTGTCCAGACGCGCTGAGAATTACATGCACAAAAAAGCCTGTAATGCAAAACAGATATACAATAGTTACTGGTGGTGAGTGGTTCTCAAATTGTGGTGGAGGTATCTTTGCTGACAGTCTACACAGGCATCTTTTGCTTTGCAGTTGAATGTCCTGTAATTAGTTCGATACAGTTTTATTTGTGGCATAGTCTCGCTGTAGTTCTGATTTATATCTAACACTGCATGGTTCTCATTATGTACAAGCAACTGAGGCCCAGAAGAATTGGAATAGATATTAGGCCATTTAAGAAAGTATTTGTGTTTCCATGATGAAACTAAATATGTCAAAAGCCAAGGTCATGTAAAGTTTAGGAATGACTAGTTTCATAGAAAGCTTAAACAGCATATGAATTTAAAAAAGGTCATTTCAAAAGTTATAGTTAATGTCATGTCCTCCTTGTAATGTAACAGCTGTATTTTATCCTCTTTAAGTGGGACAGAAAGGAAATTAGGGATGTAGAGACAGACAGAAAAAAAACAGCAGCAAAGGGAGGGGAGAAGGGGGTCCTTGCGTCTCTTTTCCAGGAATCCGTCCCGTCCTGAGCCCTGAGTCTTGAGTCTGTAGCAAAAGGAAAAGTAGGAAACCAGAGATTGGTCTTCAAAGACGACAGACGTGCCACATTCTTGCTGTCACTATTTGGGGCCAGTTCAGACGGACAGGGAGAGAGAGGGGCGAGAGAAAGGGGTGAAGGAGGGCATTTTGGGGGAGTGTGGTGGGGGTCGCACTGCGGATCAAATGGGTTTTACTGTTGATGTTTTGTTTCTGTTTTTTTTTTTTTTTACTGTTTTTAGTGTCAAAGTCAGTCTACCTCCGAGAGCGACCATGAGAGCGCTCCTGCTCATCACGCTGCCAGGTGACACATCTACAAAACCTTAAATCTCCAGCATCTCATATTGTTATTTTATTTATTTTTTTATTAATTTCAGTATTTAAAGATGAGATGTGTCCTTGATTATTGCTGTTTGGCAAAAGGGATGACAATACAATTAAACAATCTATCAATAGATCCATTAGCAACTTGCAGTAATTAGTCAACAACAGCACACCCTTTTCTAATCTGTGTCAAATTTAGTGATATTTATTATTTTTATTAATTAGTCTACCCACAAAGGAGAAACTATCAACTTCAGAACTCAGGTTGCTTGAGGAAATGCCAAATCAATATCCATAGCACAGCACAAAAGAAAGCTGAAATATCTCTAAATATATGACGCAAATTATATTAGTTTTGTGATGGTGATGTGATGAAAGTAATAACTTTGATTTTTATTCTGGTGTTATAGTGCTGATATTGGCCCAGCTTCAATACCAGCAACCATACCCTTATCTGGGTGAGTGTATTTAATCTGTATTTGATGTATTTGTGCCTGTTTCTGTTTCTTTTTATTGTCTTCCCATGTGTCATCTCGCCTCAAGATACTTCTCCCCCTCCTCCCCCGTCTCCTTTACCTCCCGCAAACAAGTGCAGTAAAACACACTTTATGTAAACAGCTTGGATATGAAGTCACACTTGTTGTAGTTTTATGGCTTTAATGTGTTTTGTTTTAGATGTTGAAACGTCTTATTATCTTGATCTTGTTCTCATTATGTCTTCCCTGACTTCACAATAGATCCAGACGAATATGAACCAGTTTATTTTCCAGGTAAATAATCTTTCAGTTTCAACAGAATCCTTTTTGAAATGTATAATAATAATAATGATTCCTTTATAACAGTAGTAGGATGGAACAAAAATAATCTGAGGAAAAATTATTAGCACTTTTTTCAGTGTAATGAATGCAAACAATTAAATTAAAGCAGCACTGCAAAAAATTCCTGGTGTTGGCATACTCAGTGAGGTATAAATAAATCTAGAGAGATCATGGATACTTTTGCTACAGGCTACCATGCCGATTATTACACTAGTTTTATCAGATCTCACTGGGACGTTCACCATGGAGATGATTTTATGCCAGTCTGTGCAGCATTTCAGGCAAAACGTTAACATCTCCATGAAGACAGGCAGGTGCCAAGTTACAGGTCAGGTTTGTGGAGAGGCAAGCAGCATGTTTTCAAGGGTTTTATAGTGCATAATAAAATGTAGTTTTATCTTACACAGTATTTGCATGTTAAATCGTTTTTATGCTTTTCCTCACATTTTGTCTTGTACCTCTGTTGTAGACAATCCTGACCTTGATACCTCAGACCCGGGCACGTACCAACAGCAGGTCCGGCTGGAGCCCGTCGTGCGTCCAGAGAAAACAGGTAATCACTGCCAACATCAGCATTACAGCACCTTTGGACTGCGAAGGTTTTGTAAATTGGGTTATTCTTGGTTATAGATTCAGACTTGGAGACTGAGCCCACTGAGCCTGGACCTCTGGGTAAGAAAAAAATATTTGTCTTCTGGACCATAAAATGTTTCCTAAAATAATTTTGGTGGAAGATGTAAATAGGTTTACCTCACTGTGTAAATCAGCAAGTTCATTCCCCTTAATTGTATTGTGACCATTAGCTTCTAGAGAGTTGCTCAACCATAAGTTGATAGAGGGCAATAATTTGTGCTGATCATCTTAAGCATTTTGTTTATTATAGAGTAATGTAGGACGTAGTTGGACTGCAAGATTGAAGGCAATTGCATTGAATTTGTAATTTGGATGGTTGTTCAAAAAGACTGAAATTATTTAGATCAGTGTTTTTCAACCTTTTTCTCAGTTGCAGCTCATTATTTTTAGGTTGGAAAGATCCCGCAGCACACCAACTAAGATATGACCAAATCAAACCTTGCAGTAAAACAACCCAATATACAATGGCAAATATTGTCTGTGTCACTCACTGGTTGTTTAAATCTGGCAAATGATTATGTTTTGGTTTCTTTTTTGGATCAGAAGTTTGCACTCCTAAATGTTAATCATTCAATTAAACCCATATGTGAATGTGTTAACTGATTTTTCAAGGCACATTTGGTAATACGTCGAGCCACACCCGTGTTACCTGGCACACTGGTTGAAAATCAGGGTTTTAGATTATGTCTAGTTCTAAACAAACAACTAAAATATTACAACTCTATGGAATCTAATTGTGTATTAAACCTGCTAACCTTGTTCTGAAATGCATGTGATTCTTCTGGTCGGTTTAGTGCCTCATTTGTTGATTGTACAGTGTAATTCTTATTGTATTTGCAGTCCATTCTTCTCTCAAATGTTAATAATACTTAAATCTTGATTTCATACAAAAATATAAAAACAAACCACTGTATGGAGTGACTTTATGTAGATTAATGATGCATAAAACTGCGTCATGTATTTGAACAGACTGCAGAGAAGAGCAGTATCCATGCACCAGGCTCTACTCAGTCCACAAGCCGTGCAAACAGTGTCTCAACAGCCTCTGCTTCTACAGGTTAGTCCAACCCACTTTGAATGGACAATTACCGTCCAACTCTTTCATTATGTTTTCCAGGCCAAACTCTGTCCCAGTACGATAAACAGATGAGGTGGCTCATGTTGTCCAAGCGTGAGAGAGTGTTTTGGCCTAAACCTTTGTATTATCTTGGAAAAGCATTGATAGATTATAAAAGATGTTTAGTGATCTGTGGATTTGTCTGTTTACAAGAAAAAGTGTAGTGGATTGTAGGCTATTGAATGACCTAATAGAAAGTAATTGGGGTAAGTCAGTCTTTAACGATCATCTGTTTCCATTCAGTTTGCGACGGGTGTATATCATCAACAAAGAGATTTGCGTGCGGACCGTGTGTGCGCATGAAGAACTGCTCAGAGGTAAGTTCAGAATGGTCCTCTGTAACAAGTTTAGTTTGATTTGTTCCTGAAAGAGGTTCCTTTTAGGGTTCAAATAACCTAAAGAACTGGAACAAAGGCAAGGGCATTTTAAATGTAGATAGTAGCTTTTAAAAATCCTTGAAAATATATAGAATATTTTGGAGTAAAATATTAACCAATCAGACACAACATTATGCTGCAAAACCATGCACATGTTGAGACCCTTTATAGTTCATTTTTCCATATGACCAGTTCTGAAAAAGTCCCAGGCCCTGTTTGCAAGTCACATAAAGAGGGATATATTGCTTTAATTTCCTTTTCCTTCTTGTGTGTGTAGCTGACCTGTGCCGGGACCAGTTCTCTCGTTGTGGCGTAGCAGCTCTGAGCGGGGGCTGTGGGTCGTTAGGGGGTAGCTGCGGCAAGAGCTGTGGAGGCTGTTGAACTTCAGGGACAAAACTCGCCCAAAAACTGCCGCCGCCCAAACACCTTTGAACATGTTTTGCTCCTGTGTCGTGCACTAGGGTTGTAACAGTTATCGTGGTATTAACCTCACAGAACAATATTTATTTAAATATTGCATATAGAAATGTGTAGAAATGCTCACTAAAACAATACTGAAAAATATTTTGATAGCAATATCATCATTATTGTCATATTTAAAAAAGGTGATAGGTCATATTTAAAGGTGCACTGTGTAACTTTTCTGGTGGAGGGTTCGCCACCTACTTGAATCCATGTTGAGATCATAATTTTGCCAGAAATGTTCCACAGTATGGCATCAAACTACTCCAAGAAGACAAGCAGGTGACACCAGGTCAAATTACAGCTCAGATCTGTGGAGAGGTGACCTCGCTCAAAGCAAGAATGTATGTTTTTCACGGTACTTTTGTGCAATAAAATTATTGTAATTGAAGAAATGCAAGACAAGATACATTTAATGCCCTACTGTGGAACATTTCAAGCAAAACAGTAACATCTCCTGATAGAATCTGCATAAGAAAAGTTTCATAGTGCGACATAAACTTCATTTATTGAAACCCAAGTTACAGTGACTCATTTGATATTGCCACAATAGCGCAGTTGTTACATCCTTAATGTTCACTTCACAGTATTTTAGTTTTTGTTGTGTTTTTGCCAAAGATCTAGTGTGTATTGAATCTATTTACTCTGCTGACAATCATTGGTGCTACAAAACCATCACACTGGTGCTATGAAAACTTTACATGCACAATGGTATTTTGTACAATATTAACCTAATGCTTTTTATTTGTGTATTTTTTATAGCAGTGTTGTTAAGATGATGGAAACTGAGCACTGACCACTCTACAGACATATACATACTTTTTTTAAAGGCAGATTATGGGATGTGTTTTTGAAAACAGGTGTGAGTGACTCAGATCTTGTCCCAGAGCCTCCTAGACTGAAGCGACCAGTCCAAAAGCTCATTTAGCAAATCTTTGAAATGTCACATAGGCCTCTGTACTACTGCTTTGTAAAACGGTCAATATAAGGACTTGGAATAAAACATCACTTTTATAATAATATGGCGTCATTAATTTTTTTCTGGCAGTTTTCAGTTTCATAACTGCATTGGTACAAAGTCCTGTAGTGTCCGTGTAATGCTGGGTCATTATCCACTGGGGGCAATATAGATTCATGATTTAACACATGCATGTCTGCAGGCTGAAACATTCCTCCTCGGAAAGTGACTGTGGCCCATTTGTGTTTGTATGGACACAAGTTACAGTGCTCAAAGTAGTGGTTTATTATATTAGACCCATGGCTTACATGTACATTTAATACAATACTATTATTCTTTAATATTGTTAGTGGTGAATTTGTAAAAAATATAAGACTCTTAAAAATAAGACTAAAAAGCTGGTTTAACATTTTAAATTAGATACATGCTGTTTGTGCTTGATTCTCCTTCGTTATAAAAATACAAGTAGTGCTTTTATAAATGTAAAAAAATCTACAAAACTGTTCAGGTTGTGTCGTTTACAAATGCCCAACATCATTCAAAGAGTATTCCACAAAGGTTTGGGTTTCCTCCACAATAAAAAAGTTAGAAGTTTGGGAGAGTGAAGCCAGGATGAAGAGCAGATGTTCTCCTGGAGTCGATCTGCAATCGAGACCACAGCTGCCTCTCATCTCTGCTCAGTCAGTAAGTAACACACACACAGTAGTTAAATGCAGCACAATAAGACTTCACTGAATATTTTGTATCTGTAACATTTGTTCTGTGCACATTTTCCCTGGATTTAAGCTAAACGCTGGGGTGCATGTGAATGAGCTGCCTGTATTATGTTGTAGAAAGTAAAGGAGACTGAAGTGAGGGATGACGTCGTTTCATCTCCTGCTGCAGCTGCTCCTTCAGGGTGGACACCTGAAAAATCAAATGTACAGTTTATTGAAGTTGTACAATTACATATAACTGATATTTTAGCCTGTGACTTGTTCTGTAGACAACAAACCTAATCCTGACCTGGTACGTTTTAAAAATGCCAAAGTGGTAAAGCCTTAAGCTGTTACTATGTGGGCGTCGTTGGACGTTTTTTGATTCTGATTCTGATTTATTCCTTTTATCCACCATTTGATAAAAGGAAACTATTAAGCTGCTGGGCATGTTAAATATGAAAACAAAGCTGTAACCCTCTTATTTTCAGTCAAATCACCATTCCGGGATGAATCAGGATCAGTTTCTACTCCAAACTCAAAAATTAAAACAATCTCTAAAATTGAAACAATTTTAATAGGACTTTTATATAGCTTCACACATTTTTTTAAAAACATTATTACAAGTCCCTCAATCTCATTTTTAGTTAAATTAGCTTATGTTTTCAAAGAGCAATTGTCAAATCCCAACAAAAGTCCAAACTAGTATCAATCAGATCATTTCTTTACTCCTTCATTTATTTAACAAAGAAAATCTAGGTGGAATTAAATATCTGATATTCTCTGAGCATGTTTCCACTTACAATTAGAGCACATCAAACATGAGAGGCCAAAATTAAAGAAACTACAGCTTCACAAAGAGTCCAGCCAAATGTTTGTACTCCTAAAGGTTCAGAAACAGCTTCAGTTTGATTTGAGGCTCATTTTAGTCAGGCGTTTTAGGAAAAACAGGCCCGCATGTAAGGGGAAACGAAATATCCCAAGGATCTCCTATTGTTCTCTATGATGGGATCACAATAACGTTCAATAACGTTCAAATCATGTTTATAACAAACTTTGGATGAAAAATGAATTTCTCAAAGTCCTTCTTTAATTGGTGTAGTTGTTACAT
Organism: Rhinogobius similis; assembly: GCA_019453435.1. NCBI lineage: Eukaryota > Metazoa > Chordata > Actinopteri > Gobiiformes > Gobiidae > Rhinogobius > Rhinogobius similis. Next base: position 16,001,632 of record CM033627.1, on the reverse strand, counting down.
AAGTACATAAGTCTGAAGTCCAAAGTCTTTCAAAAGTCAATTTTCAAATTCAGTCTGAATGTCATTTTTCCTCAATTTTTCTAATGTTTATTACTATGTCAGTTCAGTTTTGGATTGCTGGGTCGGTTTGAGTCATGAACTTCATAGTTTGCTGCCAGAAGTATCCCCCAAAGATATCCATTTATTGTGTCCATGGCAGGAGTTTTGAGACCCAAATACACAATTCTGAAGTGGGATGCCAAATGCAAAAACAGTTTGCAGTGCTCTATTGATCTCAGTCCACTATTTCTCAACAGTAGGACAGTTCCAAAACATATGTAAATGGTGGCAACCATAGTTTCTCCAACAGGCAGTGAATAGTGAGCACTGACATGGTGTTATAAAAAAGTGATTGATTTTTAGAACAGAATTCTTTAGAAGTTGCAATTTTCAAGTTATTATCAATCTTATCATTACCACCACCGCTATTTAAACTACACCACCGGAGAGCACCTGACCTAAATTTTAATGCTATAGTATACAATTTATGAAAAAATGAGAATTGCTGGGTCGGGTGCATAGGTGCAGTTTTTGTTTCAATTTCTGTCAGTGTATAGAGAGGTTCAAAGGAACCTAAAAGGAAAACAATGTAGGAAATAAATCATTAACAAAAAAATTATCAGAAAATTTACATTCAAATTTGGGCTCATCAGTCAAATCAGTAAATATGAACTTTCTGATTCATCATCATGATTCTGATTCATTAAATACATTTAAACCCATGCATAATATTATACTCCCATTGACTTTCCTGATTACAGTACATAAATTAGTAGATACATAAACAGCTGTACCTGCTCCTCCAGTCCCTTGACTCGGTGCCGGTGAGCTCTTTCTCTTGTTCCCAGGCTCCGCTCCACATCTCTCAGACTGACCTTTAACCTCTCTGCCTCCCGCTGTGCCTCGTCCCGCTGTCGGCTCAGACTCTCACACAGGCCGTGGGACTGCTCCATGTCTGACAGCTGGGTCTGCTCCCCATATGATAAACGGAGGATGAATTACAGTATATAGGAAAAGGAAACACGCATAATGGTGCATAGAAGAGTCTGACAAAGGAAAATCTATGGAGCCGTCAGATTTTTTAAAGTCATAGCTTTAGTGATTCTGTAACATTTGTAGATGGGCCTCTGACAAATGGCTGATGGTTGCCGTGATAACGCCCATAAAAGAAGACTATAATGGGCACTGGCTTAGTCTTGGTTGGAGCTACTGGCTTGACTCCAACAGCATTCAGCTTTTCTTTGAACTAAGTATGTCACTTTACATCATGATCTGTGATGACATCTGTGTGGTTTATACCTGTAGTATTAGTATCTGTTGCTGTGCTTCTTGCAGCTCCTGTTCAACTGTGTTTAATGATCGATCCAAGCGACTTTTCTCTGCAGAGAGCCGCATGGTGCCCTCCTCAGACTTCAGCTTCTGACGCTCAACCTGAACAATACATCAGATAAACTACGTAGACATCGCAAATGGGCATTGTCTGTGAATGTGTTATGGTTTACAGTAGGGTGTTGTTTTTACCTTGTCCAGTGTATTCCTCAGAGCGTTCTTGTCCTTTTCCAGCCTCACAGCTTGTCTCTCTGCATCTTTCTTCTCGGTCTCTAACATGGCCACTGCTCTCTGGAGGCTGCGCAGTCGCTCCTCCACAGCAGCGCGCTCTGTTTGAGATGACTCCAGACTGCGCTGGGCCTCGGACAGACAGATGGAGCGCTGACGCAGAGTCTGAAGAAAATAACAGGAGTTCATTTTGTCTGAATGTCTATTATATATGTGTCCTGGTAGATGTTCTGACGCATCACCTCCTGCAGGTGGTTGAGCTCAGTCTCCAGTTCCTCTCGTTTGACTTCACTGTGTTTTAGTTCACTTTGGAGGTTTTGCACTTGTTCACTGAGAGCAGCGACATTTCTCCTGCTTTCAGACAAAGATGTTCTGGTTTCATCCAGTCGCTCCTGATGAAACAGAACAGCATCAGTACTTCAGCCTCTACAGTCCTCACCTTGTCACTGAGCCTCACTCACCTGGAGCTGCTGTTTCTCCAACTCTGACACGGTCAGTGACTTCTGCAGCACTGAGAGGCGGCTCTGTGAGCTGCTCTGAGCCGCTGTGACTTCGGTGACACTCAAGTTCAATGATGCAGCTCTCTCTTTGAGCAAAGTTTCACTTTCTTGAGCTCTGAGCAAAGCTTGACTCAGTTGGTCCACCTCTCTCTGCAGCTGAGATACCCGCGCCTCACCCTCTGCCACCTGTCAAGAAAAATGCATAAAACCATGTGGTCGCTTCACATTTCTAACAGTGTGAATGTTTTATGAGGTGATACTGCACCTGTTTGATGAGGGAGTCGTGTCTCTCTTGGGTCAGCTGGCTCTCTACCTCTCTGTCCACCACACTCAGCCTCAGTCTCTGCATCTCTCCCTCCAGACTGCGCCTCCCCAGCTCCACTCGAGTGGCCCGGGCCTCCGCTGCGTCTAGCGCCTCCCGCAGGCGCCTCCTTTCTCCCTCCATTCGCATTTCTGCAGCCCTCTGTTTGTTAAGCTGATCCTACAATACAGGGAACAATAGTTTCAGGACACCACACAAACACAAACCCATATAGAACTTTTGTAAGATCTAGTTTTAATATTGTTGCAAAACGTAAGAAAAACAGTGCAAAAGTGATGCTGTAACAATCATGTGGAGTTCTGATTAGATGCTGCACTGTGGGTGTGGTCTGTAGCATATGTTGTTATCTCATTCAGGGACAATTGGCTGCAGGACAGTGCTCCTCCGCTGAGAGGGCCATATGGCTGTGTCAGATCAAGGGCTTGTTGTTGTTGTACCTGGACATGCTTCCTGTCAGCTTCAGAGGCCTGCAACGCTCGCTCTAAGTCCTTCAGTTTGTCCGTCAGAGCACGTCTCTCTCGGTCCGCTCTCCTCACAGCCTCCTCCTGCTGCTGCAACACGATCTGAGTGGAGCTCAGGCGTTCGTCCACTGCTCGTTTTACTAAAGTCAGGTACATTACACATTAGAAAGGGCAAAAAATAATTGACAAAAATAAACATCTGACCTTCTTGGCTATCTTGTAAACTGTTCTGAGTAAGAGTGAGGCGGCTCTGAGCAGAGTCTCTTTGGGCTTTGACCTCTTCCAGCTCACGCTGTAAGCCACTCATCTGTGAGCGGACATCATCCTGAAAACAATATAAAATAATAATAATAAAAAAGGGACTTAAGTTTATTTTGTCATTTCTACTCACTCTCTCTCTTTGAGCTTCTCGCAGCTCCTGCAAAAAGTCTCTGAGTCCACTCCTGAGTGAGTCTGAGTCCAGGTCTGAGGGAGAGAGGGGTGTGTCTCCTCTCTCTGGAGACACAGGACCAGAGCCCAAAGTGTTGTCAGGGGTGCTTGTGCGAATTTCTGTCAAAAACAAGGTTGAACACATTTGTGCTATTGAAACCTATTATTTTATATCTACTGTAATGTACAGTACTGATAAGGACTTGACTCTGACGGGGACATCATAAAAGGACTACCTTTTGGTGGAGACAGAGAGGAGCGCAGAGGAGAGATGCTCTGGTGTCGGGACATAGAGCCAGGTGAAGTAGAGCTGGCTCCTGGACTCCTCCCTCTGCCCCCTCTGCTCCCCGCTCCGATGCCCAGAGTGCGTGTCAGCGTGGACTGAAGGCTGCTCAGTCTGAACTCCAATTCTTTTCTGCTGATCTCAGAGCGAGACAGTTCGGCCTCTGTGGCGGCCAGTCGACCTTGAGTCTCGCTTAGTTGCAGACTCGCCTGTGCCGCTGCATCCTGGGCCGCCTGAGCGCGCAGGGCCAGGTTTTTGGCCTCGTCCTGGAGCTTCTTCTCACAGCCGTGTGCCTCCTGCAGTCGAGCTGTCAGTTCCCTCTCACAGCCGCGCCAGCCCGAATCTGACTCCAACAGGCGCTTCTGTGTTGTGGAGAGCTGCAAGACAAACACATTGCATACATACACATCACATCACTGTGCACACAACAGCTACAGGGCAAGGAGCTTTTTTGACACTCACTTCTTTTTTCAGGGAGTCTCTTGATGTTTCTGCTTCCATTAACTTCTGTTTGAGAGTGAAGACCTCCCTGCTCTTCTCCTCCTCTCTTTGCTCCTCCAGTGAGAGGCGAGTCTGGAGCTCTGCCACCTCTCTGCTCTTCTGCTCCTTCTCTGCTTCCAAAACTTTTAGCTAAAGCAAAAGAACATCCAAAGTTAAATCATCTGTCTGTACAGACATTACATGTCACACATGTCAGAGCGGGGCATCTTACCTGTCTGCGTAGTTCCTGTAGCTCGCGCCGAGCCTCCAGTCGGGACTTCTCTACATCCCGGAGGCAGCTGCGCAGCTCTATTACCTCCTTCTGCGTAGACGACAGGTTCTCCTCCAGCACCACCAGCCTCTGCTCCTTCTCCTCACACTGTCTCCTCAAGCTGACAAACAAAAACATGTAATTTCTAATAATAATAAAAGCTCAAATAAAATGTATATTGTGCTTTAGGGTTTTGACAAGTCTGTCAAAGTGTTTTGTTCAGCTGTTCTTCAATCACAGCTTTCCTGATTCTAACTGACAAAGAAGGCTCTTCAACAACCAATGATACGAGGAAAGTTTTGCCTAGGGACACCATCAATATGAAATGCTGAATGCAGGGACTGAATTACCAACCTTTGGACAAGTGATGTCTTTTTACCTGATCCTGTCTGTCTCTGCGCTCCTCAGTGTCTCTCGGAGCAGAGTGTTTGATTGGCTGAGGGTGTCTTTCTCTTTGGTGATGTCACTGAGGCTGCGGCGCTGCTCTGACGCCTCTCGCCTGAAGTTATCTGCTGAATCCCGGGTTTGGTTCAGACGACGCTCAGCTTCCAGTAAATCGTGTCTAAGCTGGTCCCTGGTCTCCTCACTGGCCGAGAGAGAGGCTCGGCACTGCTCCAACTAAAGGAGAAAACGTGAACATTGGTAAAAAGGACAAAACTAAACTTAGTCTTAGTCTAATAGTCTGAACATTTTGATCTCAAATTGTAGTATTAAACAAAGTATCAGTATTTGCCAGATTTTGGTTTATTTGATGTTTGTGTGAATGCACATTCCGTATTAAGTATTTTAATCAGTTTTTTTGGTTGTTTGTAAAATGAAAACTGATTAACTTAGTCACTGGCTGATGTCACTGTAAAGTACAGTACAGTACAGTGTGTAATTCCTCAGTTGTCCAGGTGAACGAGTGAATACGTTTCGCCACTTACTCAGTTTATTCTTAATTCTTTTGTCCAGTTGAGAGAATAACATTTTCTTTTTCTACCTCTGCTTATATTTACATAAACAAACATGTTTTCAGAAACTTCTATATTTCAGGAAGAAATTGCTTAATTTTATGTTTGGTCCGTAATTATGCAGATGGAACTGCAGCTTATTTCTTTCACAGCATAAAGATCAATTTTAGTATTGTTTTTATTGATTAAACCACCTATTGACAATACATTGATCAAACAATTAAACATAAACTCTCCTGATTGTACCTCTCTTAAAGCCATATCAGCCCTAGACTGGAGATCCGTGCACGATCGTTGAAGTCCGCTCAGCTCTCGTTCATGTGCAAAGGCTGAATCATCCAGCTGAGATTGGACCTCTTGCAGTTCAGTGTTTAAGGCTCCAACTCTGATCTGTGAAAACACAACACAAAGTTAAACCTGCTTCTCAATATGATATACAGAGACAAAGTTTACTGTTTTCTTGACCTGCTCCTGTTCTTTGCACAGGGACACTTCTCTGGTCAACTTCTCAGCCTCGAGCAGCGCAGTGGACAGTTCAGCCTGAAGACTCGACACTTTCTCACACAGAGCTGCTTTCTCTGACTCCTTTAGTGACAGAGCCTAGGGACAACACAACAAAGTAGTTAGTATTGATGCATGTAACTCACAACAACAATACTACGCTAGTATTACAATAGTTGAAGCATTATTAAATTAGATTAATTACTGTAAGCTATACAATTAATAAGGCTATTATAAAGACCCCTGACTAAAATTTATAGCTGAAATAAGTTAATAAGATTAATTGCAATCAATCGGTTATTGCAATAATCGTCATCTAATTTAGTAATCAAATAACTGCAACATTGGTGGATTTTTTTGTTTGGACATCAAATTCAATAAAGTTAATCCAACCTATTGTACCCTTTTGTCTGACCTGTTGCTTTTCGGTCTCGGCCTGCAGAAGACACTGGTCTCTGTGGTGCTGGAGGGTTCTCAGTTCCTCCTGTAGTTCCTCTCTTCGACTCTGGGCTTTAAGGAGTTGCTCCTCTGTGTCCTGCCTCAGTTTCCTCACTGTCGCCTCATTATCCATCAACAGGTTGTGACGCAAGGCTTCCTGGAAGAATTAGACAAAAAATGATTAGGATAATCATACCTAAACCTAAACTGTCCATACCATGTATTGTTATATATGACTTTACAAAGTCCTATATCATCAGGAACAGGGCTCAACCCAGGCTAAACCAAGACTAAACCAGGGCTAAACCAAGACTATACCAGGGATAAACCAAGACTAAACCAGGGCTAAAACAAGACTAAACCATGACTAAAGCAGAACAAAACCAGGTCTAAACCCCAGTTCTAAAGAACGTCTAAATCCTGGAACTGACCAAGGTCTAAACCAAGACTATACTGAGTCTAAACTCTGATTAAAACTAAAGTTAATGGATAATTGGCTCAAAACTAACCTAAAGTGTAGAGCTGCAGACAACATGGAGTATCCCCAGAAAAGCTTAGAAACTAAAACTCAACATTTTAATTTAGATTGTAGGATAAGACATACACACACTTATTAAAGCAGTAGATTTGTTCATAATAACCATTGTCTGTGTAATGTTAATGATATAGAGCAGGGCTATTCAACTTTATTTTACAGCGGGCACGATTTTTCACATGGTTTTGTCACTTTTGAAATATGAAAAAAATGTATACGAAAGCCTTTAACAACATCTGCAGAACTGAATCAAGACTAAACCAGGTCTAGACCGGGTCTAAACCAAGTCTAAATCGGGACTAAACCAAGACTAAATAAGGTCAGAAACAGGTCTAAACCAGGTCCAAAACTGGGTCTAAAACCGGGTTTTAACCAGGTCTAAAACCAGGTCTAACACTAGGTCTAAAAACCAGGTCCAAACCAGGACCAAACCTGGTCTAAACCAGGATTAAACCAATAACAAGAGATAAAATATTTTTCATATTTTTGGAAGATGGGTTGAGGACCGGATCATATCCCTTGGATGGCCGGATCAGGTCATGTCATGTCATGTGTCAAAGCTACCTTTTTGTTATATTAAAGCTTAAGCTGTTTAATAGATTGTAGATTAAAAAGAATATATAAAGTTGGAGCATTTCTTTCTCTAGGCAAAACAAAATTTGTGATAAAACTATGTGCCCAGTGCCCACCTTCTCCGCGATGAGCCTCTCCACCTCCTCCTGGTGTTCAGAGATGGTTTTGCGCAGCACCAGTTGGGCTTGGTTCTGGACACTATTCAAAGCCTGAGTCAGAGTCTGTTTCTCTCTTTCTAATTGAGCCACTGCAGTTTCTCCATCAGAACGAGCTTGTTTCAGTTCAGCTAGAAACACAAACAAGAGACGTTCAAGATTCACAAATTGAAATCCAAGCCTAAATTATAATCCTACTTGGGATAAATTGGATAAAATAATGGTAAATAATAAAAATAAATAAATTGAAGAAACTGTAACGAACGTTATATTATGTGCTTGTATTGTAAAAGATATCTCCCACCACAAAGTTACACAGTTCACTTTTGAGTAAATATACTAAGTTCCTAGCAATGTTTTTGTTGACATAGATGATAACTGTGCAGCTCTGCTTTTCTCACATGGTCCACTCACCTGCTGTTGTCTCCGATCGGACTCTGAGCGTTTGATTCTCAGTCTCCAATTGTTTGTTGAGGGACTCAATTTGAACGAGCTGCTGCTGGACCTCAAACAGACCGGTCTCCAAAGCCTCCCTCTCAGACCTGCATCACACAAAATACTTTTGAGATAGTATAGACATTTCAAATATTATATTTTGCTTTATTGTCCTTGTAGGGATATCTGCATTTGGACCATTTAGCAACTGAAAAGAACAACTTTATGGTCTGGAGTTCCTATTGTAAAAGCAGAAAAAAAAAAAAAAATTCAGACGTATACACGCTGTCTTGATCTAATAATTAGACATCTGACCTTTTCAGACTTGTAAGAAAAAGCCCTGTGAGTCACTTTGACACTTTGGGATGAAGCATAATACCACTGCTTCACTTTTGTGTCTGAAAAAGCTGTTCTAAAGCACAAAAATCCATGGATGTGAAAACGATGAACCAAAAGGTTTGTTATAACGAGGACTGAGTTAGAAATGTTTAAATACACACTTCCACATTTCACTGTTTGAAAATTAGGGACCTCAGCTTTAAGTAAAGGTACAGATAGAAAAGAAAAACAGATCCTCAAGTAAAAGTAAAAGTATCACATCAAAAATCTGCTTAATTAAAAGTATTAATGTGCCCATTTAAAAATGTTTTCAAGGTGAGACCCTACAGGTGAAAAGGAAAAAATCTTAAATTTAAAGACATCAATTGTAAACTTCTCCTGTAGTTTACTCACATAAATGTAAGAAAAAAATGTATCACAAGTTTTACATCATGTAATGTTTTCATGTAGAAATGAGGTATTTTATGTGTAAAACAGTGAACTAGATTGGACTGAAAATTGTCCTAAAAATTGTCCTAAAAATTAAAATTTTGCCTCATTTTTTGGACTTAAAACGTCAATAAATCCATTTTAGAAATCGAAATAAAACAAACATAAAACTTATGTACGTTTCATCAAAATGTACAAATGTTGAGTCCAAGTTTGGTGTGTGTAGGAGCTACTTTAAGTGATGATCCTTATGTCACTAGGGGAGAAAAATGCATTTTAAGAAAACAGCCTTTGAAGTTACAATGTCCCATAGAAAACTATGGATGAAGTGGATTAAATGGAAGAGTAAAACATTTTTAAGAGCAGATTGGACAAGTTCGTTTCCACATAAAAGCCGAACAGTAGCAATTTAATTTTTCAGTCTTTCATGTTTATTTTTTGTTTGCTGGGACTTGAACTCAAACCCTTTTAGACAGTTGCTAAAAATACTTTCTTCTATTAAGTTTAGTAAAAAATTTAGAAGAGTGGAAATACTGTACTGTAGTAAAAAGTATCCACATTAAAATGTACTGTACTTAAGTAAAGACAAGTGCAGACACCTAAAAAGTTTACTTAAGTACAGTACTTTTGCATTTCTACTTAATTAATTTCCATCACTGGCTATGAACATTAAATACTCGGCTAGGTCAGTAATTTAGTAACATTAGACTCATTAAGACTCACCTAAATGCTGTCACCTCCTCGGACAGTAGCGTATTTTCTCTTTCAGACGCTGCCAGTTGAACCACTAGAGCTGCCTTGTCCCGGGCCAGTTCAGCTCGGCCCCGTCCCACCTCCTCCAAGGCCACCTCGTTCCTTTGCCCTTCTCCTTTGACCAAACTCATCTCCGAAGTGAGCGATGTTACTTCCCCACAAAGCTGCCGACACAGAGTAAGGTTTAAAACTTTAACTAATGCGATTGGGCCAAGGCTTTTAATTCACTCACTACAATTGAGCCTTTAATTGTATTATGATTATATCTGTCTGTGTGCGTCAAAGTGTTGGAAAGGGCATTGAAAATTTATAATTTTCTATTTAAGTAAAAGTAAATCATATGGCAAAAATGTACTCAATTTCCAATACAAGTAGTACTGCTGTTGAAATTGTAATTTTAAAAAAGATAAGTAAAAAAGGTAGATGAAAATAAAGGCATTTATTTCATTAAGGGTGTTTTTGACCCTTGCTCCCTTGTTTTGAGGGGGTATGTCTCTCAAAAACTTGACTCGCAACATTTCTGGTAGAGGATCCACCACCTGCTTGTCCTCATGGAAAAAGAGAATTTCACAAAACTGCCCGCTACCAGGAATCTTTCATGATCCTGCTTTGAGTAACATGTATGCATGAAAATACTACTGAGCACTACTAATTATTCATTACATTTTAATGCAATTAATTTTAGTAGCCTCATAGAACAGTCCTTATTACAAAAAAATAAATGTGATTATTTAACACTGAGTTAAGTTGTCTGATCAACTCCTATGATTTCAAATATAACCTATTACCATTACATGACTAGAATTACACTTTTACAATTACAAAAATAACTACATGAATACAAACCTACAAAAATGTATGTATTTACCTGCCATTTTGTTATTTATATTTACCGGTAGATCAACAATCATCATCTTCAAACGTAGTTCCTTGTAAGATACAGCATACCCCTGACGTTCTTACCTGTGTGACTCTGTCCTGCAGTTTTAGCCGGTCCGCTCGCAGACTCTGTAGCTCCGCCTCCATCCCGGCGCGGCTCAGTTCTACGTCGTGGAGAGACTGTTGCAGAGTTATTCTCATCGAGTCTAGCTCCAGTCGGTCCTGTTCCAAACGCACAAGCTCGTCTCTGAGTGTTAGCTTCTCCTGCTCTGCATCACGTTTCTGAGTTTGGAGAAGGGCCTTTTCCTCCTCAAGCTGCAAGAATGAGAAGATAAAGCTTAAATGAACACATGCACATGTTATGCAGGAAAAATATCAAGAATATTTCACTTGACTGGAGTGCAGCATATAAATCTAATTGGAGCACTATGCGGACTAAATTATTTGACATCACTTATTTTGAGCTTTGACTTTTTTGCAGTACTTCAAGCAAAGCTATCTTAAACCCTGTCATAAAATTAATGAAACAATTAGGTAAAGCATTATTGACTAATTGACTTTAATAATCGTTAATCATTCTGTGAACTATGTAGACTATGACAAAGACAGCAGCCTCATTAAATCTAAATCAAAGAAAACACTTTTTTTTGTAAATATTCTCTATCTAGAAGCCTTTAGTTGGCATATTTATCTTAAGATGGCTATATATGCATCCAAAATAAAATAATAATTGCTGAATAGTCCACTACTAAAATAACTGTTGCATTCCTAAAAACAAATGATCAAGTTCTTAAATCAAACCAAATCAAAACGACATAAATCCAGATTCCCATTCTCATTTCAAGTAATTTTAACTCATACTTAAAATTCTGCAATGATAAATAAATGTAAAGAAATAAATATACCTGAAGCTCTCCTTATCCTATGCTATATCTGATATTTTAATTAATTAAGAAAGTGGTAAAGTGAAATGCACTGTATTAAAACCAGAAAGGGTGTGGGAATGTATTGCCTGGAGGATGTAGGAGTTGAGGTCGACTTTGTCCTGGGTCAAACCCTCGTTTAAATTTCCCATTTTGGCCAAAGAGTCTCTGAGAGTTGCTTCTTCAGACTGAAGTTTATTTAGCAGCAGGGAGAGCTCTGCATTACGACTCTCCACCTATAATGAAGAAATATATAAATAACGCCACAAAATCAACAAAATAGATAATCAGAATAGATAGAAGAGACAAAACAATGTCTTTACTTGAGCTAGAGCCTTGGAGAGTTGGTCCTTCTCTCGCTCCAGCAGTTGCCGCTCCACCTCCGCCTGCTGGTGCGTCTCCTTCACTGCAGACAGCTCTCCTCTCTGCGCCGAGGCACGATTCTCGCTCTGCTCCCACTGCTTCTGTCTGCACAGGACAAATGTAGACACAAGTGTATATATAAGCATCTGTTAGTCACTCACAACATCAAATGAGGCCTTTTCACATATACCAGTACCAAGAACTATGTCCCATTGCTCACGTTCACACAGCGACAGTGGCTGAAAGTGGGTCTAACTAACTATAAAATGAACATATGCGATTAAGTTAGGATTACAAAAGTCTGCACATAAAACTGATGCACAAAGACAGCTAACAAACAATGCATTTAAAAATTAAACACAATAATTCAGTTGTACAGAATTATAGTTGCTACTTACTAATTAAGAATTGTATTTTTAGAACTACTGTGTCCAAGTTATTTCTCTTTGTGTAAAATGATTTCTTGCAACTTAAAAGTGGAAGCCATGTCTTTTTGTAATTTCAATTTAAAAAATATTATCTGGTAAGGAGTCAAGAATGTTGGTTGGATTTATTTGCTATTTCACTTCTTTTGAGGCATTTCTCACTGGCTTTAAGATCGTTTAGTTTGAAATAAGAAAATAAATCTGTCAATGGGGTTGTTTTGGGGTTGTTGTTTTTCAAATGGAATCAAATTTAGCTTGAAACCTCAGAAAACATCTTGAAAAAGTAAGTAAAGTACAAAAGGTCCATCAAGTAAATAAATCTATCTGTCTATCATATGTGGATCATTATTTTACATTGTGTTCATTGTGACCTGCAATATTGATGTAAACGACAAAATAACAGAAACAGGACCACTGACTTCCTGTTCAAAACTCCAGAGTTTCATAGTGGCATTTCATTGTGACAAGAAGCAGATCTTTATATGCTTGTTTTAACATTTGAAAAAGGACTATGTGACATTAATATTAACTCTACATAGTCTTTTTTTTTTTTAAAATAACTGCAAATAAGTACTGAGTAGTGGGCGACTATAGGAAAAACTTCTGACCACTTGAGCCTCAAATGAAGGACAACAGAAGATTACGCAGTGTTTACGGTGAGGGAACACTGTTAATATGTTAAAAGTTCACAACAGAAGTCAACATTATACAGTATAATATGTCCCCTTTAACTCATGTATATTCTCTTGTAGTGTTCAAATTAAGATACTAAATACTCTATGGACAAAGTAAGTTGCCGGAACAAAGCTCACGATGATGATGACTAATTTCTTCTTTCCATCAGTCAGAATTGCTCAGTCTTACATGCGTTGTGCCTCGGCCCGGGCGCGGTCCCTCTCCAATGCAGTGACCTCTCTCTCCTCTCTCTCTGCGTCCCGTTCTCGCTGCACCGTCGTCATGGACAACTGCAGCTTCTCACACTCCATCTGCAGCAGCTGGGCATTGCTCTGAGTGGACTGCAAGGACTTCTCCAAACTCACCTTTTCACTACAGACAAACACAATACAGTTTTGCTTAGGTTATAAATTAGGTTCCACAATATTTCAGAAACAAGCATCAAGAAAAGAGATGCAAAGACACTAGTCTACTAGACACAAATACTAGACTAAACAGGACAAGCAAGAAGTAGCTGGGACTAAACCAGGTCTAAATAAGGACAAAACATCATGTAAGAGACTTTTTTTTTTCAAAAAAAAATATTATTTCATTAATAATTGGTTAATAATTACTCGTGATTATAGACAAAACAGAAAAGTTAAACCAGTGGAACCCACAGAATTAAATTGGACATTAAAGATGCACTATGAAACTTTGAATGTTCGCCACTTGTTTGTCAATATGGAGGTTAAAATACCTTCATAATACCATATTGTGGAAAATGAATGAATGCCAAAAAGCGGCTAATTAAATCACAAAAATGTAAGTACTAAAAGCATTGTTTGTACTCTCCACCAGAAATTACAGAGCGCATCTTTAAATTAGGTCTATAACCTACAGTATAACAGATATGCCATGTTTTTCATTATGGTTCACAATTATAACTGAAAAAAAAAATGTTTTTATATAAAATGTAGTGCAGTGGCATGTGGTTACACAATTAATCACCAGTGATTTGAATGACAAGTTCATAAATTAAATAAAGGGAAAAGTGTGAATCTAAATGGCAATAATAAATACATTTTATACAACATTAAGCATCAGTATGTTTCTTGAAGATCTTACCTGGTCAAAATTTCTCTCTCTTGTTTGACTCTGTCCCTCTCCCGTTGCACAGCCTCCTTCTCTTTTTGAGCACTGTCCCGCTCCCGCTGCAGTGCCTGGTTCTTCTGCTCCAGGTCTTTCTTCGCTTTATCAAACTCTGAGAGCTGCTTTCGGAGCTGCTGAATCGCAGACTGGGCGGACTGCAGTCTCCCACGAAAATCCTCCATGCACACAATGAACGTGTTTAGATGACACAACATGTACAATCAAATAAAAGTGTAAAAGACTGTTATTTATTATAACACAGAAATAACATAAACTGGTAAAAAACAAACCATTGCTCGATGTAGAAAAGAGTAAATGCATTAATGTATCTTTCATTCCTCATATTGGTTTTTATAAAATACTGAGTTAAAATACGAAATTGAAATTCAGTTTTTGAATTTTATCCACAATTTTACCTTTTTTTTTTAATGTAGCAATGGTGTATAGACCTGGTTTAGCCCTAGTTTAGACCTGGTATAGTCTCATTATAGACCTGGTTTAGATCTGGTGGTACTTGGAAGGCAAAATATTTTCTTAGGAGGTACTTGTTGTGAAATACCAGGAACTGAATATTGACATCAACAAATTAGCATATTGTGTTTAAAGTTATCTCTCTTAAACTATACCTTTATAATAAGCTGTTTTTACACTGATACAATGAGTAAATGTATACAACTATCACCTGCAGCTGTAGTTGTCTGTTGGTGATGGTAGAGCGCAGGGCACACAGCACTCCTTCAGGCAGGAGCGTCACAGAGGAGAGACGCGACGGAGAGGACGAGCGACGAGAGGCTGAGGGTCTGTGGACCAGAGCCAGGAGGGGAGCCCCGGGGTCCTGGTCTGCTTCTGAGGAGGACTCTCCATCTGTCAGTACAACCTGACGGAGAGGAGTGTACAGGGTAATGTAATATCTGAGTTGATAATGTTAATGTCAATGTCAAATTTATTTCTATAGCACATTTATAACACCAGCTGCCCAAAGTGCTTGACATGCACAATAAATGGTAAAAACAACACAGATAAGTACAAATATAAAGACAAAAGAACTAGATTAGTAAATACAACTAAAGTAAGCTTATTGTTAAATACTGCAATAACAAAATAATGTGCAAATTGGTCTACCAAATATTGAAAAAGACTCAGAACAGGAAAAGAAATCGGGATAACATCCGGACTTGAAAAAACATACAAAATACAACATACAACAATGTACATTTTTTATGTAAGGCTCTGGTAAGTATTGTGGTGTATCTAGATTCTTGTGTCATAAATGTTGTACTTAACATCACAATAGTAATATATTTGCCTATAAATAAAATATATCATTGTGTACCTGAGCTATGTCTCTCAGTGTGTCGACCAGCATCTCTGTGTGTGTCCTCATCGTCTGCAGCTCAGTCTCATCTGAACCACTCTGCTCCTGTCAGACAATAGAACATGTAACAATGGTCATTCTCAGGAACAGGTGGCTCTCAAAGCACTTAAAAGTTAAATGTTACCTCAAGTCTTCTTGTCAGTACTGCAATTTCTCTGTCCTTTTCATCCATTTGGTTCCTGAGCCTCTCTCCCTCTCGGACAGATTCAGATAACCTAATAGATGACCATCAGTTTGAGTGTATTAGACTGCTTTTTATGGCTTTTAAACAAATCTACAAAAAAATAAACATATACCATAAACAGTAAGCTTGTTCAGCATACTATCACTACTACGCTGACTCTGCTTTTAATGATAGAACAGAGCAGGAAAGTGGAGACAGAAAGGGTCCTTTTTAATAGGAAAAAAAGCCTCTACAATAACGTTAGCCTCTCCACAAAATCACAATAACTTTTGTGGCTTGATGTAAATTGTGTCTTGTGAGATTTGGATATTGTTACACAAGGATGTAAGGTATCATTATGTGAACTGAGCTGCTCATGTACCTGATGTTCAATTCACTCCTCTCAGCATCGGTTCTCGTCTGCAGGTTCATCGTCTCCGTGACCCTCTCTCTGAGCTGCTGCTCCAGCTGAAGCCTCAGCGCCCTCTCTTTCTCTAAAGCCAGGGCCGATCCTCCCTCGCGACTGACCAGGGACGTAGTCAGACCCGCACAGGACAGCTGGGCCGAGTGGGACACACGGGACAGCTCATTACGCATGTCTGACAAGTCTCTGGAGGGTGAAGATCAAGAAGAAATAGCATTATGTACCTAAATTAGGTTTTATTTAGCCATAGTCACAAATTATGGACTAAAAGGGAACGTCATATCAAAAGATACATTGCATTTTAGTGAAATGTTTGTTTGTAAGTCTGCTGCCTATGTATAGTATACCTTGCATGGCCAAATGAAAGCAGGTCAGCCTACTCAATAATAACAAAAAAAGATACTTTAGTCTTAGGCTTTTCCAGATGCTCTAAATTACTTTACAATTCTGTGCACTATTTGTTCACTCCAAAAAGATCGGGCATTCTCAAAGTCATATGGCCGTACGTGCTCAGATCAATCTAGCAAAGAAATAAACTATGTTGTTTATTGCTTCTGTGCATCTTTGATAATAATACACAATATGTTCAAAGTTAGATCTTATTCAGGACTGAAAAGGGCTCATCTAACGTCACATCTTAGCCTTTAATTCATGTTTTTGTTTACTTCATTATTTTTTATGAGAACAAACATAATCAAAAGGCACTTGGTACATTATATTGCTCATTGGTTCTCTTCACTTATTGTGTTGGGGTAACAATTATAAGAGCTCAACAAATCCATTAGTCATCTTGCAAAAACAAGCAGTCTGAATTATTAACAAAGTTGTTTTTTTAGAACACACTCATGATCTTTTTACTCAATCCAAAATATTTAAATTTTCTGATATTGTAAAATCTTACACAACAATTATACTATTCAAGGCATTCAACAGGTTATTACCGAGTAATATGCAAAAAGAGCAAAAGAACTTATAATTTGAGAGGTAATGGAAACTGTAGTTCGAACCACTCTTAAAAGTTCTTGTGTGACTGTATGTGGGGTGAAAATGTGGCAGGCTCTGGATCTCCAACAAAAGTTTTGCTTTTCTTATTGAAATCTATGGTTTGGTTACAATATAGAGAGAAATGGGCTTAATTGTGTTTTCACATTACTGTTATTGTTGGTATGTGCTGTCTTTACCATTGTTGGTATTTGTATCTTTACCCTTGTTGGTATGTCTTCTCGGTTGTAAACCTACTAATGTCAGCTGTATCTTATAATACTGTGACTTATAGAATGGTAAATTTATAATCTCTGGCCATCAAAAGAGTTGAATTCAGTTCTATGTTTTTTATGTATTATTGTGTTGTTATTGTTTATTTGTTGTTGTTGTTGTTGTTGTTGTTGTTGTTGTTGTTGTTGTTAAGTTAAAGCTCAAATGTCATTTATTCTTTAACTTAAGACAGGGGTGGGATTTAATATGTTTTTCTTCTTCCCATTCCTTTTTGAGCTCATCAATTTTTTTGTTGAATGTGCCTATGGCGATTGTTTTGGAGACATGTTATACTTATCTTTTTTTTAAATTCATTGACTTGGTCGAAATAAATAAATAAATGAAATTAATAATTGGCCTAAAGCATACCCAGAGGTCACTATATGTATTATATGTATTACAGTATAGTACCTTTCAGTGGAGCTCTTCATTTCACAGATGTGCCTCCTGAACCAGACCACCTGCCTCCACAACATGAGCAGTCGCCCGTGTTCACTGCTGAAGTAACTTTGGAAAGACTGAACACAAAAAACAATTGATAAAACAACAACCAAATGCCTTAATAGGGGTGTCCCATTTCAAAAAGCAGTCCACACCTCCTCCTCCCTCCTCCAGTCGGACTCCCTTTGCTCCAGCTCCTCCCGGGCTTTGGTCCAGTCCACAGTCAGTCTGCGGATGTCTTGGCTCAGGGCCTCATTTGCCAAACTCGCCTGCTCCAACTGCTCCCTCAGCATGGCGTTCACAGCAGAGAGGCTACTGCTCCTGAACACAAGACAGTGTATTTGAGTGAAGCATATTCATAACAGGACAGAGTCATTTTTAACAACGTCACCTTTGTTGTTCTTCTTCTAGATGGATTAAAGCTTCTTCCAAGTTATTGTTTGACTCATCTTGATGGTGGCCGTTTGACGTTTCGCTGCCACTCTGCAAATTTAAATAAATGTATAACAATCTGTGATTTTAAGATTTTGTCTGCTCTATTTGCATAATTTTAGAAATCCAAAAAGTGCTCCTCCAAATCCATAAGTCCATAAAGACAGTAAATCACAAAGTCAATTGGATAAGTTCAGCGTACATACAGCTTTCCCACAACCTTGAAAAAGACTGAGCAAGACCTGTCGTTTTAACTTCATTTCAGCTGCTTTACTCTATAACACCAGTGACAAGTTACAGCCTCTGCTGGCAACTATGGCATTTTTATATTCAGAAATCAGGATTGAATTACCGTATGTTAAAGCTCCAGTACGTACCTTTTTAGTTGAAAAAAAGATTAAAATAAAAGGATTTTTTTGATTATTTTTTTTTAGATTTTTTTTTATTCCACTAAAACATGTCCAGAAACATCCAAGCTGTGAGTGGGCTTGCATCTGCACCAACCTTACTTGTACTTGTACCTCTTCCTGCTTGTTTCCATGACAATGGCATAACTACTGTTGCTTTAACTAGTTTTTTTTTGTTGTGAACATGAAATGCAAGAGTATTACTTACACTGAGTTTGTGCTTTTCAAGTTCTGAATTCTTCTCCTCCAACACCTGCTCCAGATCCCCACACCTCTTTTTGTACTGAAGGACCTATAAAACCACAACAAACACTGTAATATTCTAATTATTAGATGACACACATTATAAATAAAAACATACCTTTGCTTGTAGTTTCTGCACCAGCTGCGCCTGCCTCTGCTGCCCTTCTTGATACGCAGTGAGTTTGCGTTTGTATGAAGCTTGTTCCTCGTCCAGTCGTCTGCGCAGATCCACATTCTGCTGAACCAGGCTCCGAGACTCTGAGGTCTGATCCGCATCACTCAAGTCAAACCGCAACGTCTGCTCAAGCTGTGGGTTTTTAAGAGACACCTTCTGTAAAATTTTAACCTCGTAACATTGTTCCCTCGTCATTTTTACACATTACATGTTTGAGTAATCCTGCATTGTCTTCCATTTGAAACTTGCTGTGCTCAGAAAATCCAGTCCATTTTCCCATACCCCCTTTCCCAGTTCACTTCCCTGCATTTGCTTGTTTATATATAATATAATAATATAACTGTTTTAGCATTGTTTCCTGTTGAACAGGTCAGTAGCATTTTGGCCAACTGTGTTGTTTATAAAAGTGCTCTACAAATAAAGAATTGAGTTCTTTAAAGGACAATGCAGCATTACACTGGGTTTATAGCAGTTTCTTCTATATATTTTTATTATCGTGAACGGACACACACATATGATCATCTACAAGAAAAGAAGTAATAGTTTAGCTGCTGTGATTGTTGTATTTATTGGGGAATAAACATTCCAACAAAAGTCCTTTATATCTAAGGAGGTAGAAGTGATATTCTTCTCAAAGCCATGAGCCAAACAAGAGCTTTTAGCCAGATGCTCTACCTGACCCATACTTGAATCTGAGCAAAAAGTAGCCTTCGTGTGATTATAATGTATTTATTATTTGTCCTTGTTCAACGTTGAATAAAATAATGTAACCTTTTCTTTCTGTAACTGATTCAAAAATGAAAAGGTAATAAATATTTAGACAGTTCAACAATTGATTTCAACAGGCTTCTCACAGTGGGACAGCTGCAGTGGCAAAGCCCCCCAAAGAAGCCCCTGTTTACAGTCACCCTGGGAGACAGATGCTATGGCAACAGTCCACCTCAGTTCCATTCCACTTCATATCGCCGTGGAAACCAGAAATCTCAGACAAAGACTGAGCACAAAAACAGTCAAATAGTAAAAGGTGACTGTGTTTTAAGCATTTCCACTGGGAGGAGACGCTCTGGTCAAAATAAAAAAGATTGTTTTAAGTGGCATTATAATGAGTCTTACCCTCTCACTGATTGCGCTGTACTTGATGGCGAGTTCGTCCCGGTCGGCTCTGCTATGGGCAAGAAGATCCTCCAGTTTGGACAGCTCTCCCTGAAGTACACGGTTCTCCTCCTGTAGTGACATGACCGACGACATGGTCCCTGGTGCTGGGGGGAAATAAAACAATTAGATATGCAGTGATAAATGTGCTGTATTTGACAGTTATATATTTAAGTGCACGTACCGTTATCGCTGAGGTTCTTAGTGACAATTTCTCTGACTCTCGCTGGCAGACCTGTTGGAGGGGCGTCTGGTGAGGAGCCCCTCACAGTCAACTTCTCCTCTGACAAAACACTCTCTTCCAGTTTCTGAACCACAAATACAAAAAAACTCTTATAACCCACAATTGGATGAGGTTGACCTTATAATGCAAAGAAGCAATGTGGAGATGTTGCTTTAATTATGATGGCATACATTTTAGCCAGTGAATATTAAAGCCCATTAAACAGTTAGCAATACTGACAACCACAAAACAGTATGATGGGTCATTATGGAGCAGGTGCCACAGCGGTCACTCCACAAGCGCTGCGTAATGAAAACTTACGCACACAATTCACACAGAAGCCTTTGCCCAAATAATGAACACTAGGCACGGATTACCAACTGGTCAAGCTCACCTGAATGACAGACTCCAGTTTGTTAGAGTCGCTGTCTGGAGTGGCCGTGTTTTCCGTGGTGCTCATTGCAACGCCAGCAGACTGACAAATCCCCCAGAGAGAAGGATTAACTCGAACTGAACACTAGTATCCAAAAGTTTAAAAATAGCGTCGCTTATTCAAAGAAAAATGGTAAGGAATTTCAGTTCCCATCGCCTTGACTGCAGTTGGAGTGCGTAAATTTAAAGGGGCGTGCGTGTGCCGCTTGACTCTTCGCTCCCAGAAAGGCACAGATTGAGGACAGCAGCAGGATTAGCAGGTTTTAAGACGCGCAGTCCTCCTCCACCTCACTCACACTCTCACTCTCTGCACAGAGAGGTGACACACACCACTGCCCCTAAGGAAGGGAATAGTGGGAGTAAGGCCTGCCTGGATCAACAACTATTAGATCAGTAATAATCAGTTATTGTTTGCCAGTAAATTATCGTTTAGGGAACAAAATTGACCCTTGATATTTTTAACTTCATGCACTTCTATAACTTACAGTTCACCTAATAATAACCATTGACGTGCAGAATTAAAATTAAATGGGGGTAAAGTTTATTTTCTGAACTATGACAAATGATTGTGTGAAAGTTAAGGTTAGGGCTAGCCGAAGAATACCAACTTATGTGAGAAATATTTTGGATCTTTTCTCTCACTGATGTAAAATAGACATCTGACTTATACAAAGGTCAATGCAAGTGCGAAAAGAGGCAGAAATTGTAGTTGTATTTGATTGCCATAGTTACAGACAGAGCAGACCCACCCAGCGCCAGGATAAACGGCAAAACTCGCAACCAATGGCATTTGAGTGAAAAGAATTAACGGCCCTCACTCTCACACTTGTTGCTCTCTAGGCTACACGTAACTCTAGATGCACTTGTTTATCGTATTTTGAATCACAGCAGCAGCTGGACGCGCATCTGTGTGTTTTATGCATCTTGACAGTGATAACGAGACGTGCCCAAGTTTTGAAACCGCTCAGCACAGCGTCAGCGCGAGGAGGCGGAGGAGGAGGAAGAGGATGAGAAGTCCAAGCTTGTGCTAGCCTAGCATCATTCACAGCAAACTGATCAAATATAGGAACAAAATTATAGATATTCACACCCACACGACAAGAGGTGGTAAACTTATAAATGTATTATGGCGCGGCACGTCACGACATTCACATAAAGGAGCCGAGATTTTACGAACAGACTAAAAGTGTAAACGTAGCTAAATTATGCACTTCCTCTTAATTTCTGAGCTCACCTTAAATTCTTGCCCCGGTGCACGACTGCTCCTCTTTTATCCATCAGTCACATGGAGTTTCTTCAATTCAAATAGCAGTTCTAGTTAAGCAGCCATCATCAGCTCGGAGAAGGGTCCTGTTCTCACAGATCCCCCCCATGCTTTTTCCGGGGAGGGACTTCAGAAGCAGCAGACTCCAGTTTACTGTAGGAGGATCGTGCTGTGATGGACAGTCTTAAGTGGACAAATGATCTGATATGCACCATGGAAGTAGGGCATTACAACAGTATCCAAGGGGCAAGAACTAGCTTTGCCTCTGATCCTCTTTGAGGATTGGCATAATGACGTTTGTTTATTATAGTCAACGGATACCCAACAGAGGTACGTGGGGGAGATATCTAGTTGTAGTAAGAGCACAGATACATTCAAGAAGAGATCTGTGTGTCAAAGTAATAATCTGAGCACAATAACTATTTGTAAAATATTAATTTCATAGAGGGAACTTCCATCCATGTGGAAGTACTGTTACACAAAGTAACAAGCCAATAAAATAAAACAAAGACAGTACACAAGACATTTTAATGAAATATATTGTTTATTTACAAGAAAACAATTTATAATTTCCTTAGAGTTATCTTGAAAGGCACTTGATTGTTCAACAAAGTTCTTAAAACATTCAAATTTGGTAAGTCACAAAAACAAAAAGAAAAAAAAAACACATTTGATTAATATAGACACATACATAAATAGGCAAAGTGTTGTAATTCTTAAGTATTCCTACAAAATAGTTTATATTTGAGAAAACATTCTATGCTTTGGGGAATCTTCCAAAATAGACTCAGATTCAATTGAAGTTAGTTTTCTTTGCAACAGTCATATGCCTGCCCTAAAAGAATAAAATGAGTTCCACTGAACTAACTATATAATGAAAACATTACGACGCTGTGACAGAGAAGAGAATGAGAAACAAAACAAAATTGATTTTCTCTTAAAATGAACTAGACATGGATTCCCTTCAAACATTAGACATGATATTACTACAGATTGACCAGCAAAAACCAAAGAGATAAACTGTTTATATATTGTTCAGCAGTGTGTTCCAAGTGTTTTTGATACAACCAACTGCATGTCCAGTTGCCTCAGTCGCCTTGTCCTAGGAATGTATGGAGCCCGTGTGTGTGCGCATGTATTTGCATCAATGCTCAGCTAAACTGCACCCATCCAGGCTTGACAGGGTCTTTACTGGAGCTGTGGAGGATAAAAGTATTTGATTAATTAAACCAGAAAATTAAACACAACAATGATGAGCAGGTGTGTTTACAGAAAAATGTGTCTTACTTGGAGCCTGCTGATGTGAAATCTCCCCATAAGTCTGAGCTGGCCTGAGGTGCACTGGAGACAGGAGAACCCAAGTCTAGCAGAGAAGCTGAAGACAAAGTTAAAGTTGTTAATACAACAATCAGTGTATTCTAGGGCTGCAACTAATGATTATTTTGGTAGTCAACTAGTCACACGATTATTTCTATTGTACATTAAGATTTTAAGAAAATACCTTATCAACCAAATAAAAGGTTGCAATATGGTGATTGAAGGCTTTTAGACAAATAAAGTGTATTTCAGATGAAAATGAGTGATATTTTATTTTAAAATGCTGGTCTTTGTTACAATCTTTTTATGTGTTTTAGAGTCTGTAGAGTCCAGATAATGATAATTATTGACTATGATTACTTTTCAATAGTCACAATTCAAAAGTCACAATTAGTCTATTTATTGTTGCAGCCCTAATACATTCCTCTTCTTCCCCTTAGTTTTTAGTCAAGCTCGTAACATTAAAAAATTATAAATATATATAAAATAAATTTCCATCTCATCCATCTCTAAGCTTGGGCCCTTTAGACAATAGTTCACATTCGCGACCCCCAAACACAAAAAATAGGCGAGACGCAAAGCGATAAATTAGCCTTATATCTAATGTTTAATTTTATTTTGAGAATATAGACCTAGAAAAATGACTTTGATTGGCCAACAAATAGGAATCTACATTTACCACTGCATTTGAAGGGTGTCTAGCCTTGTTTAACACTATTGTATACATTTTTCCCCATCATCTGGGGACCCCCAGAAATTATTTTGCGACCCCCTTTGGGGTCCCAACCCCTAGTTTAAGAACCACTGCTCTAGAGGGACTTGAGGGGCTTGAGGGTTCTGCGCAGTTATTTTAGCTGTTCCTTGCCACTGCCTGCCACTCCTACAGTTTGGAGGTCACTACCCCGAGCACTCTGATCACCACAGCACCACTTTCGCTTTCACCTTCCAGGCCGGGCATATTAAGGCAGCCAAAGGAAGAGATACAGACTACAGATGCGAAAGCTTACCATGCAAGGCTAGAGCAGCCGGACTGAAGGACAGCATAGAGGCCAAGTGATGGCAACATCAGGAAAAAGGAACATGAGAAACTAGAGAAATATCAAGAGCACAGAGAAGAGCTAGAGACAGCCTGGAAGGTGAAGGCCAAAGTTGTGCCCGTGGTGATCGGAACACTCGGGGCAGTGAGCCCCAAACTGGAGTTGTGGCTACTGCAGATCCCTGGAGGAACATCAGACATCTCAGTCCAAAAAAGCACAGTGCTACGAACAGCTAAGATACTGCATAGAACCCTCAAACTCCCCGGATGTATATATATATATATATCTATATATATATATATATATATATATATATATATATATACATACATACATACACACACATACACACACACACACACACACACACACACACACATACACACACATACACACTGTACATATACACGCGCACACTAAATATATTACAAAATAATGATATGAATAATAAATTGAAAGTTTCACAATAATCCCATCCTAAATATGTGATAGTTCTCATGATCTCTTTTAATTCAGTGCAACATTAGCGTGAAAGCACGGACTAATTGAGGGAAGC
Organism: Rhinogobius similis; assembly: GCA_019453435.1. Classification (NCBI taxonomy): domain Eukaryota; kingdom Metazoa; phylum Chordata; class Actinopteri; order Gobiiformes; family Gobiidae; genus Rhinogobius; species Rhinogobius similis. The sequence goes on along the minus strand of CM033627.1, from coordinate 15,976,888 downwards.
AAACGGTTCAAACTGCGCCATATTCCTCCCTCATGGTTCAACTATAGGTACAGCAAGTTTTACCGGCATTTGCCTGGTCGACTGGAGCGATGTGCTGTCCCACAGGTGGCGGCATGATGCCTCCACCAACTTTGGCCCCAGGTGGAGGTGGCAGAAGACCCCCACCCGCAGGCCGTGGTTTGGCTGCACCGGCATCCTTTTTCTTTATGTTCTGTCATAAAGAGCACTATTGAGTACTAATTATTGATTTTCTCAATTATTATGACAAAAATTACTTCATGCTCACCCCAATGCTGATCTTAATGGTCTGTCCTTCTTTAAAACCCAGATCCAGCTTTGGCGCATTCATTTGGGAGGCTTCTTGTTTTGCAAGTTCACCTTCCTGTTTCACCCACCTTTGAAAAGCCACACACAATGCAACTCAGGAATAGACATTTTCTACACAAAATCATTACAGTTTTAACTTGTACACTGTAAATGAGGTCATATATTATTACACATTTAGACACACTTACTTAAAATGGTCCTGTAATGCAACATTGAAGTCAAATGAATCTCCTCTATCGGCAAAACCCACTCCAATAAAAGCATGACGCCCTTAAAAACATATAAACATTTTCATTAAGTCCCGCACCAGCTTTGGCTTACATTGGACTTTAAGTGCTTGACGCACAGTCTCACCATTGCCATCATCTATCTGAACCACAAAATATCTGCTTGAGTCTGTCACAGCTTCAACTGCAACACCTGGATACTGCTCAACTGGTGCTTGTGCAAATAACTCTCCTGTTTACCAGACACAGAAACCAGAGGCAATTCAAACAATACGTTAGATCTGAAAAAAAATACTTAAGCAATAAATGTTATATCTGGAGCATGCATGGTGGTAGTGTATAAATTAATAACAGGCTTATTTTCTTTACCTGTGTTTTTGTCCTCTAGTTTGATGAAAGCCATTTTGCCCTTGGCTGTAACTTTCATCCTTCCACTCCATGCAGGTTCATCTAATTTCCAGTCTGCAGCCCTTGAGAAGCAGACATTACTCATACCATACTGTAGTGAATGTGGTCAGGAATAACAAAACAACTTCTCAAAAAGAGGAAGTGAAATTTTGGACAAAAATAGTCCCCCAAAAAAGGCTCTGTAAAATTTTCAGAATTACATGAGCAATAATATAAGAACCTTGTTGTTTGTAGCTAAATTAAAATTACATTGTGCCTGTAATAATGACGATGTACTGCTGTATTTGTTATTTCCCATTGTAAAGTCAAGTAAATGGCATAAGATGGGGCCACATCTGGCACCTGGGCCCACAACACGCGCATTGACCAGCCCCTCTAGATCACATGATGCGCCCAAAAATTAAATAAGAATATGTACCCATTTAACACAAGATAGAGCTATTTCGTCTTATAATTAGTGCAAGCAGTAAGTAGCTTTGACCTGCCCAGTAGTAGTAAAACGTATGAGAGCAGTTAGATAATAAGGGACTGCTTGTGAATTAGCTGACAGCGTCACTCTTATGTTTCGGTATTTTTAGTAGTTTATTTATGCATCTTACCGATATCCGCGATTAGAAGCCCTTGGTGGAATGCGGTAAACATGGACCTCAGGCTTCACGCATAAAATAGACTCATAACTGCTGTCCTCTGCCATTTTATGAAGTTTTACCAACTAAAACAACTTCCGACTTTCAATCACCTCGCCTGCAACTGAAGCCGATGCTCTGACTGGTTCGGACAGCGCCCCTGCTGGCGAGGAAGCTCCACAGACGATGACTGAGGCTTTAAACGCCGTTTGTCAAGTTAGTAAATAACTTCACTTAAATTTTGTTTGCAAATTTATTAAAGGGTAGCGTTTAAATAAGACAGCAGTTTAACACAAATCATGGCAATTGAGACTGTGTAATGATTTCATGTTGAGACCACTGCACACTCTTCTTCACATTTAGCTGGATAATACTGGGACGTCAGAGTCTTTTAACCTGGACCACTACGTTGAACCTACAATGGGCAGATCTTTTAAGATTTATAAGGCATTAAAAGGTCTGCACTCAATTTGATTTTGATCAGAAATATTTACAAAACCAAACAAATAAAGACATTTACCTTTACTCTCAAAGGACATAAGTTATGTGAATATTCTACAAATCTTCCATTATGCCTCAAATCTAAAGGAATTATATATTTAGAGTCAGACATACTGCATTTAAAACATAAAATAGAAGGACAGTGACATTCCAAAAATAGAAATAAGAAAGAGTTCATTATTGCTTATGGAAGCCAGGATGTCCTCCTGTCATCTTTGGCCACTGTCTGTGTCCCACTAAATATTGGCCCTTTTGGGGTGTGGAGCAGCCATGTTTGGGCCAATCTCAGTGACTTGCCTTTTAAAAACATATTTTAAGTTCACGACTCCACAAAGCAGACACTTTGCAAATGGAAAACGGATATTTTATCTGATCCCCATTATCTTCCAGAATATGTACTACTTTGTCCACATTCTTCTTCATACTTTTCCTCCTCTGTCTTCAAAGAAGTACTGTGCTCCAATCTTGGCCTCGAGCACCTCTTGGTTTACTGAATTAATCACAGTGTGAGGAGGTCACAGTGGCACGCGAAGAGTCCAAGCAGTCAGCTGACCTCTGAAGATCTGTTCTACCACAGAGAATAGGGCCCACAGCCAGTAAGAGGTGTGAACCACAGACTTTACACAAGCCATCTGTCTCTGACGTTATTTGTCCATTCTGCTGTACGGCACCCCTATACCATCCTTACAGAGCTCACAGGAACAGTCAACTCTTTTTGGAGCTCCCTTATCTGCATAGTCGAAACCCTGTTGTACCGTCTGGACCAGTGGGCTGCCGAATTATGTGATTGTTTGATCGAGCGGATTCTGATTGCTGCTGCACATTCAGACGAGTGGGCCTAAAAGGACAAAGGGCTATTTATTTTGATTACAACATTGAAACATCTAAACTCTGATCGTCAACAGCAGTATTTTAATATACCTGTCTTGGCCTGAATTGTCCTGAGGTGTTTCCTCTGATGAAGCACTGCCCAAAATTCTTCTTCGAGCTTCGGCATACTCTGCCTCACGCTGGGCTAAAGTCTTTGTCTGCTGGGGACGTGAAGAGGACGAAGAACAGCTGGCTGTGCCATTATTTGTAGGACGCTTTAAAATCCTAATTTGTGGTGGGGGGGCTGCAGGGAGAGAGTCATCCTGGATCACAATGGCTGTTCGCATTGGAGAGCTCCGTGAAGTAGATTTCCTGTATAAGAGGAAAAAAATGAAATAAAAATTGATCTAAAAAAAATACAGTGTAGTTCAGTCACTTTTTTTCTTACAATGAAACTTCCTTACTTTGCTTCTTGACTTATCTTGAGCTTTGCTTCAAGTCTTCTCTCTATTTCCTAAAGATAAATAGATAAGAATCGGAACATCAGTATAAACAACTATTGGCAGTGGACCACACAACAAAGTTACACATAAGCCAGATGTACAACATTATTTACTATTGATGAGGTTCAGCTTCGTGTTTATGGGTGACATTTTGAGAACTGTGGACCACTCAAAAGATCCACGTTTATTGCTATGGCAACGGTACTAAAATGTCATCACTCTGAAACCCATGAGCAGAAAGAGCTAATCGTTAGCATGTTAGCCATTAGCTGTTAGAAGAGACCGGTCTGCGTTACAGCTGTTCTGACTGCTTGGTTATACAATCTATAAACTGTAAACCACATCATGTAGAGAGCTTTACCCCGCTGTCTGCCGCTTCTTCCCAGCTGTCCGCAACATCTTCATCGTCCATGTTTAACAGGTTTGTGATCTGCTAGCCCCTTTAGCAACAGAGGCAAATTACCCCTTTAATGATGCGACGGATTAACGTCAATGGCGGTGGACAAAAGTTACGTGGATTTTAGAGGGCAAAAAATAAGAGTTAATCTCCAGATGTAGACATTTCTTTCTTCAAAAGTCGATTTGTTCTGGTGGCCGCCTATCAGGTAAATCCTCGGTCGAAGCGCTCCTTCACTTGTTCCTGTTACTTTAAATTGGACGTCACGTGATCACCCGGTTAAATAAATAAAAAATAAAAATAAAATAAAATTAATAAATTAAATTAAATAATTGTACTTTTATAGGTGATTTAAGGTGTAAAGTAAACAACACAAGTAAAAAAAAATAAGAGTATGCACATCCTCTCCTGATGCATACAACGTATTCTAGTCTAAGATCACTAAAATTGTGAACGATACAGAAACTCTTTTAATGTTTGGTCATTAACATTGAGTTAATGTATACAAAATTAAAGCAAGACTCTCAGTATTTATTTAACTATGTTAAACTATTACTTTTAACGTGCTCCCGGTGGCTTCTGGATCTAGACCCACCCTGGCCCCGCGGCCGAGCTGTGGATCGCTGTGCCTGAGCCGCGGCGGAGCTTCACGGAGCGAAAGATGGCGACAGTGTGGAGGCTGCAGCAGAGCCTCTGGAGCTGATACCGGGAGACCAAAGAGAGACAAGCACGCACGAAACAACACGACTGCGATTAAGGCAAAGGTATTACCAACCGAGTCATGTCAAAGGGTTATTGTTGATGAAGTGTGTGATAATTTGATGAAGCTTTTGACACAAGAAAAGCTAATTACAGCTCATGCTCTACGTTAGCACAGATTATCAGCAGTGGACAAGGATGCACATCCCTCAGCTCTGGTGTTCAGCAGGTGGAAGGTTTTAGATGGACGTTTTCAATTGCTTAATTTTCCAAAAGGCGTTAACGTGCACGTGTTTTTAAAGAAAGCTTTCAAGAAAAAACTGTTATTTGTGGTTACAGTGTTAGCCAAAGGACCACTAGTGCTAGCTAGCGTTAGCTGTCGTGCTCGTAACAAATTCGCGTGCATTACAGCCTGCCCAGCTTCAAACTATCAAATAAAAAAATCACAATGTATCTTCAATAATACGTTTTGAAAAAGCCTTATTATATTTCGGCAACAGTAAGGACGGTGTTGTTTGCCAGATACTAGGATGCTAATTCCCAATAGCATTATGTCATTTCATTACATTGTGAAATTGGGATGATACAATCAAGGGTACAACAGGGGATCAGTGGCTTCAGAAAGGAGCACCACCCGTTCAAGACAGGGTTATAGGTCTAAAATAAACAACAAAATGATGCAATTAAATGAATGAATGAGGGTTCATTTTAACAGATTATAAAATTAGACTTTGCCTTGTCATCCGCAAAGTATGGTAAAATGTGATCTATTGTACTGTAATATGAATTTGACAAGTTCCTGGATTTGTGTCAATGTAGCATCACTAATAACTGCAAATGTATATAGAATTGTGATCTGTGATCTGCGCCCACTACACTGTACACTAACAATACTTACATATTGCCATGTCTTTGCAGACAATAATGTCCCACTCTCCTGACAATGAGAATGGATGCTTTGTTGCCATGGATACTGAGGACAGTGGTACTGAGCCTGCTGGGATAACAGAGGAAGTTGAGGCAAACGCAGGGTCATACAGAAAAGTGGAGAACATGGACACTTTTGCCAAAGGAGGAGGAAGGACAATGTTGGAGTTACCAGAGGAAGTTCTAGAATATATTTTGTCATTCTTGTCACCGTATCAAGAGCAAAAGACTGCTGCACTTGTGTGTAAGCAGTGGTACCGCCTCATTAAAGGTATGCCTCCAAGGTTAAATGAATGCATTTAGTTGGCTGACAAGTGGTTGTATGCATGCAACCTAAAAATGTGAATGTCTATCTAATGATTGATTTTTTTTTTTAACTAAATACTAATCAAGTATACTTCCAGATTTTGTCAACCTAGTTATGTTTTTCCAATGTAGGTGTAGCTTATCAGTGCTACCATGGTTTTCTGAGGGCAGTTCAGGAGGGAAATATCCAATGGGAAAGTAGAACATACCCATATCCAGGAACTCCAATCACTCAACGCTTTTCACACAGTAAGTACATAAATACAATACATAATTTAAATGAATAACCTTTCCAAGTAAATATATTTTCTTTAAACATATTTTAGCTGGGAAGGAAATAAACCCTGCAGTTTTTAATTCTCTAAAAGGTTAAAGATGGATAGAGAAATATCACAACATCACATTTATTTGTAATCAGAGGATATTACAAATATAGACGTTTTACAGAAAAGGTGATGTAAATATACAAGGTTTATTGATACTTTTATTTTTGTTGTTGCAGGTGCTTGCTACTATGACTCAAATCAGTCCATGTACGTGTTTGGGGGCTGCACCCAGAGTAGCTGCAATGCTGCCTTTAACGATTTATGGAGACTTGACCTTAACAGCAAAGAGTGGATCCGTCCTTTAGCTTCAGGTTGTATCCCTAACTTTGTAAGACTACTTTCGGTGTCAATGTCATTGCTAAATAATTACATATTACAGGGTCATATCCTTCTCCTAAAGCTGGAGCCACTTTAGTAATGCACAAAGATCTGCTGGTCCTATTTGGTGGATGGACACGTCCCAGTCCATATCCACTCCATCAGCCAGAACGCTTCTTTGATGAAATCCACACTTACTCTCCTTCTAAGAACTGGTGAGGAGTACACTTTACACTGTGTACCAATGGTACTGTGTACACAGTACACTTTTAATCTCTGTGATATTTTCATAATATGCTTGATCTATGTGTTAGGTGGAACTGTATAGTAACGACTCATGGACCTCCACCTATGGCAGGACACTCTTCATCTGTTATTGGAAACACAATGGTGGTTTTTGGAGGATCTTTAGGAGCTCGACAAATGTAAAAAGAGTAGATTTTAAATCTTATCACACCATGTCTAAAATAATAATTGTTTGGTTTTATTTTTTGTAGGAGTAATGAAGTTTGGATTTTGGATCTAGAGCAATGGTCGTGGTCAAAGCCACCCATTTCTGGATCTTCACCACACCCACGAGGAGGCCAGTCCCAAGTAAACACAGATTTAATGTTATTTTAGAAACAACTTCTTATATTAAGATTCTAATAGATTTCCTTTATCTTTTTAGATTGTAATTGATGATCAGACATTGCTCATTTTGGGAGGCTGCGGTGGTCCAAATGCAGTGAGTCTTTGTTATTACCCACTTTTTGGAATATATTGTGAGTGATTTATTTATTTTTCAAGTGTAACCACATTACACCTTTCCTTCAGCTTCTGAAAGACGCCTGGCTCCTCCACATGGGTTCACCACCGTGGAGGTGGCAACAGCTTCAGGTGGAAAATGAGGACCATGGTGCCCCTGAACTTTGGTGTCATCCAGCTTGTAAAGTACGATCCCCATTTTTATGTCACAGTAAACACATTTTTAATCATAGTCTGAATGATTGTCCTATGAATGTTCCCTCAAGGTGGGCCAGTGTGTGGTGGTTTTCTCACAGGCTCCATCAGGTCGTGCACCTCTCAGTCCAAGTCTTAACTCTCGGCCGTCCCCCATAAGTGCCACACCTGCCCCCCTGGGCCCAGAGCCTCCCTCACTGCGCTCTCAGTCGCCTGTTCGCAGTGGGGCAGCTGGGGTGGTCCTCGGCGCTGTAGAAGAGGCTCCCTGTGTGAATGGCCGCTGGGGTACACTGCGGCCTCGCCCTTCAGCCAGAGGAAGTGCCAAAGAAGGAAGTCCCTCTTCATCTCAACAGGCCTCTCCTTTACAAGCACCAGACAGTCCTCCACTTCCCCCTCTGTTGAACGGCACCTCCCCGCCTCCACGCAGCAGCCCGGCTCAGGCTTCATCCCCACCCCTTCGCCTACATCCTCCTGCCCCTACAGACTATGGGTGGGAGTCTCCCCCTTCTGCTTCTCATCACCCTGAGATGGCCACTACCAATGGTCTGCACACCCCTCCCTCAGGCTCCCCATGCACTCCTCCAGGTGCTGTGTCTCCTGCTGCACTCCGGCGAGGGTTGGAGGCAGTCAAAAACAAGTCTTCTGCGCTGTCTTCGTCTTCTGCGGCTCCTTCATCCTCTGCATCTGCGCTCCAGAATCACGGGGCATCTCCAGGAAGCAGTGGAGGAGCTGGTCAACCAGGAACTCCTCCATCCTCCCATAGTCCTCCACAGGCAGCTGCAGCCGATGGACATGCTATCCCACCTATTGCACGGCGGCTGGGGCACCACCCGCCTCAAAGCCTAAATGTAGGCAAGCCTCTTTATCAGTCACTTAACTGCAAGCCCATGCAGATGTACGTGTTGGATGTATCCAGGGCCAAATCTGCTGGTGTGGTTGCCTGGCGAGTTTATGGAAATGGGACTCCCGCTGCTGTGACAGGACCTCCAGAGACCAGTTTGCACACTGTGGTACAGGGCAGGGGAGAGCTCATTATTTTTGGGGGCCTAATGGACAAAAAGCAGAACGTGAAGTACTACCCAAAAACAAATGCCTTGTACTTTGTGCGTGCTAAAAGGTAATGCAGCTAAAGTGACAACTGGAAGACTGATATGCCACCTAGTGACAGAACAAGGGAACTGACACCTAAGGCCTTTTTCAAAAAATAAGGATTATGGGAAAAGGACTATTTAACTATGACAACAAAACTATATTGTTAGGTGTATTATTAAATTCTCCATTTGCCTATGACAAAATATACAAAATTACACTCTCCAGTCACACTTTGATAAACCGTGTTTGATCAAGAACCCTATGATTGGCGCTTTGGGGTTACAGAGAATATTATTTTTTCCAACAATGATTACTCATGCTGTAACATTTACTGTTTTGTTGTACTCCTCGTCTGGACTTTGAAAAGATGAAACCTGTTGTTGGTGTACAACTCCTTTTCCTTTTTGTATCACTCTTTCAGCCTGCAAAGTTTACATAAAGTGTGAGTGTGTGTGAGTGTGCACGGTGGTTAAAGATGTTGACTAATGTGTGTAGGGGGCCATGAGTTGTGGCACTGTACCATATCAACATAGTTAAACAATAAAGGCCTCCATGTCTGCTCTGACTTAATTCTCAAGTTATTGGGGTTGGTATCTGGTTGGTGGTCTGTAAAGAAGTGTTTTTTCACTATAGTATAGGGGTGGGCAATTAATTGTATTTTAATTGAAATTCAGTCATATCTAATTGTTAATTATATGATTGGAGTGTTTAAATCGAGAGGTCCACAGTTCAGACTTCAGAGGAAGAAATCAGGCTATTTTTTGTGTTAAATGGCAATGATGGAAAACATGCATGGATTATGTTCAGAAAACAACACTAAAAGGCATTTTATTTTTTGCCTCCCAGCCTTAGTATAGTATTTGTTTTGATTGTTGGAATGGAACTTTATGCTTAACCAACTGCATAGATAAAATGAAATACAAATTTAATTTAAAAAAAAGAAGACTTGATGAAATATCATTGACAAAAACACTTTTACATTTTTTTTTACAACTTTATTCTTTACTTTAATTTCATCGCATTAACTTTCTTTAGGATAAAGAAGAAAAAATGCCACTGTCCATAGTTCCAAAAACCCCATCCTGATTTTGGGAGCCCTCCCCTTTCTCACCAACAATAACCTTTTACCCAGAGAAATTCTATAGGAGCAGAGCAGGGGCCGCTGAGAGCAGCGCCATTTGATTCGCACACATCCAGGCATATGTGAGGTGTCAGACAAGCACTGCGCTGGCATTGGCTCTGGGCGGGACAGTGGGAGGGGACTCTGACAATGAAAGTGCTGAGGACACATGTTTACAATGATGAGGGAGAAGAGGAATGGATCTGAACCGGCGCTCAAAACAAAGTAAGTTTCAGTACAATATTTTGTATTATGTATAATATTACTGAAGCATGTTGACGGTTTTAACTAAAGCTGTTATTCTGTGCCTTGGGGCTTTAAGTAGGCTGTTGTTTATGCATGCCGGTTTAAATTGCAAGGAGTTGCATTTTCTATGTGACTTTGACCATTACTAGCTATTATTGAATGTGAAAGAGTTAGAGCTAGGTACATTAGGTACATTTTCATTGTAGCATAGCTCGATTTAACTTCCTCGTTCTAATGAGTTCAACATGTAATATTACACTTGATCTCCACCCTCTCTTGTGTCATTGTCAACATCCATGTCATTTCCTTTGTGTAAAACACGTGACTTAATTGTTTGCTTTTATAGGTGTGTAAGCCTTGATACCTTTTTTACCTGGACTTTGGGAGCAAGACTGCATGCAAACTGATTCAAAATGGATTTGGTGTAACTACACTCCACTGTCCAAAGTCTGAAAGTCTGGAGATCATTTCTTAGGGATGTCCCGTGCTTAGCTTCTCAAGACCCATCTGAAGATTCTCTTCACAGGATGGTGTCTACTGTGACCCCTGCCCCTCATGGTGTTTTTGGTCCATCGCCGCTCCCTCCAGCCGTCTGGCCTCCTCTGGACTTTGCACTGGGTGCCCTGGCCTGCTGCGCTGCCTGTGTGTTTACAAACCCTCTGGAGGTGGTCAAGACCCGACTGCAGCTTCAGGGAGAACTCCGTGCCCGAGGGTCCTATGAGAGACACTACAGAGGGGTGCTGCAGGCCCTGTGGGTGGTGGGACGGACGGATGGGGTGAAGGGGCTACAGAAGGGCCTGTCTGTGGGACTGATTTACCAAGGAGTGATGAATGGAATGAGACTGGGATCATACTCGTACTGTGAAGCTATGGGGATCACCTCTTTTCATGGAGGTAGTCTTCTGTCAGGAGCTGCGTGTGGAGCTCTAGGCGCCTTTATTGCATCTCCGGCATATCTAGTGAGTCTATGAAAGGCACTTTTAACCTCTTGAGTCCTTCATGCAATATTACCAATTGAAATTTGAGTGTAATGCATAAAACACACACATGAATATTTTCCTGGCAGAAAATAGAAATAGTATAAAGCCTAAATAAGTTAGAGTACTCAGAGCGCAAATCTTGACGTTATAGGAATTACTGAGCATAAACACGCTGTCAGGACACAGGTTCAAAACGGTGTCAAATGTCTAAATCTATTTTTCTGGATTGAGGTCAAGGTGAAGGAGTTGGGTTTGTCAACAATGGTCTCAAATTCTGGAATATCAAAAGTGATTTTTTTAGATTTTAATGTTGCTGTTTTACATTCATTATATGTAAACAGTATAGCTGCACAATGTTTCCTTCAAAACTTTGTGCCTTTTACTATTCTCATGTTTGTCAGTTAGCCTAAACCAAACCACTAAATATAGCTTGTTTCTTTCCTGCGTTTTTCTCTGACGTGTCCATTACAGTCGGTGTCTTGTGTCGTCTGATAGTGTCTTGTCTTGTGTGCTGACCTCATTATTAAATATTTGTTAGTTAAATTGATATATAGTCTCATTCCATACCTATAGGTAAGGTAAAATGTAAAGACTGTAGTGTATGCTCTAGGTCTTTCAAGACTGGGTTGGTCTTCAGTTTGAACTTGGACATTGAATGCAAATCTTTGTTGCCACTTGTCACAGGTTAAGACACATCTGCAGGCTCAGACTGTGCAGGCCATAGCAGTGGGACACCAGCATAACCATTTAGTAAGAGCAGATCTATATTCAGCTAGCAATATCTTCTGAATATTCCTAAAATAAGAAATGATCTAAGCCACAAGATTGTTTGCATGTTTCTCTTGCCTTAGGGTGTGTCAGATGCCTTTGTTACCATATACCGAAGAGAAGGCCTGATTGGTCTTTGGAGGGGCGTGAATGGGGCAGTGCCTCGTGTGATGGTGGGATCAGCTGCTCAACTCGCCACCTTCACCTCTGCCAAGGAATGGGTGTCACAGAGCCAGGTAGGAAACTATTCATGCACTCAAGAATATGCAAGTAATAAAGTGTCAGGTTTATGACTTACAAAGGACTTTTAAGTATCCAAATAAAGACGAACACTTGAACTTGAAGAACATTTAATAGCATACTGGGTTCACAAGCCTGTGCGAAAGTCCCAAGCTTGGGTGCGTGGCTTTAATCACACCACCAGATTGCTGTGGCTGTGTTTTTAGTCATTGTGCATATACAGTAGGTTTACCCTTCACTGTACACTCCCTCTTACAGGTGGAGAAGCCCTATTGGTTAATCCACTTTCCCCTGTATGAATGTGGTGCGTCAGACATGGCAGCCTTGCTTCCGTCAGTTTATCTAAGGCGAAGCCACCAAATACAGAATTGAAATGAAAAGCTTTATATACAAGTATTTTCCTAATTGTCCCCTTTCAGTTGTTTACATCAAACAAATTCCTGACTGCTCTGATTGCTGCTATGATCAGTGGAGTTGCTGTGACAATCTCGATGACTCCATTTGATGTCATAAGCACAAGACTCTACAATCAACCTGTGGATGAGTTACGAAGGGTAAGTGTACTGAATTATTGGTCTATCTGTATCTTTATTGTTCTCAGCATTAAAAAGGCCAAAGTACCTAACACTAAAAAGTGATGTATAACTCTCTTTGTGTTGTTTTTATAAATAAGTGTTGTTTTTTCAGGGCCGTCTGTATCATGGTTTTTCAGACTGTATGCTCAAAGTTTGTCAAACGGAGGGTGTCCTGGGGCTGTACAAAGGGATGGGGCCAGTCTTTCTTCGTTTGGCTCCTCACACAGTGCTCAGTATGGTGTTCTGGGACATGATGAGACAACAGGTCCTGAAGAATCAACAGGGACAAAGCTGAAGTGAAGACTGCACAATGATATCAAAGGATTTAGACATACAGTATATCAGTGGGTTGTTTTCATGTGATGATAAAACATATTGCAGAGATCGAGGGCAGCTAAAAAATGATTCAATAGAATTTGCTGTCAGTGTGTGAAAATGTAGCTGTTACACCTGGTTCATGGTTTAGTGGCTATAATTACAGAGCCTATTTGAAATAAAAGCAGGCACAAGTTTGAATGTCTCCGTGGGCACTATCATACTGTACTGCCTTGATAGTTCACAGGTCACAACCCATAAATAAATATATTTTTGTCCATAAGCTTACTTATCCAGAAGAGCCATAGCATCTCCCCAGGGGAGAAAGAGACATTCGGTGAATGGTTGAGTTTGGGAGTAGAACCCACAACACCAAGGTGGTAGCAACTACATTTGTGAAGTACTCTAAACCACTAACAACTGAGAAAGTGGAATGCAATCCGCTAAAATAAAAGCACTCCGATTATTAACTTGTGGCCTCACTGTAATACCTCTAAGATGTATTTATGTGTTTATTATAGTCAAACTGATAACTAACTATGTTCAGGGACACATAAGATCTACTTTTAAAAGTAGTTATTCAAAGCTGCTTTAAATGCCTTATTTCTTAACGGTTGTATGTTTGCTTTGTTGATATTTGAGCTCTGGGAACCAAGACAATAATAAAATGCTTGTATAAATATGTTACTTGCATGTATGATTGCATTATAGCTCTCTATCCAAAAGACAACAGACGTTATCTGCTGACTCTGATTATATTGTGATTAATCTGTTTTGAGTGTGTTGCAAGAGAGAACTGACAATCACATTTGAATCCATGTTGACCTTAGGATTTTGACCTTTGGACCACCTAAAGCAGAAGACAACAGAAACCGGCATGTGTACATGACTCAACTAAAGGTTGGGCTCAGTAATGTAGTAGACTCTAAGTGGGGACATCTTTAACAAGAACTGGGAAATACTTATTTCTTTTTAAAAAGAAATGTTTTTCATTTTCAAATGGCTATTTGGACCGATGCTAGAGTTAAATCCAGTTGACTGCTTACTACAAGGTATGTTTAGTCTTCTCAATCTTTAGGTTGGGAACCTACGTTACCAGTACAATAACCAGGTTTTTATAGAAAAACATATAGACCTGCTATATTTTTCTTACAAGTTAATGTTTGGTAAACCAGTAAAAGGCGCATACAAACATCCTTATTGTCTAATGAGTTGAAACAAAGCAGTTGAAAAGGTTGCAACCAATGGCTGCCTCTAAGAAAGACTTGTAGTGATGGCAATTTGAACGCTGAAATGCCCAAGTTACTTATATGGAAACATAGTAAAACTTTGCTTTACTTAGCTTTATATGGGTTGTAACTGTTTACAATGCACTATGAAGGTTATTCTCATCATTTATATATGTTTTGAAGGCTTTGTTGGTGCATGTGGAGTGTCAGTACTATGCAATTTAATAAGAGTTCATCATTTTAGGCAGATGTGCAGGTAAGTGACAATCCTGCACAATTACAATATAGTTTGTTTTTGTTTTTTACATACTAACACCTAATGCTTTCTCAAAAGTGAGAATGATTCTGAAAACAGTAAATTAAAGTCGGCATTACTTGCCAATGGTCTTGGAGGGCAGTGGAAAGCATTTCTTCAGTTCTGGTCTCTGGCTCTGCTCTTGGCTCTGATCGGCTCCAGGGTTTCCTCCTTGATACTACTGGAGTTTATATTGAGAGCGTTGTCAGCTTGGGGCACTGCAGTGAGTACAAAACACGTAAGTCTATTATGACTAGTATAGTAATACTTTATTCATCTTTGTAATTACAGGAGTCCCAAAATGCAAACCTGGATCTGCTCTTGGTCCAGTGTCAGTTCTCTCTGGGCTGCGGACTCACTTGTACTCTAGTCTATATCCACCAGGGGGCACCACACAGCACTTTAGGCTTGGTTTTGGCAGCAGCTCTGAGTTGGGCTGTGGCAAGCTACAGTGTGGGTCTGTGGAGACATGTGGCTAAGTTGTACCCACTACACAGCAAGGAGCGCTACTGTGGGAAGTGCATCTCACTCTTGACCTCGGGACATGGCATACTGGCCACACTGCAGAAGGTTGTCATCCTGGTTTTCGCACTTGCAGCTGGTGTTTCCACCGCCACAGTGTTTGAAAATTTCCTGTCCCAGAAAGATGCTCTGAAGCTCTGGACTCCTCTCACACTCTGTTACTCGCTTCTGGTGGTCTATATTCAAGGTAAAATATGAAATTGTTAATGTGTGTCTTATTGTTCATCATTACTTTATGTATTCATAATAGAAAGAGGAGACAGAAACAGAGCTTAAGTTGAGTGACAAAGGCGGATAGGATAGTAGCTACAGTTTAAAGTATACATATCAATATGTCAAAATCTAGATACTATTGTGAATGTTGCTTTGTTTTGTTTAAAGACATGTTAAACACATTTCTGTTGGAATTACATAATGACATTTGAATCATTGTTATCAGTATACTAAAAAATCTGCACTTGATAAAATGCAGTTATATCTGCATGACATCCACGTCGAACGATTGAGCTATTGTAATCTTATTACTTTTCACAATTACAATAAATTCTTGAATCTACTTAAGTGTGAGCTGAGCTCCATCTAACTCTACTTTTTGTAAATACTCATGATGACGAAGAGAGATAAGATTTTGGAACATCTGTTAAAGAGTAACGTGCAGGTTTACAGCTTTATTCAAAACAAATCCACACACAACTGCAGTCTTAGTAACTTGATAAAAATTGTTGATGCCAATGTAACAGTCGGATAAGCCGTTTGTTTATGATGATGTGTTGCAGATGGACAGAATCGTCAGACTGTGACTGAGGCTCTGATCCATTCGGTCGTAGTGCGTTTGGGTGCCCTCTTGGTCCTGATGTTAACTGTGGGAGACTGGACTGATGTGCTCCATGTTCTCATTGCATTTATGGGAGAAGCCGTTTGTTTGTTGCCCTCACAAGACATTTTACTGGCTGTGCTAAAGGTATGTGCCAATTTAGAAAATGTATTGCATTTATTGAAAATACAAGATAAATGTTTTTGTTTTTCTCTCTTTTTAGGAGGAAGAAGAAACAAACGATCTAATCTCCAAATATGGTGACAGGTCCAGATCCAATCCCTCAAATAAATTTAAAATCTCAACAAAAGACAAACAATTTGCAACAACATCTTTGACTTTAAGTGACAAAAAGACATGAATTTTTTTGAACATGCAAGTTTGTGCACACACGAAAAATAATCTTTTTTCCATGTGTTTACATTTGGCACTAACTAAAAAAAAGGGCTGGTGAAATACATATATTTGAGAAGCCACAAGCAGTGCTACAATGACAGCAAAATAAAATGATCGCACATTTTGACAATTTGCCAAAATTGTGAATTGAACCGCATAATTTATTTATTTAAATTATGTGAAAATCTCGTCTCATTCTCATGGACCCAATCTCCTCATGTACATACTGTTTATTTTTGCATTCAAAGAATCCAAAATCTACTTTGAACCTGAGACTGTGTGATAAATGGCGAGCTACTTTTGTGTCTCTGTACTTGAATTATATATAAACTATGGCTGTATTCATTTTTACAATAAATATGTGACTTACTCCTTTCTAAACTGTTTCTATAACTTTGGACTTTGGACTTTTCTGAGGCAAGTCACTGACTCTAAAGCTAACATAACTTGTTTTAGAAGAGGTCAAAAGTCATGAATAGGCACAGGGTCCACTATGAACAGTTATCTGCCATCTCAATGGCAGGCTGATTATAAAGTCAAACAGACAATCATTCACCCTTTCATTTAAATATAATTGTGAACCTTTAAAAACAAAACCAAGTCTTAGTTAAATTTTCTCCACTATAGTGGAGAAATAGTATAGTGGAGTAGAACTGAACAATATATATATTTTTTTCTTTTGTGTTAATATAAACAAAGCAAGTAATTATAGGATTAATGAAAGGTTAAGGTGACAATATTTAAATTAATATCTAAAGTTACAAAATTGTAATAAGTACAAATATTTTTTTAAATGATTGTCTGTGCCACCACATTTCAAGGAGAAATCTGTGGGGAACTAAAAATCAATCAAAGTTGGATGCAGATTTTTATAGATAAAATGTAACCCTTTAACAGCATAACAATCATGAGCGACAAAGGTGGATAACCCCTAAAATGAGGCTTAAACCCCTGCTCAACACTGAAGTTAACATTTTCTGAGGGACTATCTTCCTGTGTCTTGGCCTGGATTTCCTTTCCCTAAGTCCATTTCCTCGCCAGCTGCCTTGTGTAGCTTCTATTATGTGAATCTATCAAGCCTTGAAGTATCAGATGTACTGTATAGTCTAACAATAGAGAAAAGTGATCAGATGAAGCGGAGACGGGGGGAGTGAGTGAAGTTCAGAGAGTTTTATAAGGTTTTTGGGTGCTCGGAGGCGGGGCTTGGGGGTCGGGGGATTGTGTCATCACTAGGCATGCTCCCTCCTGCAGCCATGACATCACTGCAGCATTCCTTTGCACAAAACTGGAACAACACAGACCCCCATCAGTCTTCTCTTAACCCTTTCTCACACAATCTGGACTGTAGCCCCTCATACTTCACAATGCTCACAAAATCCCGCCATTTAATCTTTAGGCCTTACAAGGTTTGGCTCCAGAATACAACCACAATATTTGCAGATCGGCAGTCCTGATATCGCTCACTCCAGTACAAAAAACAATGCAGCTTTTTCAGAGCACTCTGTAGCCATCACTCAGTGTCCCCCCTCTTTTAATATACCAACATCTCCTGTTGCACAATGAGTCTGATTCATTGCACTGTAATCCAAGTCAAAAAGCTAACCAAGAGAAACGTGGACAGTACAGACATAACTACACCACTATTTGGATGGAGAGGCAAGAGTTTGAGATAGTGAGTCAAGGCTGTAGTGAAATGATGATGTGGGGGAAGGGAGAAGGCATGAAGGAAAAGAAAAAAAGTCAGCAGAGACTTTGAGGAAGATATGAAAATACAAGTGACAGACAATAAGGGGGAACAGAGAAGTGGGAGGTCATTCAAAATGCCTGGAAAATTAATTTTGTGCTTGGCTTGCAATCCTAAGAATGTATGGTTAGCAAGAGGAGAGATCAATGTAGGAAGTAAAATGTCTAGATCTTCTAATCTAAAATTGATCTTTGGCGTTTCATAAAAAGTTTTTTTTTAATCTTTTTTGCAAGATGGCAGAACTCTTGACTGCTTTGCTTTTGTTTCTGTGTATATACATGCCTCAGTATCTGTGTGTGTACAGGCCTGCCAACTTTTCATAGCAAATGAATGTGTCATGTTTTTATTGCACTTTGCCCGAGATTAACTGTTCACCTTTTACGGTTGGAAAGGAGGTGGCATTGTCATTCAGCCAGAGAAGGAGGAGTGTTCGATGGACAAGAGAGAGCTGAGGAGAGGGAGGGACACGAGGAAAAGGAGTGGCTTTTAGCAGAGTCGTCCTCTCCACTGGAGTAAAGTCTTCTACCAGTAAAGACTGTACAGGAGGCAGATTACAGAAACAGAAGTGAGAGAAAAGGAAAGAAACAAAGAAGACAGGGACTGACTGTAAAAGGTATGTAATGGAAGTTTATATCTCATAGAATTCTTTGTATTTTCAAAGAGATTATGAATCGGGAAAGTTGTAAGAATGTCAATACGCTGTAGTTTTATAAGGTCAATAAACTGGAATGACACAATTAACAAGTAACATGCTGTATTGTTTAAATAATGTAATGATTAAATGTTATTTACAACAACCAATTTCAAAAACATTTACAGTTTTGATCAAGTTAATTGAAATGGTTTGGACATTTTATTTTCTAAATGCTCATTTTATGTGTGATCTGCAATAAAATAAGAAAATGTTTTTGGTGATATTTGCACATTTTAAAATTATATCTACAGTTTACACAGTATCCCAACCTATTCTGACTTGTCCTGTATATAGAGTAAATTGGACGCAAATGTTTAGTTTGGCATGTTTTATCTGTTGCAATATTACTGACCTCTCATCACTTAAGTTTTCTTCTTCCGATGTAGATTCAACCATGGCCACTGCAGCTTCTCCCAAAAGGATGGTGTCTTCAGTCTTCATCACTCTAGCATCTCCACATCGAGGAACAGTGACCCACCAGCAGCAGCCCACACTCCAAGCTCACAGCTCCCCGGTCATAGACAACCAACAAACTGCAGTCCGCATCAGTCCCACCAACACTGCACCTGCAGTCATGTCAAAGACAGACAGACATTCCACAAATGGAATAAGACCAGAAATCAAAGATGAAAATCTAACATCTAAACAAGCACCTTCAAAACTTGCTCAGTCTGGAGCGATTACAGCAAAAGCTCAGGAAAGCACAAAACAAACAGGTACAATTAAAATAGTGGAAAGATCTATTGGTGGTTTTCAAATTCTAAATTATCCATTATGTTATTGTTTATCTATTAGAGTATTGTCATCAGAACTATCCAAAAGAAAAAAGTGTTAAACTTGATTAGCAACATTGTGACTTGGTTAATGAACTCTTTTAGTATTTTAGTTTAATTTAGTTTCAAGCTTGTGCAGTATCCATAATCAATAGTTAATAATTAAAAGGTTTTGCTGCAACAATGTACAGTAGTAATTTTTAAAAAATATACATTTTTAGCCAGCTCGATTGGAAATGAGAAAAAGTATGTTATTTACTTCCAACTCAATATTCATTGTGGTTGCATTTACATGTAGAACATCAAACATATGCACAGCAATATCTTGCTTAAATAAAAGTTAAATCTAAACATACATCTGCATGTTGACTGTAATGAATCCAGTTGCATTGTACCTCTATTAACCTTTACAGGCCTGAACACGTTGGGGTGTAATCTTAAACCCAGGAATTTAACATATATTCAGTGCATTTATTATAATATTTTTTCATAATCAATTTCAAATCAGATTTGCTCCGCACTCCTCTATCTCCTGCTGTACTACCTTCTTACGTGGGAACGACTGTTTTTGAAGAAACGCCCTTTCCACCTCCGCCCCCAGCCCAGGAGACCCCAGTGTGCCCTTCAACCCCAGGCCAGCAGCCGGTTTACAGTAAAAAGGTATGCAAACAACCTCTGCTCACTCCATTTCTTAATTACTGACCTTTGAACTCATGTTGTTAATTTTATATCTCCCAGTTTATTGAATGACATGAATTGAATGAATATAAGCAACAATTGAAACAGAGAAGTCTAATAGGGTTATCCTAAATTAATTATATTACATTATCAGGAAGCATAGTGGTTAAGTCGCTAGCTCACCAAAAGCTGCAAATGGATCCCTGGTGCAGGGATGGGCTAAATGCAGAAGACCAGTTTTGTTACATGAATAATCATTTACTGTTTTATTTGCAGCGGTAGTAAACGTACATTCAAGTTGTAGTTTTGCATTATTAACACTTTGAACTTACACTTAAACTCTTGGCTCAGAAACTGTAACTTACTTACTTGAGCTTTCAGCTTTGATATTGTCATTGTTTTTCTGTTTGCAGGTGGAAGCAAGCACTCCATCTAGTGGGTTAAATAAAAATCTGATGGAGGAACAGATCCTCAAAACAAACCCAGACATAAGTGAAGAAAGTAAAGGTAAAGTGTACCACCCAGGTTTGACAATACTCTGGTTCTTGCAGCCTTTGTTGACGTTTAATTGCTGTTTATAGATGTGTGTGGCTTCTGTCGAAAGTCAGTGAATCTAAGTGAACCAGCCATTGAGGCTTTGAACAGGACTTACCACGAAGCTTGCTTCCAGTGCCGATCATGTCACATCCCGCTGGCATGTAAACAGTACTACAACAAAGCAGGAATCCCTCTGTGTGAAGACTGCTACCAGGTACAGGATGCAGACTGCAAGGCAAATGTGAACAATGACAACATTACTGCATGCTGAAATATCCACACAATAGTGGACAATTAAGAATGAATATAAACTTAATTCGGCATGTCCGAACATGACACTGATAATTTCCCTCTTGACTCAGGCAAGTCTGGAGCTCTGCTGGGCCTGTGGAGAGGTTATCAAATATCAAGTGATGCGTGCGTTAGAACGGGCCTACCATCCCCAATGCTTTATGTGTACAACATGTAAACAGCAGATTGGAGAGCAGCGATTTGCCCAAGGGGAAGTTGGAGAAGTGTACTGCCTGCCAGATTACTACAGGTACAGTTATATACAAAAGACAGCACTTTTGGACAGGAGCAATCTGTGAATCCTAAAATGTGTTTGCCAAGGAAATACGCTCCAAAATGCAGAGCATGTAACCAACTGATAATTCCAAAAGAAGATGGTACTGACAGCTACACAATTGAATGCCTGGGACACTCCTATCACGAGAACTGCTACACATGTGAGGTAAAGGAAACTAAGCATCAAATTAAATGTAAATCAAGACAATTCTGTACAAGGTTGAAAGCATGTTATATTCTTTCAGATGTGTTTTATTCACTTGACTCCTGAACCCAATGAGAGGGGATGCTATCCTCTGGACGGGAAGCTCCTGTGTAAAGCCTGTCATCTCTCCATGGTCTCTACACAGCATGGACAGTGACGGGTCAGGGGAACCCTGGACTTTCCCTTAAAAATTGCAATTTATGCCAATCTATTCTTGCACACATTAAGTGATATATAGACAAAGTATATTCATGAAACAGATAAAGGTTAAGTTTTGTTATTTTATAATCAGTACACATTTACTTACAATATATAGCCTTATATGGACTGGCCTACTTTGTGTGAAGCATCAAGAGGTGAAATTGCAATCAACATTTGCAGTAAACTGAACAATAGACATTTTTAATGACTGGCTGGTTCAGCTCGTCTTTAGACAGGGAAATCCTTATGCAATGACTATCTAATCAGACGCTGATTAAAATGTAGCTGTAGATCTGCTATAACCAAAAGCAAAATCATAATTTATAACTGGAAATTGTTTAGAAATTGTATTTTGAAAAAATAAAATCATGAAAACACTAAAAATACGAAGTGAATTGTGTTATTACTAAAAAGCATGCATAAAAGTTTAAAGCAGGTGTAAATTGGGCCAGGAGGTTCTATAACCGTGATCATCACTCCCGTACACATCCCCCCATGACTGGGCCTATTTAACATTTTGACCTTGAATAAATGTAGCCTAATTGATGAGCAAGTTTGCACAACGCAAACAAGTTACTTTAAAACTTTTTTTGTAAAATACAATGAAAGCAAATACCAAAATGTCCGGGTTAATGTCAAAATCCACTTCTCTAACAGTTGAGAGAAACGTCGGTGATCTTCTCGCGTTATCATCGCGGGGCCGCGCAGCGCGCTCCCAAAACCATCTGGAGCGGCGTTCATGCGCGCTCACGCATACGGACAGAGGACGCAGTAGCTAATGCAGCTAAAGCTAATCGACAGCAAACAACCAGGCCCACATCGTTCATTTTGTTGAGGCGGACCTCCGACCAGCGGCAGGGATTAAAACGAACCAGATCATATGTGTAAGAAGGGGAAAATAATAGCACACGATGGTTCGGGAAACCAGACACCTATGGGTGGGGAATTTACCCGAACACGTCCGAGAGGAGAAGATCGTGGAGCATTTTAAACGGTATGTTACGCAAGAGGAGCCCTGCGTGCGTTAACCAGCGCGCGCTAGGTTCAGTTCCAATTGCCGTGGAAGTGGCTAATGCTAACAGGGCTAGCATTAGCATTTCAACATTAAAATCGGCACGATTTGTGTGCTGCTACTGTGAAATGCATTGCTGTGTCGCAGATGATTTATTTCATATTCGTATTTACATTTGACACTCGTGTTAATGTTCCCTCGTGCGCACCAAACACCAAGAGATAGTGAGCTAGTTTTAGCTGCTGAGCTACCACCAAACGTACCAACCATTTTGTGGAAACTCAAGACGGTGTCATGATCAGATTCAGCACAAACTAAAAGGACGCTAACAGAAGCGGGGTTTCTGGTGAAATGTTTTCTTTCACGTATTATTATTATATTCTCTGGATACTTTAAAACAGAAACATGCATAGGTCTTTGACCCTATTGTGGCAAATAATAATAAGATTCCTAATTACAGTATTGGTCCTACTGTGAGCTCACGAACGATCGCAATTTGGTCCGCCACACGAGAATAGCGTTAACATCACAAAATTGCGTTGCGTTAATCATCTCTAACTAGAAAAGCATTTTCCACAGTTGAGTATTAAAATAGTCAACGTCGTAAACGTGCCGTCTTGTATTTATAGCTGTGTAATTTTATATGTAGTCATCACTGAGACGTAACTCAAAGGCCACAGGAGGCTCGACTCTTCAAAAAACGACAGTCCTGAAACATCCAGTGTAAATGTCCGTATGCATACACTAAACACACTTTTTTATATTTTCATATGCTGCAAGTATATTAATGTTGTCATTGCGCGTTGGATTAAAAGCATATTAAAACACAGTTATACCTCTGTGTTGACATCCACGTGGTTTCATATTGATGCAAGTCTTACAAGCCAGTGCATTAATTTAGATCTGTTAAGTAAACTTTTCTCTTTCTTTACATTGCAATGTTCTCTTAGGTATGGACGTGTGGAGAGTGTTAAAGTCCTGCGAAAGCGGGGATCAGAGGGGGGTGTTGCCGCTTTTGTCGATTTTGTGGATATCAAAAGTGCTCAGAAGGCCCACAATGCTGTCAATAAGATGGGAGATCGGGACCTACGGACAGACTACAATGAACCTGGCTCGGTCCCAAGTGCTGTTCGGGGCCTTGAGGACGGCTCCCCTTCGAGCAGTCGAGACGTTACAGGATTCTCTAGGGGGACAGTGGGCCCTGTGTTTGGGCCACCAGTGTCCCTTCACACCAGAGAGGGGCGTTATGAACGGAGAATAGATGGGTAAGTGGACCTGGTCTCCCCTTTAAACACAGGGGAATTTAAGTATCAGATATGTGTAAATCTCATTGCTGGGTTGTTTCAAAAGTAATGTAGGATTTATTCCACTTTTCATCATTACTGACTCACCTTGCCCATGGGATCTAAGTAATTAACTACACATTATCATTTCATGAGGTATCTATTATCCAAAGTTTGCATCTGGATATTTGATCTCTGAGGAATATACTGGTGAGTTTCGGACCTTACATTGTGGGAATATATACCGTGGGGAGTTGGATTCTATACATTTTTTCCTTAATGTGGAATCTACCTCAACTACCATTTCTATTTCATTTTTTATATTGGATATGTAAAACTGGAAGTAATATGCCACATTTTGATGCTACATTTTTCACAGAAATTTTTGATTCTATTTTTTGTTTTTGACAAATATCAAATGGAAATACTTTTATCATTTTTGAATCAGTGGATATGACCCAGTGTGGATTTAAAGTAAAGAGGTAGAGAAACTGTGACCAGCTACGACAGCTGACCAACTAGTCCTGCTCTGCTCGCCCCACACTGGAGTTACTGTAGACTGTTCCCACAGAGTTTCTACACCACAACGACAGAGAAAAGTGACCCAAGAAATTTGTGGAACTATTGTTTTGGACTGACGACCATGAAGACGTTGAAGACCCACATTTGGATGTACCCTCCTGGATGTATTGAATACACTGACACTGCCACATGTTGGATGTACTCACACAGGCTCTAGTTTGCATAGCTGTAGTGGTCCTTCATGTGGATTACTAAACCGGACAGAAGTATAAGGAGTATGTAGCTGCATCAAGAAGACAAGATTCAAGAAATATAATATCAGAACTCTTGAAGAAAGTCTGCAAGAAATTAACAATTTTACTGCTATCAATTGAAGGATTAATGGATTTATTCTGAAGCCACAGACTGGGATTTACTATTTGTAGATTTCCTATATATCACATTTAAATACTTTCAAGAGACTACAGCAACCACTGGAATACTTTTCTAAATTTTTTACAAAATGAAGCTGAACTGATCAAGTTGGATGTATTTTCTATCCTGGGTCCACTATCTTGAGTCCTCGGCAGAAATAATATATTTTTTTATTTGTGTGTACCTAGTAACTCTTATGTTCAGTTTTTCCCCAAATATCCCGAAATCCATCAGTTCTATGGTTTTTATTTTTGTCCTTTTTCCATCAAGAATTAAATAGCCTAATTGGATTATACATCTACTGTCTGCTGGCCCGATTTGGAGATAACGAGCCGTATGACTCAAGAAATTTTGTCTAATTAGATCAATTGAATTTTTTTCCCCTTTGGTTTTTCTTAAGGGCTGTCACATTTTGACCACCTAGATTTTATTTGGAATAGTTTCAGTAACTTCTTTCTAAAAGGTTGGTATTTCTCTGCCCTCTGCATTTTTATTCTCTACCCTTTAGAGTTGTGTTTATGATGTTTTTGTAGATAACTTAGACCAATGGAGTCATTTAAGATAGATGGAATATAAAGAAGTGCATAGTACGTGCATAATGTAGAATTTAACCCATGTTACAGTCGCACATACGCTCAAGTATCATAGTTCATGTGATAGTTTTGGCTCATTTCACATAATGGAAAAATTCAGCATTTATATTGAGGCTGTTTCCTCTCGACACATGTTTAAGCATAATTTGTATTCCATAACTTTCTGTATTTTAGCTGTTATAGGCTATTGCAATTCTAGCCCAAAGAACACTAGAAATATTTTAATGTATGCAAGTTGCAAAATATTTTATTTAACAGGCTACTGTTTGTTTGTTTTTTTGTTTTTTTAAAGAAATTATCTGGATATGGCATAGGTAATAAAATGTTTTGGGCAAATTACTAAACCCTTTAGCTTCTCTAACCATGTCCCAATTTCTTCTCTCAAACCTGGTTTTGATTGTGAAGTTTAAGAATTTGAATAAACCTCAATATGATAACTAATTTTTTAAAAATCAGCTTCACAAAGAGCAGCATCGTGGTTGCATAAATTTGACACCAATTTTTTTTTTTTTTCTCAATTAACCACAACCTTCTCTGCCCCTCTGTCCCTTACAGCAGCTCAGAAAGCAGAGATCGAGCTTATGACCACAGCCCTTATGGACACCATGAACGCAGCAGCACTTTTGATCGGCAGCGACACTACAATGCAGACTATTACCGTGATCGCTCTATGTTTGCCGCTGCTGGCTCTGGAAGCAGTGCCATCAGTGGAACTTTTGAAGCGTCTGACCCCCATTTTGAGGCTAGGCTTAGAGACCCCTTTACTTTGACTACTGCCTCACGGCGTGACCTCTACAGAGATGACAGAGGGCGGCGTGCTGACAGGACATACCACCATCGTCGAAGCAGATCTTCTCATTCCTCACAGTCAAGACAACCCTCTCCCCAACGGACCACAGGACAAACCCCTAAATCTTCTCATTCCCCTAAAAGAGCTCCCTTGTCCCCTGGAAGAGGCCCAAGGTCTCGGTCACGTAGCAGATCGTCAAGCTCAGATTCTGTAAGCAGCAGTAGCAGCACAGGGAGTGGCAGGTTAGAGATATATATAAATATATCTTTGTATTTAAAGAAGAGCATGATTTGCAATATTACAGAAGTTAATGTGCTATATTTGTGTTGAATTCTAGTGAATCAAATAGCAGCTCAAGTGATGGGTCCCGGGCTCGATCAGTTCAGTCATCAGCTACACATGTTCCTCCAGCTTCAGTGATTCTTGACACAGACGAGCCACGCAGGAGCTTTGGAATAAAAGTTCAAAATCTGCCTGTCCGTTCAACAGGTATACACATTAATGTACACATTGCTATATTTTGACATTCAGATAATTTTTCTAAATCATCTTGGAGCATTGTTATTAACATGTTTCATTTTTTACTGTAGACACTAGTTTAAAAGATGGTCTCTTCCATGAATTTAAGAAGCATGGGAAAGTGACCTCTGTACAGATCCATGGAGCATCTGAGGATCGCTATGGTCTGGTTTTCTTCCGACAACAAGAAGATCAAGAGAAGGCTCTTAGCGTCTCAAAGGGGAAACTCTTCTTTGGCATGCTTATTGAGGTCACTGCCTATAATGGCCCTGGTATGTGATGAACAGTATTTATAATGAAGGATAATTTTTCATTTGTCAGAAAAAAATTATGGTTACTACCTCTTCCACCAGAAACGGAGAGTGAAAATGAATTTAGACCTCTAGATGGGCGGATTGACGAGTTCCACCCGAAAGCGACAAGGACTCTGTTTATAGGAAACCTCGAAAAGACTACAAGTTACCAACAGCTTCTTGATGTTTTTCAACGCTTTGGTGAAATTGTGGTATGTTTGAGTGTGAAATTGCAGTATATATTGGCTGATTATTATTATTTCTATTTTTTTAGTTAATATATATGATTTTTTCAGGATATTGACATAAAGAAAGTAAATGGTGTCCCACAATATGCCTTTGTACAATATTCTGATATTGCAAGTGTTTGCAAGGCCATTAAGAAGATGGATGGAGAATATCTTGGGAGCAATAGATTAAAGGTAATAGATTATATCAACTATAAACAACAAGTTTCAAACACTATTCATACCCTGGACTTATATTTTGTCTTTCTTCAGCTTGGTTTTGGCAAAAGCATGCCCACTACATGTGTTTGGCTCGATGGTCTTGCATCTAACATAACAGAGCAGTACCTCACAAGGCACTTTTGCCGATATGGACATGTAGTCAAGGTACAAAAGCAGTTTCATGTTATCTGTCTTGAATACTTTTGTTTGCGCTTTTTAAACTGTTTTCTGTTATTATAGGTTGTGCTTGACCGATTAAAGGGCATGGCACTTATCTTGTATAACAACACAGACTTTGCTCAGGCAGCTGTTCGGGAGACCAAGGGCTGGAAACTTGGTGGTAATAAAATAAAGGTACATTTTATAAGCTGTGTTTGTAATATACTATCCATGTAATTCTTTCTGTGTATATTTATCTGACCACTTGTATTGTCTTTGTGTATTTACAGGTGGATTTTGCAAGCCAAGAAAGTCAACTTGCATTCTATCGCTCAATGCAGGCATCGGGTCAAGACATTCGAGAGTTCTATGATCTACCGCTTGAAAGAAGGTAAACAATATAAGGAACTAGACTGAAGTAAAGCATTAATGTCTGGCAAAAGTACTAGAAAATAAAAAATGTTTTTTTATTTAGGGAGGAGCGCAGACCTCCATACCATGAATTTACAGAGAGGGCCTACTATGAAAATCTGCGCACCCCAGGTATTTATCCAGAAGAAGCCAGAAGAGAGTATGCTGCCCGGAGAGAGCGATTTCCTGAACTTGAACATTACCAGGGTGACCACTTTGACCCGCGTTATCATGAAGACCCTAGAGACTATAGGGACTACAGAGACCCATTCGAGCAGGACATTCGGAAATATACTTACATCCAAAGGGAGCGGGAAAGAGAGCGGGAGCGATTTGAGGCTGACCGGAGCAGGTGGAGTCCCTCTCATCCACGACGTCCCATAACTCCTACAGTGTCTCCTTCACCATCTGAGCGTGAGCGGGCTCCCAGAGACCCAGAGCGCCGTGTGTTCAGCCAGTCTTCTGAGAGAAGTGGCAGTGTAAGCTCGATGTCTCCACCGCACTTTGACAAATCTGATAAATCCCTTGAGCATGGTTCCAAAAATGACAAGACTGAGAAGACTGCCCCAACTGATCGTATGTCGAGTGGTGAGAAAACAAAACGAACCAAAAGAAAAGATAAAACAGAGAAAGGAGAAAAAGTTAAATCAAGAAAAACAAAGGCACAGTCACCATCTTCTCAAATACTTGAGGCAGAACTTGAATCAGGTTTTGATGGAGGGGCTGGTCGTAATAAAGTGTCAGATCAAGACAGTCATGAAAGGCAGAAGTACAAAGGAGATCTGGACAATCACGAAGCTGGAAAAAATGAACCTTCAGAATTGAGTAAAGGAGAAAATTTGGAAATGGATGGAAAAACAAGACTCAAAAAACAAATAAAGACTGAATTGGGAAGCGATGGAAAAGAAACTGTGGATTCTGAGCGTTTAGCCGCAAGAAAGAGGCGCTTTGCTGAATCCAGTGGTAAAGTCATTCGTCAAAAGAGGAGCAAGGTTGAAGAGGAGGAACCTCCTGAATTTGGTGCAAGTGGCTCGCATCAAAAGGATATAGACCTGCACAAAGATTCACAACGAAGAGATTCAAGACCAAAAACAGATAAAATTCAAAAAGAAGGCCAAGAAGATCACAAGGGGCATAAAGAGAAGGGAGACATTTCTTCTGACTTACAAGACTGTAAACGGCACAGTTTAACCAGGAGGTTTTCTCATGAGGGCGGCCTAGACCAAGCAAATACAAGAGACGAACAACACGGATCCTTGAAGTTTAGTGGTTCATCATCTGATATTGACAAAATTGCTAAAAACAAGGACGATCATGTTGACATTGATCTTTCTCAAAGTTACCGTAAGCAAATGGAACAAAACAGAAGGTTGCAGCAGCAGCGTGAGTCTGGCAAACTGGAAAAACCAGAAAGCCCACTTGAAAATAAAAGTGACGATATGGATATGGACCGCAGTCTTGTGTATGAAGTTGGTAAACCACCAGAGGATGTCACGGTCACAGATAACTTCCCATCTCACAGGTTTAAGAAAGTAGACCAATTTGATGCCGAAACGGGGGTTAAGCGAGAGCGTGTCTACAGGAGCTTTAGGCATAAAAGTGAAGACCCAGATTGGAACAGTGGCTTGTCTCCTGGACATTCTCATCATATGGATAGTGAATTTGTTAGTCCTTCAAGGAAAGAGTTGAGCAGGATTGATGACAAACTGCCAGAAATAGAACGTCTCAAAAAGACACTTGATGCACAAGTTAAACCACATACTCCAGTGCTTTGTGTAGAAGAAGAGCAGCAAAAAAGATGGGAAAACAGAGTTAAACAAGTGGACAACTTTTTGCCAGATCAAAGTTTTTCAAGAGGCAAAACCTTTCAAAATCGCAAACGTTTGGAATTTGGCGTTTGGCCGGACTTGGAGCCGGGTGAGGTTAGATCTGATTCTGAAGAGGACAGAGAAGGCAAGTTGCACTCTCCTGTCCCTTCAACATCCATGAACTTTTCAGAAAGGCTGCGTGGTGAGAGGTTTTCTGACCCAAAACTGGCTCAACTTGAAAAAAACAAATTCTACTCTTTTGCGCATGACCGGACCATCACTCCTGATACAAAAGCTCTTCTAGAGCGTGCCAAATCTTTATCCAGAGAAGATAATTGGTCGTTCTTGGATTATGATCCCCACTTGGCAAGTTTTCGGGACAGAAAAGACACGGTCAAAGTGGAATCTGTTCCCAAACCTATTAAGCCTGTTTCTTGGTACAGAAGGTACAAGACCAGAAGTGGTTCTGAAGATAAACTTGATGACCGAAAAGAGGAGCCTAAACCGGAGGAACCAGAACGTAAGGAACTTTTTGCCTCTCGTTTTTTTCACAGTGCGGTTTTTGAGCTGGACTCGAGACGACTTCAGCACCTGGAACGCAAGCGTGAAGAACCTGAGAATAATCCAAGTCAACCAGGGCTACAAGATGGAACGGATAGTGAAATTGAGAGTGGGCCTGTTATACTTTTTCACAGCCGTTTTTTAGAATTGACAAAACAGCAGCAGAAGAATAAACCCCAAGAGGCTACAGTTGAACCTGTTAATATGGAAGAGAATAAGGTACAAAACATAACGAGTCAGGAGCCACAAGCACCAGTATCACAATCACCACAAACAGAATCTCCTCGAGAGCCTGAAGTGAAACCCATCAGTCCTGTTGAGAAGAATGCTCCTGAACCACAGCTCCCTCCAGCCCCTCCTATCCCCCAGCCTGAAGTCAAGACCATGTCGCCAGTAGAGGTCAAGCCTGAGCCAGTGATGTCTGCCCAAGAGCCATGTCCCCCTGTGTTTTCAGTGAAGGAAGAGACCAAGGAGGAAGTTAAAGTAAATGAGCATGTTGACTCATTGCAGCAATTAACAACTGAAGTACTGCCAAAATCTGAACCAACTCCTGAATCAGATTTTCCTCATGAAAAATCTCATCCTTCTCCACCAGAGGTGAAGTTGGAAATAAATGAACATGTAAAATCCCAGGACAGTGGCACAAAATCTCGTCGTTCTTCTCAAGATGATGCCATTGTAGCTACTGAGATCAAATCAGAAATTTCATCTGAAGTACTAGAATCAAAAATTTCTCGTACTGAAAGCCCAAAACATGAAAGTGAAATGAACATGGAGTCTCCAAGCAAAACTGAAGCAGAACCTGATGAAGGGAAACCAGAAATGAGTAAAGGTCATCTAATAATACAAAATAATACACATGAGGAGCTAGTGTTGCCCCAGAAAGAAAATAAACTTAAAGAGATTAAAAGTAAAAAATGCATCTCACCCACTGTCCCTGTTACTTCTTGTCCTGTCGTGTCACCATCTAATTCTGATAAACAAGCCACACGCAAAAGTGAGAGAATCGATAGAGAAAAGACCAAACGTGGTTCATCACCAAGAGGTGAAGCAAAGTCCACAGCTAAATCACCTGTTCATGGATCCGACCCTGATGGGTCTGACCAGGGCTTGTCTGTGGGAAGGAGAAGTCGAAGGAATGTCAAATCTGTTTATGCCACGCTTGTTGAAGATGAGCCACCAGTTCGTCCTGGAAAAGAAATACCAGAATCACCCCGCGCAGGTCGAAAACGTGCTACAGACAAAGAAGTGGTGCCACTAAATTCAGAACAAGAGCCCCCTGCTCCAGCACCTGTAGTTAAAAGAGGCCGGCCTCCCAAAAATCGCAAACAGAATGATGAAAATGCATCTATTAAGATAGAGAAATCAAAAGTGGAAACGAAAGACACAGATTCGAATGAATCTGAAAGTGGTGAACGAACTCCAAGACCATCTAAGGGAAGGCACTCCCCTCATGGCAGCAAAAGTTCAAGTCAGATATCTACATTTTCTGGATATGGTTCAGGGAGAAAAGTGGTTGATGACCAAGAAATGGACATTACTGATGAAGATGCAGTGCAAGATTTATTAAGTAAAGATGATCAAACAAAGTATTACTACAAGAAAGAGGAGAAGGAAAGGGAACAAACAGAAGCAGGGAAAGCTAAGGAATCGGAACAAACCGGGGACAACAAATCAAACAATAAAGAGCCCGAATCCACAGAGGAAAAACACAACACAGACAAAGACAGGTCTGTCAAAGGAAAAACAAAATTACCAAAGGTTCCAAAGTCTCCTGTTCTTAAGAATCTAAAAATCAGACTTCACGTCACAGAAGTGAAAGACCTCCTGCAGTTGGGTGAAGATGAACATGCAAGTCTAGAGGACTCTTCCAAAAAGGTTAAAGCCACAGATCCGACTGAAGTTTCAAAGATTCCAAGTTCTGTTAAAGTAGTCCCCAAAAGTGAAGAAAAGGAAAATTTGGAAACTGGTAAAAAAGAACCCCTGGAAGCAGCAAAAATACAGGAATTGGAACAAGCTGTTGAGAACATTGCGAAACTCACAGAACCAACTTTTCCTGCTGCACCAACTCCCACAGAAAATAAAAGTGAGTCAGAGCCAGAAGAAGAAAAGCCTATCCCAGCAAATGAGACTGAACTCATGGCAGCAATTGATTCAATTACAGGGGAGGATGCACCGTTACCACAACCTCCTTCCGCAAGAGCAGAAGTTGGCTCAGAACCTGAAATACAAGACGGTGTACAATCTGTCAAGGGAGAGGAAGCTGAAGTAGATGCACCTCATATGCAAGGGGATCTTTTCTATCCATCTACACCTAGAAAGGGTGCTAAGGGAAGATCGAAAACACCTAAACGTCCCAAAGGTCCAAAGCAGACAAAGAGAGATGTTAAAGAAGAAAGTACAAGTGAGGAGTTATCTACAACTACTGAAAGTCCAGCTCCTACTATTAAGGTAATCCCTGAGAAGACTCCACCTGCTGTTGCAGCTGTTATTACTCCTACATCATGGACTCACATTCCAGAGCCCTCAGTGGTCAAATCTACTGATGTCAAATCTGACACGGAGAGACCTCCTGAAGACCATGGGCCATCCCCAAAATCTGTTTATTCTCAGCCCAATAGTCCAGTGGGCCCCAAACCTCAACAGGTTCAACCGGAGTCTGTTGACGCCTCTCCAACATTTGCAGGTCGGACTAATATTAGACCACCTCAAGCTCACAGGCCACCTGCTTCTTCACCAGATTGGCTACCACCAAAAGATACATGTGTCCCTTCTGTACCTTCCATCTCAATACCAACAAAAGATCCATCCCTACCCCATGAAGCAGAGAGAATGGAGGCTGAACACCCATCTAGTGACCTCAGAAAGATTTTGATGCAACATAAAAATATGCCTTTGTTTGGCGGTTTGACTCCTGCAGCCCCTCCCGCCCACAGAGATCAGAACACCTCTGACGGTCATCAGTTGCCTACTTTGCCAAATAAGTCCCCACTGCCTGAAAGCAGGTTGCCAGCTCACCCAGTTCCGCCCATTGTTCGACCACCAGCCTCTTTACCATCTCCTGAAACAAAGACTGTGATCTCAGTCATTGCATCTACAGCAACATCTGTTATCAGTCGTGTCTGCAACCCTTCAGACCATGAAGATAAAGTAACTAACGCTGTCAACCCATGCATAGACATGAGTTTACCCAAACCAGCATATAGACAAAGTAAAGATGACCCTGGACCCTACCATGGCCAGCCTGGGGATGATGTGGGTAGTGCACGCTTCAGTCCTGCTCCGACTTCAGGGTCCTGTCCTGGTCTAAGAGTAAACACATCTGAAGGCGTGGTTCTTTTAAGCCACTCAATGCAGAAACTGGAGGGACGCCAGCGGATTAGCGCAAAGATAAGTCAGATTCCTCAAGCCACTGCAGGAGATATGGAATCTCAGCAGCTTGTGTCAATGCCACAGATAAAGCAGGACATGTATGGCCACTCACAGTCTGGACTCCAAAAGGGGCTCTCACAAACTGATCACGGGCATCCAGGGAAGTCCCAGTCCATGAAACATGATGTCACAAGCTTGGACAAAATGGAATCGGCTTATCAGTCCGGACCTCAGGGTGTAGTGAAGCGTCTCCCACAAGGAGTTGGGGGTCAGCAAGTTATGAGTTACCATCAAGATTACTTACTGCCGAAACATACAAAGAAAATGGAGTCTACTGACCCTCATACTGCAGATGCATTGAAACCACCTTGGACTTCTGCCATTAGTCCTGCCATAAGTCCACACCTGCCGTCTCCCCCTGGAAACCATGTAACCTTTGTCACCGGCTCAGACAGAGCTCCACCACACCTTCAAGGGGTAAAACAGGAGCCACGGTCGCCACGTAAATCCGGTCATCCACAGTCTCCTTTTGCTAAAGTCTCATCACCCATTGGCTCTTCATCACCAAAAGGCATTCCAGGTATGTTGCAAAACAACCTTTCCTCCATACAACCGTATATGGCTGGAGTCCATCATCCAGAGCAATCTGTCATCATGCCCACTCACTCAGGTGCTTTGGGGCGCATGTCTCCTCATAGAGTGAACCAGTCGATTCCAGTCGGCCATCTTGTGCAAGGGGATGTCCGTGTCAACACTCCACCCCTCTCTGTCATGAGCTATGGGATGCACGGGGACCCTCTTGCCTCTCCCTGGTCTGCAGCAATGCAGCCTCGTCCAACCTCACCACAGACTGTTAATCGAGACAAGGTTTTAAAGGTGAACCCTGGTGCTTTAAGGAGTCATGAAGCAGAACAGGAAGAAGCCAGGCGCTTCCACCAAATGGGACCTCGACAGTCAGCCCCTCCACTCAAACCAGAATCCATGCAGCCAGACCCTCGGATGCCCATGCGCAGTGCTATAGAACAGTACATGGTGGGTCAGAGAGACATGCGGATCCTCATACATCAACAGGTAGAGCGTCCTGCTGCTGATCCCCATACTGCACTCCAAGAGCCCATCCCTCCATCCTCAACGGCCACAGGTTTACCACTGACTATGTCTCCAAGACAACCACATCTTTTATCTAAAGGCATCTCTGAAAAGGAGCTCACTAAACAACTTGAAGCCAAGAGACCAAACTCTCCTCTTGTCAAAGATGGCATGATGGCAATCAGACCATCGGCACCAGCCATTGGATCTCCACAAAGAGTGCCAATGATGCCCCCGGGGCCCAGTGGCAGCTTCCAGGAATACCAAGGCCTGTATTCCAACAGAGGCATGCACCCACCAATGCCAGAGGCACCCCCTGTGGGTCTCCCGCAGCCTCATGCTCCACCAACATTAGTGGTGAGTGATAATCTTTACATAGTTTAAAATAAAATAAGATGGTTTTTAAAAGCATTTTTTATTGATGGTTTTCTTTCATTTGCAGAGCACTGAGCTCCAGCCAAAACCGGACAGTAAGATTTCCCAGCCTATGGTGCAGTTGCTCAATGTAAGACGTGTAAGACACATTTTGGTTTGTTTTCTTAAGATTATGCTCTAAATCAGTTCTCTATTTATTGAACAGAAATACCCAATTGTGTGGCAAGGTCTCCTGGCTCTTAAGAATGACACCGCTGCGGTCCAGCTGCATTTTGTGTGTGGGAATAAAGTTTTGGCACAGCGTTCGCTGCCATTACAAGAAGGAGGTTCTCTGCTCAGAATTGCCCAGAGAATGAGACTTGAGGCGTCACAACTGGAGAGTGTAGCCAGAAGGATGACGGTATGTGTCTGACGCATGTTTACATTCGTCTCGAAGGTCTTATTACATAATTTAAGATTGCTTTTTTTTTGTATCTCAAGGGGGATAGTGACTTCTGTCTTCTTCTGGCTCTACCATGCGGCCGAGATCAAGAGGATGTCCTAAATCAGACCCAAGCCCTCAAGTCTGCTTTCATCAATTATCTGCAGTCAAAACTGGCAGCTGGGATCATTAATATTCCTAACCCAGGCTCTAATCAGGTGAGATGTCTTGAAAACCACCACACACAATTGTAATTTAAATACATTATATTAATGTGTATTTTGTTTCTTTGCAGCCCGCATATGTCCTACAGATTTTCCCTCCATGTGAGTTTTCGGAAAGCCACCTGTCGCAGCTAGCCCCCGATCTTCTGAACAGGATCTCAACCATTTCACCACACCTCATGATTGTGATCACCTCTGTGTAACCTTCCTTTTCTGGGAACTGTCCCGGTAATGGGCATTCTCATGATGAGCCTCAGGACACCAGAGGAAAACCACATTATTTTTCTTTTTGATCCAATGGGATTTGTTGTAGGACGTTTCCTACCAGCGATCTGCCTTTTCTTCGTCAGTCCCTCTTCTTGTGTCACTCCTGTCTGGTATTTTTGTCCTTCTCAAAGAACTCAGGGATGGACCGAACCAGAATCAGTCTTATTTGATCATGACTCTGCTGTATGTCTATTTATTGAGTTTAATTTTAATGTTGGAGATACTCTGAAGAAAAAAAATCAGGATGACAGAAGACTTATGGGTGGCCTTTTCTTTTTTTTTTCTCCATGATTGTCAAATAATTTTTTTTTCTTCATGATGGAGGATCAGATAAGCTGTTATTGTGTTGGAAAAGACATTTCAATACATGATTTTTAAATAATTATGTACAACTCACCCAGACTTTAATTTTAGGTTTTGCCTAAAAACTTCCCTGGACCACATCGACAGCTCTTTTTTTCTTCCACCAGCTCAATTCATCATGTCTCACTACTGACACTTTGCTTTCTTTCAACACGTTACCGTCACAATTGGGAGTTTTTGAATACAGGACATGTAAATATTTTAAATATTTAAACTTTGGCATTGGACAGTTTGACCGACTTGAACTCTGGGTGAACCAGACAAGTGTGAAATGTAGATGGATATTGATGATTTTTGGGTGTAAATATTGTAACACAAGAAGGTTGGCAAACTCTACAGGAGTCTGCTGATGGCACTTCATATTTTGTAACTGAAATAAAACAAAATTCAGAAACTTGTATAATGAAGACACAATCATTTTCTTTACTTAAAACATGCAATTTACATTAAAGGTACACCATGTAACTTTTCTGGTCGGAGGTCTGTCTCTTGTCTACATAGAGCTATTGCTTTGCCTGGAGTGTTCCATAGAACGGCAATAAACTTAAGGTTGGATTTATTCTATTACTGGTGTTTTAATTGATCACAAATACTTTGAAAAACATACATTTTTACTGTGAGTGGGGTCGGCGCTTCACAGATCTGACCTGTAACTTGGCCTGGGGGCATCACTCAACTTTAGCCATGTGGAACATTTCAAGCAAATAACAGACACTCCACCATAAAGTTGCAAAATACACCTCTATGGCTTTTTCCAAGTCACATAAACCCAGAACATGTACATTTAAAACACTTCAATTAAAGGTGTTGCATTAACGAAAAATGTTATGCAAAGCAACTGTTCTTTAAGTTACAGCTGCTTTTGTGTTTTTTTTTCCAAAGGCCCATGCTGAAAGTACAAATGCACTCAAGGTTTAAATGTTTTGGTGTGCGTGTGTATATTTATTTATTAGTTAAATGCCTACCTTAAATACACATACTGTTACAGTGGAATAAAGGAAGATATTATAAAACAATGGAACTAAAACAACTTCTATACAGTCTGTACACCAAGTTGGGTGAAAGACTCCTAAAACTTTCTGTAAAGAGAATTGAATGCCTGATGTTTTCAATGCTTGTTTAAATGCACATAAACTTGCTGTTTGGTGCTACAGAAAACAAAACACAATACAAATTGTAGGCTCTAATTTTGTAAATCTATAGCACACCCAAACAAAGCCATCCTTTGCTCCTCGTACTGGGAAATGTTCCTCTTCATGATGTCCATACAAGGGCCTAGCAAACGCTCAAATGCCTGGATGTCAATAACTGAAAAACAAATATTAATTCTTACTGTTTTCTTGAAACAAAATATACTGATAAAATTATTTAACTTAAATTACCTAAACATTTTGTCTCTCCCACAGCGTACACAGAAGCAGCCCTTGGTTTATTGGTGACAAGGGCAAGTTCCCCAAAATACTGCCCCCTAGTGCACCGAGCCACTTCAACTTCAGTGTTATTCTCTTGATCTGTCTTTTTCTGTCAACATTTTACATAAGTTTTTTAACACTTGGCAGTGAGTGGTTGCAGAAAAATGCTGTATAGTACAACAGCTGACTTACAAGGCTCTTTATCATAATCTTCACTTCCCCTGATTCAACAATGTAAAAACAGTCAGCTGTGTCCCCCTGAAAAAACATAACTTGAATAATCACTCATTATTCATAATATTTAATAGAAAAAAGAAAACCTCTTTGATAATGCAGTCTTCATCTTTGAACACACGCATCCCAAGAACATCTACAATCTTCATCCTTTCAGAAATCTGCCAAAAAGAAAAGACAACATGCAGATGACATAGATTAGATGTTGAATTTGAAATCATTTTACTTCTTTGAAGCACAAACCTCCAGAGATTTCAGGAGAGGGACACATTCAATAAAAGCCTCGTACATTTTCCTCTTCTTGGCGTTGTTCTTCACGATAAGCCTGTGAAACGTGGCTCTGTCCTGGAAGAAACATGCAATGCTTTACCACCAACGATTATTCACAGAAGTTCTGGACAAACTACTGAGACTTTCAGTGTGAAGGTAAATTATAGACCTACTTCTCAACTTAAAATATGGTTTTAAACACAAATGAATCAGGTATTTGTGTTTACTTCGATCTCCATTAGCTGTTCTTGTGGTCAAGACAAAATCAAGACAAAAAACATTAAATTAAAAACAAAGAAATTTGTTTTATTGATTTTATTAAAAAAAAAAAAAATCTGTTTTTAAATGTAGATATTTTTTTTCTTAAAAGTCTTAAATGTGTAAATGTTTTTTTTTAAAATAGGTCTCGATCTTAATAGGTTCTCGCCTGATAAAATAAAGGTTAATAAACATTAAAATAATTGTATTTCTTAGAGAAATAAATATTTGTCTTGGGCTATTGAAATGTGAATTCAAACCATAATTTCTACTTTTCAACCCTTTTAACCCTAACCTTAACCTAAAGTAACACATATCTTAACTTAACATAACATAACTGAACTTAGTAGATTCAAAATACATATAAAGAAATACATACAATGCAGTTGATCTAATATAGCGTGACCACCTCAAATTATATAAAAAGTTGCTGAATTTGGTGAGACTTGGAGAAACGGACGTAGGAAATGTAAACTACTAAATAAGATAAATTCTGCAAGAACACACCACATGATTTTCAGTAGTATTTGCGATTTCTTTGCGAAAAATAAGTTTTTTGTTTTTTTTTACAATTCATGTGTCATCAATGAAAAGTGGGACATTTTCTAAATAAGTGGACAATAGACAGGGGCCTAAATGGCAGTGCAGGACAACCAAAAGGGCCACACTAGTCTAATGTTGAAGGAGTTACCATGATTTCAGTCTCGACAATGTGACACATATCCCATTAACAGAAAATGGTCAGATATAGAACATTTATACAATCATGCTAGATATATTTTAGCATTATTTGGTGAAATCATAACAGGCCATCATCCCGACTCTGTCTCACACTCCAAGGACAGACTAACTACTTGGTACTTGGTAAATAAATATATTACTTTAAATGACCAATTATTATGTTATATTTTCTTGTGTAAATTAAATGAAATATTCCAAGACATGTCTTGAACATAGATAGACAGGTTTGATTCAAATATTATTCAGTTTCACCTTCTTTTAAAATCTTTAAGCATTTCAACTGTCTCCTGCTCACATACTTTAAGCTGTCCCCGTACCTCTGGTTTGGAAACACTGCTCTACTCCATAAAGTCTGAGTCTCACTCACCAGAGCCCACAGCGCCCCCTCCTGTGTGGCCACGATAGTCGCAGCTCGTGGAGTGTTGTACATTAGAGCCAGCTCCCCAAAACTGCCCTTGTTGTCATACTTTCCCACGCACATATCTTTATCACCCTTTTTCACAAATATATCATAGACGCCCCTAAAACACAAGGTGTTGTGATTAGTGAATCGTATCATGGAAGAAAATGATAATAATTTAACGAGAATAATTTAAACACTGTCGTCTCACTTCTCGATCACGTAGAAGTTGTCTCCATCATCGCCCTGGTCTATGATGTGCTCGTCCGGTTTGACCTGCACCTCAAACATGGCGTCCAAAACCTCAGAGAACTGCTCCTGAAGGACAAGTGGAGTCAGTAAACTGTGTGATAAACAGTGATAAACGGCCATAAATATAACACATATAAAAACACTATTATTGAATCAAAATGTCAATGTCATATTTTCATCAATAGAGCACTAAATGTATAACTATATCCTCAATCTTCAGTCCCCATATTTCAAACTTATTTGGTTGATATTGTATTTTAAAAATAATTACTTAAAATAATAAAAAACTAAAATAATCTACTAAACTACTAAAATAAACCTTAGTTGCTGCCCCACATGAGACACCAGTGAAATGAGAGGTTAGACCACATTTCACTAAAACTAGTGAACATCATTATATTTAAGGTGAGACAGGTGAATAGGAAAACATCTTAAATTTAAAGATATAAATTTGAAACTCCCCTCATAATTTACTCACATAAATGTAAGAAAAAATAT
The DNA here is from genome assembly GCA_019453435.1 of Rhinogobius similis. Lineage (NCBI taxonomy): Eukaryota > Metazoa > Chordata > Actinopteri > Gobiiformes > Gobiidae > Rhinogobius > Rhinogobius similis. The sequence goes on along the minus strand of CM033627.1, from coordinate 15,936,590 downwards.
ATATTACAAGTTTTTCATCTCTTTTCATGTAGAAATAGGGAATTTTATATGTAAAAATGGCCAAAAAAACACGTATTAGGGGAATTTAAACCTGAAAAATGGACAGAAGCAGGTTTAACTTTCTTGGTTCATGTTGTACACATATTAGTTACAAAAACATTTACAGGGATTTTGGATTTCTTATTTAGTTTTAAAGTAAAGTACATTGGAATGAAAATTGGTCCTAAAATTCAAATTTCACCTCATTTTTTTAAAACTTAAAACTTCAATAAATCAGTTTTAGAATTAGATATTAAAAATTCTTCTGTACATTTTGTCAAAATCCTGTTGAGTCCTAGACTGCACAGATTGGTGTGTGTGGGAGCTACTATGTTACTAGGGGAGAAAAATGCATTTTAAGAAAACGGCCTTTGAATTTACAATGTCCTATAGAAACCTATGGATTAAATGGAAGAATAAAACATTTTTAAGAGGAGATTGGACAAGTTGTTGTTAACATGAAAGATGAAAGAAGCAAACTGACCCAAAAACCTTAACCCTTGCCTGTTGTGTTTCACCATAAGATATCATTTTTGCCTGTTTATCCACAGTTTGATAGCTTTCGTAATGTTTATAATGTGACTTTCTGGCTGGACATGGGCAGCAAACATGACATAGGTGGAGGTAATTCCACAACTGTTACTTAGCAACTATTTTAAAAACAAGGGCCAAAATCCATATAAATTACATAGTAGTTAGGAATTGACAAATAATTATACCAACTGTCAGAAAAATGTGTCAGTTTTCTGTAAATTGTATTTTCAATGGTATGTCTCTTTTTGATGACGTCACCGAGGGATTCCGTTTTATTTGTCAAAATTTCTTCACAATCTGCAACTTCACGGATGTAAAACTATGATAAATATTTACCACAGGTGCCCTCCCACTTCCCAATTTTCCCCCATTGGAATATTATGAGAACCTGTCAAATAGACATTAATAATGTGACTCATCATTAATCCCACTACGTTATTCAACACCACCAAGACCTTCTCCAGATCTTTGGCTGAATCTCGGTCCTGACAGATCTGGGAACCTGCATCTGGGGTAAGCACATTGTTCACTGGCCACACTCAGTGGTTTTAAGCTCAGTAGTTGCCCCGGGGTAGAATGACAGAAGCATGGCGGCCAATGTGTGCCCATCCATTCTACCCTCAATTAAACTAGGCCTGTCATAACACATTTTGACGTGTGATATGTAGTCACAGATAATAATAATAACCACAATAATGAAAATACTTTATAGCACTGATACAAATGATGCAATATTGTTAAAAAAAACAGCAATAAATAAATCATACATTAAAAGTGAGTGTAAGTGAGTGTCAATAATGAATCATAAAAGTGACTTATCTCACTCTCTGCAGCTAAAATCTTATCAAAACAAAGAAAAGGTTACAAAAGTGCAAAGAAAATGTACACAATAAATATTGAGCTCCGAAATATTAATATAGATATAGATAATTGATTGAACGATAATCCGATATATTTATTATTACTTCAAACACTGACAAAGTCACTGCACATTTAATTGATGTTATTGAAGAATGATTATGTAGCTGAATTGAAAATACCTGAAAACATTTATTAGGTTTGATTGTCAACTATAGATTGCAAATGATACAAAATACAAATAAAAAAAATAGCGCGAATCTTGCTTATTAAATGTGTGCTAGTCAAACATCAGTCTCCTGTTCTGTTTCTCGCTTGATAAACAAACACCTTTTCCCCTGACCTGCTCCAGAGTCTTGAAGAGGAGGATGTCTCTGCAGGCGTCCTGAAGCCTGCGCCTCTGTATGTCTGTTTTGGGGTGAACCACACGGGGCTCTGAGTCGTCATCCTCGTCATCGTCAGGGTTATACGCCTCTGCACAAACTACAACAGCACAAAGTCAATTCAGAGCCGCCTAAACTTTAGGGTCAGGGTCAAACATGGGTCCAAAAAATGTTATTAATGGCTCCTGTCAGACAATTCCCTAAATAACCTGGGATTAAGGCGAGACACTACAGAGACACTTAGGCCAATTTTCAGTCAAATATAGTTTATCCAAAAACTAAATAAGAAATCTAAAATGCCCTCTGTAAATTCAAACCTGGTTCTGTCCATTTTTCAGTTTTAAATTTCCCAAAGTGTGCAATTTTGTTTCTGTTTTTACACATAAAATTTAAGATGTTTTCCTATTCACCAGCAGTGTCTTGCCTTAAAGATACAGTATGTAACTTTTCTGAGTTACCTTCACTTGCTTTTCTCGATGGAGGTGTTATTACAGTGCCAAGAATGTCCCATGGTATGGCATTAAACATATCTATCCTGTATTTATCCATTATTGCTCACAGACATCCTGAAAACATACATTCGCCACAGATCTGACCTGTAACAGCCACCAGAAAAAGTACACGGTGCACCTTTCAGTAAACATATAGAGTTTGTGGTAAAGAGTAGGACTGAACGGATCTGGAGCAAATCAGGACTGAAACAAGGGATGTAGGGCTGCAAGATTAATCACAATCAAAGCGAAATCGCTATTTGAATAGATGCAACTGGCAAATCGCAAAGGCTGCAATTTGAAGAACCATAATTTTCGCCACAAACAAGAAAATATCCGTCTTATTCTGCATACAAAACTGTTAACCTTGTAGTTTACCATGTTCTGAAATACATATGATTCCTTTATTAGTTTTATTGTTTGTCAATTCTCCTAAACAAAATGTGAACTTTGAACAAAGTCCTATTAAAACACAAATCACAAATCTAATCACAATTGCAATACTTATCAGAAAAATTGTAATTAGATATTTTTCGCAAATTGTGCAGCTACAGGGATTGACTAAAATCCTAATATAAGTATGAGAACAGGTGGCTGACCTGATCATAAATACTATTTAAATTGGGCAATATAGTCTTCTTTAAACAATAGACTATTGAGAAACAGCTGTGAAGTGCAGTTCAATATATGAAATCACCAAGAGAAATCACCCCCAACATAAATCAAGACCAAACCACTACTACATTATGGCCTCTTTAAATGGATTTGAGTTTCAAAAATAGTTACAAACCTGAAACTCTGCGATTGTATTTTCCAGTTGTGCACTCTGCAGAGAAATAACATAGTCCTTGTCAGTGAAGTTTAGGGACAATGAACCAAATGTAAAACCTCAAAGTTACTTACTGTCAGTGCTTTCCTCCTCCTCCTCCTTCTCTTTCTCTTTGGGCTGATCAGATTTGGTTCCAAAAGTCACTCCTTTCCTTGCAGATCTGAAGCTCAGTTTCTTGGGTTGCTGGTTAGTTTGTTGATTGTTTTTAGACTCCAACATGCTGCTGAAATGCTGCACCGCAAACTCCACCAAATTGTCCGGTTTGTGCCGCAGGACCTCCACAGTGAAGGCTTGCAGCAGCTCCTTTAGGCCTGTTGGTATCTCTGCTGCACTAGTCATCATGTAATTTCACAATCCAGCAGTCACAAAAATAAGAAAAAACAATTATCTGGTGAAAAATAAAAGCAGGTCGCTCAAACATTCATAATATCTAACATCACATCAGCTGGGAGCATCACTAGAAATGTGACGCTTGTCCCACTGTCACATCGAACACTTTATTGATCATTTATTTGGCTCGGCCAGTTGGAAAATATTGACTCTCTCTCCTCTCCAAAGATGTAATTAAAGGTTGTCACGAGGACAGTATCTCTAAACCTAGTGATCTGGCAAAAAATATTGTTTTGATGACGTGACAAGCTTTAAAACAATTTAACCTAACTACCTTGCTTTTACTGTATCATTCATGTGTAATGTGCTGAGGTGTGGGGAAATTATTACAAGACCAACTTACTGCTAATTACGCTTCAAAAAGAGCTATTAGGAATATCATAATATATAATAATATAATAAGCACACCATTTGTCTTATTTTGGAAACAAACATTCTCAAAACTGCTCAATTAATGTTCAGGGCATCCAAAAACTCTCTTCCAGACAACTTACAAAAGCTCTTTCAAGACAGAGATGCACACCACAAATATAATTTTTAGATGGAATAAACAATTCTATCAACCAAAAGCAAAAACTCAACTTCAAACAATTAAAAAAAAATATATACAAGACAAATGATTAGAAAGTATCTGGAGGAGAGTGAATGAATTAAGTCCTCAACTGGGAGCACACTGTGATGATGGGGGAGAGGGATGAGGGTTCAGAGGTTCCTGGGCTTGTCTTGTGTTTGTATTTGTCCAAAAGAATGTGAATGTGTCTGTGTTATATGTGTGAGGAATACTATATGTTAACGCATGATATGCCATATGTTATGTTCACCTTATAATGTTGCTTGTGATGAATGATGGTGTGAAGGGGTGTGGAAATGCACAAGTGTTTCTTCATTCACCTCCTTTTCATGCATTACCTCAAATGTGTGTAAATGGGTACTATTTTTGATTTAAAATGTCACAATTTGACAACTTGTTCAATATGCAGACACATTAATTTAAGGAATTTTCACACGTAACAGTACCAACAACTAAGTCCCTTGTTTTTACATACCAGTGCAAAGAACTAAGTACCTCTTTCCCCCAGTCCTTATTTAGTTGAGGAACCACCCAGTTTCCACTGCTTGCGTTGACACAGCTGACAATAAAATTGACTTATTCAATTAAGTCTGGATTACAAAAGTATTTTTTCCTGCATCCTACTCTTTGAGCTCTGGAAACCTACACAAACTGTGATGCACAAAAAGCTTAAAAAAAAAAAGAAAGAAAAATTAAAACAGAAATTTTCTTTTCCAAGTTTGCATCATAAATGTTTGTCTAAGTCAGAAAATGAAAGAAACCTACTTCCCAATAAAGTTAATGTTGTAAATGTACTTGTGTTCACAAAAGGTTCCTAGTCTGATAATCAAGTACCTGCCCATGAACAGGAGCTTAAAAAGTCCCCAAAGAGTTCTTATTCCTTCTGAACACGTTTCAAATGGGGACTAAAACTAAAAAAGGTTCCAGTAATTGAAAAAGTTCCTAGAGTGGGAAAACACCTATATACAAGAATCATAGTTAACAATTTATGCATTCTTTCCTTCCTACAGTAGTCAGAGGTCAAAAGTCTAATAATAAAATCAACCGAAAACTGCAACATGATTCTTAGTTCATTTTATTCCTGCATGTTTGTACACTGTAATTTAATCTCAATATTCTTCACAAGCCGTAAGGTAGTGAGTGACAGGGTTGTATTGCTCAGAGTCAAAGACAAATCGCACCTTTTTCTGGTAAGGCGCTGAAAAGGTAAGGCACAGTGCGCCAGGACCAGTTTATACAAAAAAACAGCTTAACATGATCAAAATAAAACAAATAAAGCAAAGACTGGAAACATTCGTGTGTCCGTTCAGTGTGAAGCGGTTTGTCCCAAAGTAGGCCAAAATGACATGACATACATAATTAAGTTTTCAATAAAATTATTAAAATCACTTCCTAATTTTTTGTGGTGATGGTGTTGAGACTAAATTCTCTTAAAATCCTGGGTTTTCAAAGCGGCTCAGATTCTTCACAGATTTGGCGCCAACCAATTCAAGAACTTCATCGCAAGTTCAAAACCTAAGAAGCAAGCCTGAAAAAAAAACAAAAAAAACACCAAGCATTATAAAAAGCAGATCACAATAAACAGACTGATAATAAAGCTGTCAGTGCATCTCTAAAAAAATTATAAAAGTAGGCCTATCACAAACATCACAATATCGACTTATATTAGTTGATAAATTAGTTGAAACCACATATTTTGTTCATGTGTTCCCTTTATTTGAAGTAGATTCCTTTCTTCTCTTTTTGTATTTCTTATTGTAGTAGCAGCTGTAGAGGGTTGAATAATTAACATACGGACTAGGACTCTTTATAGAAAATCAACTACCACTTTATTGTGTCATTTATCTATGATTTGTGGTTTTACAATATCTCACAATATGGTTCATGTAGAAAAAAGGTTAACTAGAATTATCAGACTTCACGTTTTTTCAGTGGCTTAAAGTGGTCTTTGGTCTTCAGTATCGCAGTTTATATTGCACTTTAAAGTTTGTTATTGTGACAGACTTATGTCCATGTCGTTGATTATTCTAAAAATAACTTGACAGTGTAAAAAAAAGTAGGGCTGCACAATATATCGCAAAAGTACTGATATCGCAATATTGGCAGACACAATAACTGATGTTCTGTTTATAAAATGAAAACATTATTCAGGATTTTCCCTTTTTAAAGTCAGACTTTTTCAAAATAAATTAGCAGAAAAATATCAAAAAAAGATTATTTAGTATTTTCCTCAATTATACACTATTCTTTCTCTAGAAGCCTTCATTCACAATATTTTAACATTTATTTAGTTAAAAATGTTCATCAGCCTTAGTCACGAAGAGTTTAGATTGCAATAATAATCGATAACGCAAACCTTAATAGCCATAATCATATATCGCACTAATTTTCCAATATTGTGCTAAAAGTGTTAAAGTGTGATTGTGAATGAAATTAACTCACGGCGTTTGCAGGAAAAGCTCTAAGCATCACTGCATTGAAGCCTTTGTACAAGGAGCCGATGCCTTCCTCTCGGATCAGTTCGCGCAGGACGTCTCTGAAGCCATTGGGGTACTTTCCTTCAGGCGCTGTGTGGAATCGACAGGAAACAGTGGTATTTGTGGAGATCAGACTCAAGATGAAATTAATAATAATAAATATGATTTATATGGTGCTTTTCTGGATACTCAAAAAAGATGGGAGGGATACAGTCAACAAGTACCATTTAAAAGTAAGTAAACCAGTGGACTAATTTTATATTGTCCTGAAAGGGGAGCTTGTAATGAAGAGTTCATGCATACTAATCGTCATAGTGTCACAAATAAAAGTCAGAAACAATATAACTCTTTATATTTAATTGCCACAATACTAACATTTCAAACTTGATTTTGATACTAAGAAAAAGGTTCAAAACATGATATCTCAAATATATTTTACAAGCCCTTTGTTTTAGACAATATAAAATGACTTTCAACACAAAGTAGTAGTTTTATCATGTGGTCTTACTCTAGTTCTGATAAAGATCAAAGACAATTCTAAAACTATTCAAGAAAGGTCCAATTTGTCCTCTTTATGTGATTTGTTCAGCATCGATATAACTGAGTATCTAGTTTTCATAGCTGTAATTGGAGATTGTTGAATTCCAGATGCCTTTCTATCACCGTAGTAGGATAAACTTGTTAGGTCAACTATCACTCAAATTATTGTGAATAACTGTGGATTGTCTCTTTTTAATATTACTCATAAATATATACAATACAAAGACTGAAGACTTGTGCCTCCCCTCATCCGATTGTGACATCAATATATCTTAGCGTATTTAAAAAATAAACAACAGATGTTCATAAGAAGCAGAAGACTCAAACCTGTCTGGAAGCGAGACTTGAGGACATCTGGGGGAATGGCCACTGCCCAGTTAAAGATCCCTGCCATTCCTCCAGCGAACAGGACACTTGGAACACTCAGCTCATTTGGGCTATAAGAAGACCGCTGTGGCATTAGACCTTAATACAGATCTATTTATGTGTAAAATCCTGCAAATATTGATTTATATATTCACCTTCTTCCTGGCGGCGTGAGGAGGTTCTTTAACCACTCATAGGACATAAAGTACATGCCGCTGGCTGGTACGTCTGAATGAAAACAATAAATAAATGGCTTAAAACTAGTTGATGAACATATTTGTGTTCTTTTTACAACATCATTCTTTCTTTGTTTTAAAATCAATTCACAAATAAGTGAGAGATGGAGGATTTCTAAATTACAATGATCTGTGTGAGACAGAAAAACATTATGGGAAGCTTTATCGTGCGTAACTTTTTTAAATTAAAAAAGGTTATGTATGTTACTTGTCTGGTGGTGGTCAACTGCTTGCTTGTCTCCATACAGATGTTATTGTTCACAGATGTTATTGTTTGGTCTGGTATGTTTCACAGTACAACATTAAGCATTGTATCCTGCATTCATTCAATTAAAGAGGTTTTTCTTGCTCAAAAATACCTTGAAAAACATGCCTTCATACTTTGAGCCTCTGCACAGATCTGACCTGTAACTTTACCTGATTATCTCCATGGATACGTTTAATGGGCAAAGCAATAACAACAAGCAAGCAGGTGCTCAACACTCACATAGTGCACTTCATAATAAATCTCACCTCTCATGAGCGTCAAAGCTGTGCCTTTGTAGATGCCTCTGATGCCGGACTCGCTGTACAACTGTTTGACACAGTCCATTGGCCCATTGTATTTGACGTGCCCAGTAGTTGCTTGTATCTATAAACACAGCATTAATACTGCTACTTTTTAAATCACCAAATTAAGTTTTCTTTATGCAGAAATACCCACATACCTGTAGTAGGCATTTGATCCGCTCTCCTGGTGCCATAATCGCTGTGGTGAAAATGCCAGACAACATGCCAGCAGCAAATAATTGTGGATACCTGCACAAGTATAAAAGATAACGATTTATGAGAATTCAGTAATGAACATAAAACAACTATAGGCAGAGTAATCACCTACGTGAGGATATCATTGGGGGTTTTCTGCTGCAGTTTCTTGCCCAAACCAAATCCGAAAAAGCAAACAGCGAACATAGGTGTTACTCCAATGATTGGGGCAGCCATACCTTTATAAAGACCCTTAACTCCCTGTAAAACAAAGAAAAACTGTCAAAGATAAGAGAGAAAAAAACTGTATCACATTTTCTTTGTGATGCTTTTGTTTTGCTTCTGACCTCTTTGGCCAATGTCTTTTTGAAACAATCAATTGTGCCGGCATAGAGAAGGCTCTCTCCAGGTTTGGGCTTTGGCTGAGTCTGTAAACGCACCTAAAAATTTAACAAAAACAACAGGTCAAAGGTATTATACAAATGATGTTTTGACAGTTTAGCAGTCTCACAAATTACTCACAATATTACTTCACTGTTGACTTATTTTACGTAAATTGCATGTATCCTTATTGAGCAAAAGGCCAGTGCAGCACCGGTGTTTCTAAATAATAAAAGGATTCTATGGTAGTCCCCTATACATTCTCCCCCATAACCTACACTATTGGTTAGTGTATCGTAAAAGAAACTATACAATTCAAATACAAGACTGCCTACTTGTGAAAACCAGCTTATAATTGACATTAACACTTCACAAGTTGTACAATAGAAAAACATAACTTCTGTATAAAATTTATTTGCGCCGCCATGAACGTAACATATAGAAAACTGTACAGCACAGTCATAAAACACGGGCAAAATGGGAAGGGTCAAAGGGCTCAAAGGCCTGAACTAAGCCTGAACTCAAACGCCGAAACATAAATATTTAAAGTAGTTTTTTCTCTTTGACTTACTCGCACCTGAAAGACCTGCCTGCCAGTCCTGAATGACACACACACTGTTCCTGCTGCATCTTCTCCATCTCCGCAGCCCTGTAACCCATGTGCCTCGCTAACCCACACAATAAAATAGGTAAGTATGTATTACTTTAATGGTGTCGAGAGGGTGTCCAGCGAAGACGAGACAGACTCCTCCAAAACCCCCGGCAAAGAAGTTCTTCAGCGGACTGATTGGCTGCGGCTGCTTCGACATTTTGCTGAAACAAACGGCAACAAAAAACAAACGCGCTGTCAATTAAAATAATGCACAAAATGACTCTCAACGTAGGAAAACTTCACGTACCTGCTATGTTAAGAGCTGTCTTTTCTTCAGAGGATTTGGTGAGCTGCCTGCAGCCAGAAGAGTGGACCTTTCACCCACTTCTGACCCGGCACAATTTAACTGCAACACCACAGCGTAACAGCGGCGCGCCCACTTCAGTGTCCGGACGGAAACATGGCACTAAGATCCGTGCACAAAAACATAATACAGTCAGTTATTAGACACTACATTTTTAAAGCAAATTATAAATAAAGTGTATTTATTTAAACACAAGAATAAACGTATCTTATTTATAAAGCCATCACATTATTACTGCTTTAATTCAGGAGGTAAAAGCTGAAAGATCGCTAATTTGAAAGAAGCTTGCATTTTCATTTAGTTGAGGCAAAAATGGTTAATGAGCATTTTCAAGTCTAGTAGTTTAGTGAAATTAGAAAACTATAAACGGTTTAACAAAAAGGCCACTCATATGTCAACTAAACAAATAAGAAATACATTACACATTTATTCTTCCAGTTAAAATATAGCTTTATTAGTTTTATTATTACACTGTTGCAGCACTTATGCAGACAATGATAGTTATTTAAAGTAGACAGGTCTCCCACATTGTAAACCATCACACAATGGACAAATAAACCCTTAAGAACATGAAATAATTACTGGATCATTATAATTATTTTTTGAAACAGACAAAATAGGACAATAAGTTAAGATATAAATGAAAAATTATATGTGAAGAGAAGAACTAGTATATATGGTACATTTGGCTGTTAACCTCTATACTTAAAACATGCCCCAAGATAACCTCCATTGTTGAGTTTAACAAACAAACATTAAAAAATAAAGAAAAAAAAGACATGTTCATTTATAGTAAGTGCAATCTTCCTCTTATTAAAATACTGAGGTGAAATCTTTTGTTAGAAGCATTATTGCAGTGCGGTTAAGATTGCAGCATATACTTTTCAGACAAAATACTTTGTAACTTTTAGCAAACACTTCTAAAGCTGGAGATGGTTTTGATATGGATTAAGAAGCTCAGAAGTAGTTAAGACGAATGCCTGAACGTAGCCACAGGTGAGATTCACTACATTGAAGCTCATTTTATTTATTTTTTGTGAGGATAGGTGAGTCTGTGCTCTTCCAACTACAATCTACCTGTTAATACTTGTAGAGGCAGAGAAGGAGGAAGTATTTTTGATGTATTAAATGTTAACAATGCTATTGTCAGTCAGCACACTGTAGTTTGATCCCTCTGTCAAGGTGGGACATAAAGAATCATCAATTACACACATGGCACACTACTTGAATTAAATATTGTTAGGATAGTTTGGTTTTAAAAGCAATAGCTGGTTTTCAGTTGACATCACAGCATCTTATCTCGGGTGTATAATTAAATTGAGGGAAGGAATAGGAATAGTTAACTCTCAGTAAATTTATAAAATTCTAAAGTTTTCTTATGTGTGATAGTGAAAGTGAAAGCTGTTTTCTAAACACCTAAAAGGCCAAGATTACTTTCCCTTTTTAATGAATGTGCAAAACAACAAAATCAGCTTACAGGCTTCATTATCCATTGGCAACACTCCTGAAATGGCACTAAATTGGAACATTTCTTCTTCTTTTCCCTAAAGTGTTGGGTGCAGACTACAGTGTGTGACATACTGATATGGTTAATCCTAGCTCTCACAGATCTGTGGAAACTCTTTATAGATCTGCTGGACTATTAGCTTATCCATTTGTTTGGCCGTAGCACTGCCCTCATCCTCACTGGGGTCCTCTTCTTCCCGAAGGATCCGCTGTAGCGCCCCCTGCAGGTCAGAGAGACGGTGCTGATGTGTGAGATAGTCCGTAGAGCGGATTATGGAGTGCATGAGAGACAGGTACTCCATGCGTAGCTAAAAGAAAAACAGTACAAAATGTGTAAAAACAAACCAGATTTCATCAGGTAATCCAGGCTATGTTATCATTATAAGACTATGTTATGTGTACACAATGTTATGCAAATTTAACAAACTACATTACTCAAAGACAATGGTTGTAAAGCAAAATTTTAATGCTCAACTAAAACGTGGGTAGAAAAATAAGTTGTTACAGTTTGTCTTTGGACAAAAGGTTTACCTTGTCTCCGGGCGAAAGGTCAGAAATCTGTCGTACAGCGATGTCAATCATCACCATCATGTCCGTGTGGTAGAAGATATTAGCCGTCTCTGTACTCGCAAAAACATCCTGAAGAAACTTGAGCACTGAGTGAGGAGCAGGAGGTGTGTGAGTGAACATACACACAGGGTCATCTGAAGAATGACATAAATAAATGATTAATCATAATAATAAATAAACATGAAGTTAAATAATTATATAATTATTTACAAAACTTCTTTAACTTGAATGTTTACCTCCTCGATTTAGAAGCAATAAGACTTTTTCAGTAAGGATCTTGACATTTTTCTTTGTTATTTCTTGCATAATGGCATTGTTGCTTGGTGCTAATAAGAAAAACAAAGACATATAAAAATCATTATTATTATTATTATTATGTGAAAGTAATTCTAATCATAACCACCAGGCCGAGTAGTATTGTGAATAAAGAATAATAAAGTGACTGAAAACTTTAGCCAAACACAAGTCATTCAATACAATAATTATATTTTCTATATAAATACTTAGAGTAAAACACATTGCTCTTACAGGTGTGATGGAGATTGAAAGAAAGAAGAAGATTGAGGAAGATGTCAGGCAACTGCTCTGTTGGATCAGACGGGAGTCCATCCTCTACAACATCCAGAAGAAAATGGACAAATTCCGCGTTCAAGTGTTCTACAAAAGTTAAGAGATGTTTTCAGTGATTGTAATTTTGTGTTATGATGTGTCACTGGATTGATAAAGGGATTGTTTGCTTTAGACAGAAGATAATTAGACCGTCCATACCATAATGATGATATGGCACCTGCTCCCCCATTGAGAAAATCATAGTGAGAACCAAAGCTGTGTAACACATCTTTTGGTGTTCTGTAAGAGGAAAACAATCAAGTCTTAAAAGAAATCACTGCTTTTAAAACAGCTACAGATAAAGAAGTAACTTAAATATGACAAAAAAAGTCTTCTAGTCATATTTAGCGCTTTTCCAGATTGTTAAAGTGGCTATAAAATTTCTTGCATTGTGGTATCAGCCCCGCAACTCCCACAACATATTCAAATATAGACATGGTGGACGTCTTGCTCAGGGACATATTAATTGTTTTCACAAAAATACTACATTGTTACAATGATCAAATGTATAGTCAGTTATTAACATTATATCACATTATAGTCTATGGTTACCTTGAGTGTCTGTCTGAAGGTCGCGGGCGAGCTCCATGGGCAGGATGGAGTTCAGCAGAGCGGAGATGAGAGCAGAGTCCAAACTGCACATCGCTCCAAATACTTTCAGAAGCAACAGTCGCAGAGACACGCGGTTCTCCTGAGCAGAAACAGCAGAAAAACAATTAACTCTGTCTGAAAATGATAGACTGTAGACTAATTGATGTAAACGTAACAACAATACGTAACAACAATATAAGAAATGTAAGCTACTTAGTTCTCTTAAAAGTAACCATTCATATTATACAAAATATATTTTCTTACCATCTGATAATAAGTAACAAGAGAGATCACATTTTCACAGTGGTTGGCCTTGCACATCCTTTTACACACCTCAGGATCTGCGTCAGTCTAAAAAAAAAAAAAACATTTCATACAGGTACATACAACTATCAACATGCACTAGGTAAGAATCATGTGTATGAGTTAATTTTGGCCACCTTGAACAGTTCTAACGCTGAAGTGAAGAGTGAAGTGTAAATATTAAATGTAATTTGTAACACGTGGGAATAGCACAGATGATACTGTAGCATTAAAGAAGCACACACTAGCCCCTGTTCTATAATGCTGGTTGTGGTGACTTCTTAAAAACGTGTCTTAACCCTTACCTCTTTTTTTTTTTTTTACTCTAACCATACTGATCAGTAATGCACAATTAAAGACTCATGAATGCATAAGATTAGTTACCGAAATGCTTAAGAAGATAAACTGCTCTCTGTATGTGCTCATTGTGTTAAAAATACAGTGTCATAGATAGAGATCTAAAGGTGCTGTATCATTAGTAAACCCACAGTATATTTATACAAGTGTAGCGGCCTTTACCTTGGTCTTAAAAAGGCTACAAGGTGTTAATAATAAAGGCATCATTATGTCTGCATTATGTCTTGGGGGTATATGCAGTTCAACCCTTTTAATCTCACAACATTTGCAATGTACTTAAAAATCATCTTTAAAAAGGGACATAATATGTATAATTGTCTTTTATGATATTTTATTCATGTTATAATACAATGACTGATTGAGAATGACTGACTGATGCATGTTTGAGTAATCCTGTATAGTCCATTATTTCTGGTTTTGCCAACCCCCATATCTCTGCCCACTGCGCTGTACTTACTTCTAAATGTGTAAAAACTGCTACACAGCCATTTTCAAAAGCAAGAACATATAAATTATATAAAATCTGCTACTTGCTACAGTGCAATGCCAAAATGAAGAGGCTTATCACTGCAATTTAGAACAGGAAGTCAACGGACAGGTTTCTATTACGAAGCTGTTGTAGATTAATGTTGCGGTTTACAGTGAACACAATATACAATAATCATATGTGTGTCATAGTTTAATAACTACTTTTTTTTTCCAACTTGAACTGGACAGACACAGATAGTTTAGACAGGTACCAGTATCTTGAGCAACTCCTCCAGGTAGCAGGCGATGAGTGCATGATCCTCATGCAGGGCCCAGCTGCGTTGCTGTGAGTCTTCACGGTGCCGAGTGAGGTCAGTGAAAATCACCTCCAAACGCTGCTCGTCATGACACACTTGCCCCTGTGGCAGAGCAGCGCTGAGGTCCTGCGCAGGCACAACACATAAAGCACAACAGTCGAACAACCAGAAAGACCAGTCAGAAAGATTAGACACTAAGGCCTACTTAATACTTTAATATAGAAAAAGATTTTGAGTTAAAGTTTGAATTTTGCAGGTTATTGCACAATCTAGCCTTAGGTGTCAGTCCTTTGTATTGTTTCTAAGCGTGGGTAAATAGAAAAGAGTTGTGTCTGAAAGAGCTTATGAAAACTTATAAAAGACATATCAAGATGTCCAAATATATTGGTCTTGTTCTACATTCCCAACTTAATTTTAAGGTGCACATAGAATCGATTATAAAGAAAATGTCATAACATCTGAGGACAAAGAATTGCTACACAGCTACTTCTACTAAAACTCAATTATGCAAATGTCATCAGTCAGAACACCCCAGCAATTAATCTTCGATCATTAGATGTGATTCGTTTCAGTTTACATAGGTTTGTGTTAAGATGTCCTTATAAAATACACTATTGTCAAATGTATACGTCACTAAACTGGCTTTCTCTCGCAGCCCGAAGGCAGCTTAGGCATGTTATTACTTACAGTTTCAACTTCACCTAAAACTGTTCCTCGTTCCATTTAGATCTACATATAATCTACAAAACAGAACTAATATTTTTTCATGTTCCTTCAATAAAAAAAGGAAATTGGTCGCAAAGCATTTAAAGCCCATAATTAATAGTACAACTTGCCCCGTTAAGGAATCAGTTATCAAACACCTACAAACAACCTGCTCCTGTTTTTAATTAAGTTTTAAGCAATTAAGTTTGAGGTTGCTAAACTTATTGAGAAATGTGATTCTATAGGTTAGTGTGTGAATGCTGTCTGTTTTTTTTCTCTCGCTCCCTCTCTCTTGTCTTTTTGTACCTTTGTATCTTGTTATGTCAAGGACCCCCTCGCAAATGAAATGTTGCATCTCAAGGGGCTTTCCTTCTAAATAAATAAATAAACATGCCCTCAAATGGGGCCTGGTCTCAAAACCAAGAACTATCACAATGTTTGTACCTTGTATCTGCTGTATATGCTTTCGTCGACATCATCGACCAATTAATTGACCAAACAATTACGTGGACTACAGCCATAAACCATAATCACTTAAAACTGCAAAACAATATCTTGGATGTAGCTTGTTCAAGAATAGAAAGTTCAAGAATAAGGCCAAAACTTTTTCTCTGCTATATTGCAGTTCTCCTTTTCAATTAGTTCATGTGTATATGACTTATTACACTATGCATTTCACAAACGCAGTGAACATGATTCTTATTACAAAATATTTTGCCTATTTCTTTTTTCCTTGTTACTAATGTTACTTCCTGGTTGAACATGAGCAGCAGATGTGACATAGGTAGAGGTCACTCCCCTGTTACCTAGCAACCATATTGTAAACAATGAGTGCAATAAATTACATAGTTTGACAAATAAGTATACCTTATAACACCTTTATTTTGTTAAATGATTGTTTACACTTAAAATTGTGCCAGTTGCATGTGAATTGTTCTCACATCGATGGAATGCCACTCATCATTGACACAGACAGAGGGATTGTTTTCTTTTTCAATTTTTCTTGATAAACTGAAACTAAATGTAAATGTAAAACTATGATAAATATTTAACACAGGTTCTATCTCACCAAACAAAGTTAGTACATCATAAGAACCTGACATATACACTTCAAGTTTAAATCCAATTGAATAAAAGGTTCCAATGGTCATAGGACCATGGAATTGAAATTTTATATTTGTCTTTTTTCTTTTTAAAGTCAAGTTAATTTGTATAGAGAAAATAATAAAAAGAATAAAAAAGTTGTACTGTATTGCATAAAATCTCACTCAACTAGACACATCAAAAATACAACTGACCTTGTTTTCTACCAAAGAAAGCAGCACTTGCTCCAAAGCTGACGAGGATTGAGGTAGAGCCGTTTGCAGGTGTCCCACCACAACGCCCACCGCCACACGGGACAGTTCATAACTCAGGCCGGTGTTCTTCCGCACCAGCTCGATCAGCTCTGCTCCAATTGTCATGGAGACCGGTTTGGAACAGGAGGTAGTGGGGCTACCAGGGGGGCTCTCGGCAATGGACGGAGGGGCAAGGGGCCAATCATTGTGCTGCTGCTGCGCCTCTGCTTTGGGCTGTGGGGTCGGGGTGGGCTGAGGGGGCTGTGGCGCAGGGCTTTTCTTTCCGGGAGCAACTTGGACAGAAGACTCCGAGGGCAGGACGTCCGGCGGTGGAGGGGCAGAGGGTTTGACTCGGGACGGGACAGGTGGAGGTGGGGTGCTGGAGATACTGGGCAGGCTGACTTCAGAGCAGACCAGAGAGTGGGCGGAGCCAGACTCTAAGGAGGTGGTGCTGATGGAGAGGGAGGGGGCGGGGGAGGGAGGGAGAGAGGACACTCGGGATGGGACCTCGGGTTCTGCAGAGAGGAGACAGCTCCAGTTACAGACGGCAGGGTGAACGGGACTAAGAATAGCCTGTTTGTGAAGCAGCAGGTAGCATCAGCAAAAACACAGAGCTGCAGAGACATTTTAGAGTGAGTGAGCCTGACCTGAACGACGACTGTTCTTCTGTTTTTCTGGAGGAGGAGGGGTGATGGGAGCTGCACGACGAGGCTGAAGGGGCACCTGAACAACAACAGACTATTCAGTGGCTTGTGTTGGAGCTTTTTGTCTTTGTTTGATTATTTTGTCAATTGTGTTTTTGCTAAATTTATTATTTGTTTAAGTAAGTACATTTTTGTTTATGGTCTTTATTTTGTATATCGAACATTCACTGTTTAGTTTATTTCTGCTATTTTAGGTAAGTAATTAACTTAAGTTTGGTCACGGGAATCACTAATTAGAATAAAAGAGTCAAAGTGGGAAGGCTCTGCAGGCATTGCCGGCATATGTTTTTTTTACCAGCATTCCTGCAGGAGAAATGTTACCTGTATGTATGCTGTTGCTGAGGTTAAATAAACCTGCTCAAAATGCATTTTCTTGAATGACATTTGTTTATTTTGCGGCGTAGAGCCAAGGTCTCGACAATGCCTCTGTGGCTTTTCAGGATAACTTGCAACTACTGCTTGAATTTATGCTTTTGCTTAGGTCAGACATGTGTAAAATTGGGCTAGGACTTTGGTCCCCAATATATTTATTAGAGTAAACAGTAAGAGTGTTGAATAGTTTTTACATTTGTCACTATATATATATATATATATACATACACACAATATATATCACACTACTCAAGAATCCAAAATTTGACAGCTCTATAGCAGTGGGACTGACAAGGAGAGATTGGGGCAGATACCATTATTAACACCGATATCTTGTTCATCTCCACAAGCAAGGAAAGATTATAAATTGTCTATGTGTTCTGAGTTATGAGTGAACATCATATTTGTAAAATCTGAAGTTTGTTTATTTACCTGATAAAAGCCATGCTCTCCTTGCATGTTGTCCACACTTCCTGACAGTGGCATGCTTCCTTGGCGTCCATATTCTCGGTTAAGGCCGTTGGGTGGGTTAGGAGTTTGGCTCAGCGAGATCTCACTGCTGGAGGTCGGGATGCCTGATTTGTTACTGGCCGAAGAGGAGCTCCGCCGTGCAAGTGTTTCTTTTCGGTGATGAATCAGCTTCCTGAAAAGGTTATCAACACTCCATTGGCTGTTTGCAGAGTAACATCAGGCCAGTAACGGTTGATATTTCCAGCCCTGGTGTATTCTTTAGGGGATTAGTTGAAATTCACTAATAAAGAAAGTAAACCAAAATAGGTATAGTTGTTTTTTTTCCAGAAAAACACTGATCATTCTATTTTTGTTTATACACATTAGTAAGCTTCAGCAGATGTACTGATTACATGTTGATTCCCACTTATCAATTGTCTAAACATTAGGGGGAAATCATTAACACCTCGTGCAACATGTCAGTATAAAGCCACAGTGGTTATTGTTACATATAAAAACACCTTACTTACTGTAAAACATCACGTTGCTCAAGATTGTATTTGCCTCCATTCTTTAAGGCCACATTGTGGATGCCCTCAATGGCTCGGTCAATAGACTGTAACACTTCATCCTGCTCTGGGGCCTGGAGAAAAAAAAACAGACAATACAACAGCAAGTTATGATTTATTCATTAAAGCTGTAGGCATAATTATTAAAATTTAAACCAAACAGAACATGTATCGTGGCCTAAGCATCTTTATGGCTCCAGGCAAAACCAAACTAGGGCAGTTGCCTCACATACAAACTCAGCCTTTAAACCAGAGACAGAAATGTAGCAGTTTATGCCCACAATGTCACGAAGAGCAGAAGACAGCATTCCTGCTTGATTTCAATGATTTCACATTGTACATGCTACAACTAGTTCACATTTAACTTCAGGAGAAGGATCACAGCACAAAGCACACGTGGGTGTGACTGCGAAAAACTACACAGATGACTAAAGGGACAAAACAGCGGAGACACAACAGACAGCGTTCACGTCCTTGGAGCTGTCCCCCGTCATCTTCTATCATTCTTCAGTGATGCACCACATCCTCCACTGGCCCCACACCTCAATGCCGTAGAAATCCATATAATACATTTTACACTCTTTAATATTTAAGTGTCATGAGACAGCCTGTGCACAGTGGTTAGAGAGAGGAGCTGGGTCGGCATCCCTTCATCTGCCTCTATTAATTCAGCTCCACTGCACTCGTGATGGGGAACATAAAACACGCCGTTTTGTTTACCTGTATCTTCTCAATGTAAGAGGACGGGATGAAGCCAGTTTCACCCGAACTGCAGCGGGAGCCCAGCCACCAGTGTTTGTTGCTCCTCTCCAGGATTAGGAAGGTTTCTCCGGCGGAGAAGTGCAGCGAGTTGGGCTCGGTGGATCGGAAAGCGTACAGAGACCGGAACATGGTCGAGTTAGTTAGCTAAAGCCTCCAAAGAGCAAGTGTCAGCAGAGATATAACCTTACATAAAACCCTCAGTGGAGATGATTTTAAAGGGCTACGAAGGCATGGCCACGAAGAATCGAGAGGATCTCTATATTTACAATGCAGCCCAGATCATCTGACCTGAGACTAGTGTCCGAGAGGAGGCGCTGTTCTGGGCACGCCCCCAAAACCTTCACAATCAAAGCTCATTTATAATAATAATATTAACTTTAAATATTGTTTATTGAACAGCTCAGAATATATTAAAGTAAAATGTTACTTTAATCGCGCATTAATGGTTATGAAAAATACAGGAGCATGTAATAGCGTTATTATCACTAATATCACTAAGAGATCTAAATACGAATCATACTCATCGCCCACCAAACCCACTGCCCTCCTAAAACCCTGCACAATAAATTCTCCGCTAGAGTTCCCAAATGTTAATGTAATCGATGTTGCGTTAAACAACAACGGAAGTCACAGCCTGGTGCCACACGAAAGCCGTCCCCAGCTCTGCCGCCGCTACATGGTTCCGAGTGTTTGTCAAACATGGCAGCCTCGTTATGCAGTAGATTTTTCCTACAAACACCAAAACAGCCGGTTATTTTTACTTCTACAAAAAGTCCCACGTTCACAAGGTACAGCACTTTAAACTGGGCTTGCTCATGTTGTGTTTTCGATTACTGCTAGGTTAATTTATGTCATAAAGAGAAGGTCATATAACTTATTAACTTACTGACTGAAATGTGGCGTATTCACGCATAGTCCAAAATTGTATTTATTATATTTATTTGAACATTGTAAATGGATGAGCCAAGCATGTTTGGTTTAACCATGAGCCCACTCCTACTGCTACAATATTAGGCCAATAACGTTATAAGCAGTAGGCTAATGCAATAGGACGATATATACTATATATATATACTATATTCTTTTCTTTCCTTAAACCCCCATTTTTTAATCTATCTATCTTATTATTATTATTACTACTACTCTATTTGAGACATTAGTTAACCAACATTGCATTCAAATGTCATCCAAGTTCATATTCTCTAAAGGCTTGAGCCCACGTCTCCCTCTGGTGGAGGTAAATGTCTTATGTCAGCAGCTGGTACAACGAGTCTCCTGTCAGAGCATCATCTGGAAACAGCAGCTGATCATACACAAGACAATAGCTGGTCAGAATGGTTAAAATGTGCTAAAGTATGTGCAATGAAGACACAAGACTGCACAAATGCATTTCTATTCTTTTTGGTTTTAGTTATCAATCTACTCCAGGGTTGTTAAGCCTGGCTAATTGAGACTGTCAGATGAATGTTACTCATACTATCACATTCTATCCTTATTCACAGCAGCCCGTTTCTCTGTCGTGGTCACCGTCTGGGTCCGAGTGATGACGAGTTGTACCAAAGGACCTCAGTGTCCATAATGAAGAAGGAGCAGGGCAGTGGGCCCATGATCCAAAGCTACAGCTCCAGAGGCTTCAACATCGATGGAAACCGAGTGTTTGGGCCCTGTGCAGTGCTGCCTCCAGCCATTCTACAGTGGAAAGTGAGAATATAATCTACACCTTTTCTATATAATGGATATATAGATGTGAATAATAAGTGAGATGTTTGTGCACAGGTTGGAAGCCATACAGATATAACAGAAGAAAGTGTGTCACTTTTCCATATGATTGAACCAAGGATAGGTGAGAATAAAAAATACATTGAAAGTTAACAACACTTTTGAATTCTTTCATTTTACCTACCTCAGAAGTTAAAATACTATTAGCCATTTAAAAAAAAATATATATATATATTTTTTATTTTGCAGAGATTCTTGTCTTGGGCACTGGTGCTAAAGTAGAACGCATTGATCCATCAGTTTTGGCATTGCTTAAAAAAAAGGGTATCTCTGTAGAAGTGCAAGATACGGTAATAAGATAACGCTTTCTATTTTAATGTTTTGAAACAATGTTTTAATAAGTGTGCATGTCTACTTTATTTTCAGCCAAATGCATGTGCAACATTTAACTTCTTGACAAGTGAGCGAAGAGTGGCAGCCGCAGGTCTAATTCCTCCACCACCGAGCACTGCCCTGGATATGATAAAAGAATAATTCTGATAAAAACTGGAAGGACATTCGTTTATTTATTTTGGAGGATAACAGATCTGCACTTCTGTTTCACTGTGAGATACTCCACAGTAATACAAAATATACAGTTATTGCATAGTATTTATCATTATGTGTATGTTAAAGATGTAATGTAATAAACATGTATTTTGTAGATTTGTTGTGTGACTCCCTTTATATATGATTATAAAAAGGTCATAAAGCGTGCAGTGCAGACCTACAGCAAGGCTTTGTAATTTTTATGAATTTGCATTTAACTTGAATAATTCCTTTTTTTCAATGAATTATTTCAGATTCAAGCAATTCTTGTTGTGTGGTCCATTAAAGACATTAATCCTAGCAACTACATTTGTAGTTATGTTGCATGTGATTAAAAAATGCTGTACTTAAACCCCTTTGTGAACATTAGAGAAATAGAAAAGTATAAAGATTTTTTTTCTTCATGTTTGTTTATTGAGGTCAAATGTGTGAGCGTAAAGGGTTAAAACAACCATAAAATGTATCGTCCATCTGCCTTAGGTGAGGCCGACTGCCCTTGATCAGAATAAGCCTCTTAAATGGGCACGTCTGCCTGTCCCAAAGCCACTGGTGAGCAGTGACAATACCAAGCCTGCCCCTCCCACTAAGCTCTGCAGATAATAAAGAATCCACAAATCCTCTGCGCATCACAGTTTCATCTCTGCGGTAATCGTCAGTCCAATGTCCAAATCCATGACTCTCGTATTGACACATGCACTTAAAGGTGCCACTACTGTTTAAATGCTCTGGTTTAGTATAGTGTAGAGAGAGAGAGGATGATATAGATGCAAAATTATAATATCAAGTGTCTCTCTGGTGATGCACATAAATAGTTAGTGGTATAATGGATTGTCATAGATTTTATATTGAATACCATACATACACTCCAGTTACTAAACTATAACATGTGTTAGCCCCAGTCATCCTGCTGCTTTTATGGGGTCTGTCCATAAATCCTGCATGAGGTCATGTATTCAAGCTTGGGACTGGCAAAGGAAGAAGATTGTCACTCATTACTCATTAATTGGGTTAATAAGTTAGATCAAATGTTCACAATATAAGATAATGCAACATAATTATTCATACGATTCCTTTATTTTGTCAGTTTTTTGTTAAAGTATTTGAAAAGGTAAAGAAGATTTTGCAGAATACCCACCAAAACATTACAGCCATTGAGGTTAAAGAATTAAAATATAATTTCTAAGCCCAATTTATGAAAAACACAGTTCAAATATTTACTTGATCTTAGGCAAAGACGTTGATAGTGCTCTGCATGACCAAGACCACCAGGTATATCCATGTTTGTTGTTCTCGTCTACATAGCCACAGTTTTAAGTCCATATTGGTCAAATGTTTCTCAGTCTTCATCAGAGTTGTGGGACTGGTGTCTGCTTGAGGTTCCAAAGATGAATTCTGAGCCGGTGATTCTGCGATAGAGGTCTTTAATGTCCTGGCACTCGCCCTCAAAGTGGTTTGTAGCATCATAGGAACGGGACACAAATATCTGAAAAGGGATTCACATTGAATGTTTACATGCACACCTAAGTCCGTTATTATTGCATTTCTGGACTAGATCATTTTATTAGAATTATTTAAATGACATGCATGCTGAGTAATCAGCGAGACCATGATCAGAAAGAAATCAGATGGGTTTGTTGTTTAAATATAATTTTAATAATGTTATAACGCCACATTCAAAAATCTAATAATCTGATTTTGAGTGTGCATGTACAGCAGTTTATGTTTTTGCAATATAAACATATATAATCGAAAAACATGTAATTCTATGAATAAAACATTGACAAATTTGATAGATAAGTTCCCACAGTGCAATCCAGATAACGCAATAAAATCTCCATGAAGACCATTACCAGAAAAGTTATTAAATGCACCTTTAATCATAACAGTAAAACGCATCAATAATAGAAACAAAGCCACAGTGAAGAATTTTGAAAGTGTATTATTTCTCTCCCGAAACTAAAATTTTATTGTGCTGAAAATATAGTGATCAGTTTTATGATAGTCTGAAATAAATTTTTGAGATCTGTTAATGTCATCAAGTTGAAAGCAAATTACTCAGTATTTGTGTGTTTTATTGTACTGAAACACTCATATTTGTTTGTTGTCATATTGTTTTCTGTTTTTACCAACACCACAACTTTTGTCCTTACCTGGCTTCTTCTTCCATCGTCATTAGGAACAAGCAGATGATTAACAGAAACAAACCTGCAACAACAAGAAAACTATGTAAACATCTTTTTCATTTATAATTATGAACATGTAATTCTTACTTTTGGACAATTGGTTCCAGCAGCTCTATTGCAGGCTGCACCTCTTTCTCTGGGTTATTGGTCTCTGCGTTTGTGCTTATTGTAGCGATGTACATCCCAGCTGAGGCCACATTGTGTGTGAAGGACACCACTGATATGAAAATATCTGCAGAAAAAAAAATACTATCCACATCTATGCTGTTCACATGTCATCCTCCACCAGATTTCCCGATTGATTATATTTTACATTGTATACTATATGAATTTTAGCTGTCCCTGTCTGTATTAAATATGAAAGCCTATAGACTATTTTGATGTCATATGAAGCCCAGCAATAGCGTAAAGTATTATGACTGGAGAAAAAATATGCTAATAAAAACAAAAAATAACATGTCGTCAGTCATTATTTTTTTAGATTATGGATAAATGTTTCTTCATTAGGTTCATATGTGTAAAGAAATGGATGAATAATATAGGTAACATTTTTAAGGTTAAGGTCCATTTTTTTGTCGCCATAGCGAAATTTGTCTACTGCAATTGACTGGTCCTTCAATGCCACTGGGGCAAACTGTAAGGAGCAGTGATTGAGATGGGACCCTTCTCCAGATCTTGTGCTTGGTCAGGACCTTAACTGGAGGATTTACCCTATGGTGCATGTTCTTGCTATGAGGTGAGAGAGCTAGCCATTGCCACCTTGCCACGAACATGCTACCTTGTGGTGTTGCTTGACAAATACTTCCTCTGGGATATATTTGTAAATAAAAGAATATTACAGGAACATTGTCTCCTGTCTGAGAGTGGGACTTTCTTAATTTAAAACACAGCCATATAATATCCATGGTATGTTCTTCTTAAGACAAATTGAATAGGAGATATATTTTACCTTGTTGACATGTTTCGGCTGCTTAACTGCAAGCCATCTTCGAACTGACACCGGCGTTGGTGAAAACATCGCCACGACGGAGCCTTCCTTCTGTCCCACACATGGGACACGCTACTCCAGAGACCATCGGGCGGCAGGAGGCGTGGTCAGTCTGAGCGACCTGCCAGGTCCATCAGGCTGACCACGCCTGAGGAAGTAACATCAGCTGATAAAGTGACACATCACCAACGCCGGTGACAGTTCTGAAGATGGCTCGCAGTTAAGCAGCCGAAACATGTCAACAAGGTAAAATACATCTCCTATTCAATTTGTCTTGAAAAAGAACATACTGTGGATATAACAAAAGAAGACATAATGAAAGTTGTTGGGACAACCATATAATGATATTCTGGAGAAGTACCAGATTTTCGGTCGAGTTGTGTCTGAGGGATGATGATCTGACAGGAGCTGGCCTCGTGAGTGTGTTTGACGGGATGATTTAGTAAACAGATGACCCTGATCACACGCCCTGCTTTTCTCACTCGATTGGGAACGTAGCTGGGGTCACAAATCAGCTGCTTACAATAAAACAGCTGCAAAGAAAAAATACATGATAAATGTATAGATGGAAAATGCTATACTGATATATGCATATATTATTTAATGTAACATTCAAAGTGATATTAGAGGTTTTTGTATTGATTCTACAACACATCAAAAGAGAATTCTATACTTTGAATGGAATCAATTATATACTATTTATCAGCCCTTTTATGTAATAATTTACAACATTATTATGATCTTTATTTTGATTAAATGGTATGGTTCATCAAAATTACTAAAAACTCACTGTGCTGAATATATTTAACTTTCAATTCAACTTAACTTAACTTCACAAAAATTGGTTCATGTGCACTTTGTGTTGAGACATAAATGTAGATGATAATTGTAACTGCACTCATGATGTTGTATATATCTGATTTACCTTTCCATCTGACTTTACAGCTTTCACTTTACCATTCTCCATCACAATCTCATCTATTGGTCGGTTCAATAGGAAGGTCCCTCCATACTCTGCATTCAACCTAAAACAAAAAGTGAGTTATGTAAATTAAAAAAATGGTAATAATAACAATTCTAATTCTTCAGTTACATTATAAAAGTACCTTGCAAACCCCTGTGCTATCTCCCCCAGGCCGTAGAGTGGATAGAGGTATGGACTGCTACTGCTGTGTCGAGTCTGAGACTCGCAGTAAAGTCTGATCATCCTGATGGTCTCTATACAAGGCTCATCCAAGTAACTGAAGACAACAGTATTAAATTAAAGATTTTAAATACATAAATGGATAAAGATGAACATTTCCAAGGCTGATACTAATTATAAATTATGATATGTGTTTATGTGATTTGAATGCCAGTTAATGATGGCAGGGCTTTTTGCAGTGGCCCACCTAAGGTCCAAACCTGTTGTTGTTGCGTAAGGCAATGGCGTGTCCCATGAACTCCATCACATCGAGGCCCAGGTCAAAGCGAGAGAACAGGTCCCGGGTGGTGGTCTTGTTTGGGTCCACATCCTGGTATGTCCGTGGGTTTCTTAGGTCAAAGTTCAAGATGAAAAGGAGCAGCTTCCTGAACCTTCTTTTATCAAACATGCCCATAAGATCTACAAAGCAAAATAGTAAAGAAACGTAGTCAAATTTCAGTTCCTATCGAGGGTATGGACTATTTAAGCACCCTAAGTAGGGGAAATGCACTAGTGGTAAAACGTTACTACTGAAACCCTAGAAGTGAAAAGTCAAAAGAAACACAGTCAGCTTCTGTAAAAAGGTGTCGCACCACAAATAATACAATTTGGACTCCTGCACTAGCCCCTTACAAACAGGACCACACTATACAAGATCAACATTACCTGAAACTTGGGCGTCTTCTTCAGTAGCTGGAACTTTATGTAGTTTTCCCCCTTTGTAAACATAACTGCCTTCAACAACTTTAAAATCCAGATACCGAGTGACCTCTGTATAGACCAGTATTTTCACCAGCTCACCTGATTCACAAAACACACATATGAGTTCAGCTACAACGGGGTAAGGATAAAAGAAGTGAAAATAGCCTTATTGTAATCTCACCGCCTGCAAGAAAGAATTTAGGAATGAGATCTACATTCCATTCTTTTCCACGACACATGGATTTAGCGGGACCCGGAAGTTTAAATCTCTTGTACAGCTGTTACAGAGAAACAAACATTTTACCAAATGGAAGGGCTTTTAAACTGAGGAT
The DNA here is from genome assembly GCA_019453435.1 of Rhinogobius similis. Lineage (NCBI taxonomy): Eukaryota > Metazoa > Chordata > Actinopteri > Gobiiformes > Gobiidae > Rhinogobius > Rhinogobius similis. Next base: position 15,909,480 of record CM033627.1, on the reverse strand, counting down.
AGAATAGAGGATAAGACAGAAGTTACCTCCTCTATGGGTGAGATGGATGTACTCCCTCCTCCATGATAGGGATGGTTGTCAATGTGAAGAACCTTTTTTCCATTTAGGGACATTAAACCAGACAAGATACACTCCTGAAACAACAATGCAAAAATACACAAAAGTAAAGTTTACATGGAGTCAAACATTGTATGAAGTGAAATGTATAACATTCTAATGGTGCTTTTCCAGATGGTCAAAAGTAGTTATATTTAATTCATTAAATAATCACTCTTTATACTTCTGTATCATTTAGTCATTATAACTCATTTAAGGACAGAAGTGTCCTTAAATGAGTCACTTTCATAACACATTCATATGCAAGGTGGGTGTTTTGCCCAAAAACAAACAGACAGAGCTGGGATAGGACTGTCAATGTTTTAGGTTGGCCCCTGAGCCACTTCTACTGTTTCCACTGCAGCTTCACGGTGATGAAAAATTAGCATCATTGTCATAGAAATAGAAACGCTTCAAAAACAAGGTTCTGTCTTTTGAATGGCCCAAAGTAATGATAATGTATAAACTGAACTCTGAAATCCACGAATAGGCTATAAGCACCTCTAATCCTCCTCATTAATTTCAAAATAACCCATAACCTGGCCCCACCGTACATCTCTGACCTCCTCCACAATCCCACTCTCTCTGTCTTCCTCCACTCCTCCTGCTCTGTTTAGCTCTCGGTCCCCTCATCCCCGGTTCGTCACCTCAAGCCGCTTCATCTCCACAGGGAGCGGAGGGCAGAGAGTTCAGCCGCTCTGCTCTGGCTCTAGAACTCTTTTCCCTCCCGAGACTCTCTTCCGCTCTTTAAATCCACATATAAAACTTACCTTTTCAGCCATTCTTGCATAAACAGTGTGGTTTATTCTAATGTTTCAGTGTTTAGTTTTGTCTTTTAAGTTGATCTGTATGTGTTTTGAAATGATCATATGAATAAAAATGTATTATCAGCATTACAACATATTTAATCAAATACTTCATGTTTCTCATGAAAAATGGCTGATTTGTAAAAACAAAACAAAAATAAATAAATAAGTAAAATAAATAATTATAATAAGACGAATAACTATGCCTAATTTGCCACTTAGATTTAAGACTTAGACAAACTTTACAATTCATTACAAAAAGCAAACATGATAGTAATCAATGTGTAAGTGTCATTTTATAGCAGCTACGTTTGAACCTATCTCCAAGAAAAAAAAATGAATAGGAAAATAAATAAACAAATCCATACTGACATATATGAATATTATTATTTTACAATAGAAATAAATTTCAGGATCCATTTCAAGACTAATTGATGTTCTCTCTTACCTTGGGTCCAGTTCCAAGCACAATAACGTCATATTCCTGCATCGTCTCCTCCCTTGTTCACTCGTCGCTGGTGCAGTGTCCACTGTAACAAGTGACAGTCCCTTTGAAATAATCTTCTTAAGGCAACTTTGTGTAGCCTATGGGTGTATGACAATGCGGTGAGAACTGTAAGCTAAGCTAAACTAAAACCACAGAAGAAGGACATCCTAACATAAATTTCACTATAGAATGTACTGGTTGGAACATCCTATACTCTATACTGTATAAGCAAATAATAGCAGCATGGGAGGGCTTTATAATTATAGAGCAAAAGTATGCACCGTTTTCCAGGGAATACAGAATAAGAACAGAAAGTAATCTTTTTAATTGGTTAGTGTTAGGTGTCAGGTATGGAGGGATAGTCTGCTATGATTGGTTATTTATGAAGTTTAGGGTAATGGATAAGATTAGGTATAGGGTTAGGGGTAATACAGTAGGCGAAGTTACAAAAAGGGTTAAGGTAAGGGTACGGTTAGGGTTTAGGTTAGGAAAATTGGTTAACTCTTAACCACGGCAACCAGATAACCTTTTAAATGATTCCTGTAATATGATAGCTGAGAGGCATGTGTTACTCCACCTATCTCTCCCTTTCTGCTTTTTGTTTATCTGCGCTAACGACTCATGGGTTTCTGCTTGCTGTTTATAGGTGACATTTTAGGGACTTTAACCCAATTAGTTATAATATATAGACATTTGCAAATATTCTGTAAAATATTCTGTTTTGAATTACAAATTTGCTATGGCAACGGTGCAAGATTTGCGTCACTCTGACACCCATGAATAAAGTAATAAACATAAATCTCACAGCATTTGATAGCTATATACATTAGAATGTATAAAATAAAGGAGCATGATTATATAAAAAAATTATAATTAAAAAAAAATTAACAAACATTCCCGGGAGGAAAGTTTACTTGCGATGGTATGTGCGCGTTACGCTGGCTGCGTCAGTGTACGTAACCCCCGGAAGTGTGCGCTCAGTGGTCAAAACTCCAGTCTGCAGCAAACAACTTCAACTTTTCTACTTATATATAATAATTCTACTCGTCCTGAAAATGTCATCTTCCCAACCGGTAAATTAAACTTTGGCTAGACTATTTGTTTTATGCCTCAAGTTGAGCATAATGCGTTGGTAGGTAACGTTACGTTTATTCAAAATAGTCTGACCTGTAAGAGAAGGGAGAAAAAATAGGGAGTAAAAGAAGTTCTATTGATCTATTTATTCTGTTAAGTTAATATTTTGCCTAATTAAGTGGATAGAATTATAGTAAATATAAAGCAGTTAGTCAATACATGTTTTGATGCCTATAGTGCTCTTACATCTACTTTTTAAGCAGATAATGTTCCTGAAGCTACCATGGTTGAAAGTTAAATTCATTTTGAATTAAGTTTCAAATTAGTTCAATTTCTGTTTGTATTATTATACACTTTCTGTATTAATTGTATTTTCAATTCAATTGGGATGTTTTGCTTTGCTTATCAGTTCTCAGACACATCTATGAACCAGCACAAGCGAGTGTCCTCCAAATCCAACCCTGGGTTTTTGGAGCGTCTTAGTGAGACAGCAGGAGGGACACTTGTTGGTGTTGGGCTGTTTTTCCTGTCCATTTATTTACTATTTACTAATGAGGTAAAGAATACAATCTTTCCTTTACATTTGAGGTATTTTTAGACTAAGGATCTTCTGTTTGCTTTTCAGGGACGAGCGTTGCAGACAAAATTATCTCTTGACGAGGGACTGTCTCAGGTTGTGTCTTTGGACTCTTACTTTGGCCTTGATCCACAAAACAACAACCGTTTAGTTCATCTGACAGCAAAGCTTCACACAGCTCAGGTAAAACAACGTGATGTAATAACTTATATTTCTATGCTACATGGTTTAAACACTTATTGTCTTTGTAGCCTCTTCATGACCCAAACTACAGAGTGGTAGTGCAAGCTGTGAAGCTGAAAAGAGAGGTCGAGATGTATCAGTGGGTGGAGTATTCTGAAAGCAGGTGAGTAGTAATATCATTAATTTACAAATATTTAACGATTAACTAAAAGCGCAATATTGGCACTCATTTTTTTAACTATTCACTCACCAATTGGAGGTTATTTAGTAGATCAGTAGTATATTTTTTATGACATTTAAATAGGATAGTTATATTAACACATTTAATGTGATAAATACAATCAAAACATACACTAATTTACAAGGTATGTACAAGTAAAATACAGTAAAAGTAAATATTTCAATATAAATCGAGGTGGGGTAAAGATAACGCTGTGCAATATGATGAACAGAGGAGCATTGACATGAATTACATAAGGTTTTGTTGTTGTACAGGTTAGACCATTGGAACCTTGCCTTGAGTCCTTGCATACAGGTCATGTCATGTTCGAAGTTTTAGAACTGCATAAATATAATCTGTGAAGTGTGATTTTCCTCTAGAGAACATTTTTTCCCATTAAAATCTAGGCCTAAAAACTATTTAATTATAAACAGCATTTGGACCCAAACAAGCCATGATGATGTCACACTTAATAATCCCATAGTGTCCCTTCTCAGGCAGGACAGCCCTAAAAATGAGATTCCAGATACCCGTGGGACTGTTCTAGTTAAATAATGGATATATTAAAACATTTACAAAAAAACACAAACTGTTATTTTCAGGGACTACCAAGAAAATGGTGAGACAAAAACTGAAACAACCTACACGTACAGTAAGTTTGTTTAGACTTGAATGATATGTCATAATGTTGGATGTGTATTCAAAAAGGGAATACATTTTTTTTTTTCAGATACTGAATGGAAATCAGATTTGGTGAATAGTCGTAATTTTGACAAGGAAATTGGACACCAGAACCCAAGGTAATACATTTTTAAATCATTTTGATGTGATTGACCTGCTTTTTCTCAGTAATGTGTCTAGTGTAATTCCATCAGTGATATGGCTGTTGAGAGTGTGACAGTGGTAGCTCCTGAAGTCAGAGCTGGGCCTTTCATTTTGTCCAAAGGTATTTTCTCGCCATTTCACTTCTATAATTATTGTTTAAATATTTTACTCATTTTAATGCTTATCTCCCTCAGGACTAATTGACAAAATAAACAACTTCCAGACTCTGAGTTTGAGAGATTTTAACGCCTTAAATTTAGATCCTTTTCTCACCATTCATGACGATTACTTCTACCACACGCAATACCCACGCAGACCTGAGGTGAGTACCAGGAAGGCTGGGGGGAAATAAATGCATTCACTTAATTTTTTGTTTTCTACTTAGGTTGGTGATGTACGAGTGAGATTTTCCTTTGCCGGTTTGAGTGGAGAGCAGTCTTGGCTCGGCACACCCCAAACTGTGAGTAAAGTAATGATTGTAAGCAAGTCTTGTCATAAATGAATTATACATGATTTTATTTTGTTGTCAATAATTTACAGGTGAGTATAGTGGCAATGCAAAGAGGGGAGCAACTGATGCCATTCAAAACTAAATCGGGTAACGTTTTGGAGTTTCTCTACTTGGAGAACCTATCTGCTGAGGTAATGATATACAGTATAATAAGAATCGTCTTGTATTTAATAGGTAGCGTTCACGTCCTAGGATTTGATAATCAAAGCTTGAAGGCAGGAGATGATGTCACTTTATTGGAGACTGGTTTTGAAACTTATGATCTGCCAAAGTTGAACCATAATATTATTTCTGATGGATTGGCTCCACATACAAATACTCTCATATGAATCTTATAGTTTAAACTGACAACAATCACGTCTTTGCGGTTCAATAATAGTTTATCTTTCTGAAGCTATTAAGAGAAAATAATTAAACTTTTATTTATTTATCAGAAAAGAACTTGAACTTGCCAGTTCTGTTTATAGGCCCAGTAATTATAGATATATTGACCAAAAAACAGATCAAACATCTGCACTTGACACCATATAATTGTGACCTGTCCTCCATTTCATTGTTAAAGTAAAAGAATGTTTTGATATGAACGCAACCTATTCCCTGTCTACTAAATAATATAAATGTGTTTTTAAAATGTGTGTTGTTTTTTTTTAAACCTTTTAGGAGATTTTTGCTGAGGAGCACAAGTTCAACAATATTACGACTTGGGGGCTGAGAGCAGCCGGGTGGGCTCTCATGTGTTTGGGAATTCAGCTGGCTATGCGCATCATCTACACTTTGGGTAAACAAAACCTTTTATTTGCTTGATTATTACTAATTTAACATTTGCATAACTGACTTGTCTTTTTCAGTGGATTGGGTTCCTATCCTGAGAGACCTGGTTTCTGTGGGCATTAAGATTTTTGCTCTGTGTGTGTCCTGCTCACTCGCTCTCCTCGTCATTGCCGCTGGTTGGTTGGCTTATCGCCCCCTTGTGGCTTGTTCCTTGGTAGCAATAGGTTTGATTCCATTGTTTATTGCACGTTCAAGATTTCCAGCCAAGAAAAATGAATGACTGTTGAACTGAATGTAAATTAGGTTGATGTGAGAATAATATTTTCCCTTTGTATTGGGATGTTTACATACTCTAACAAAACAGACTTCTTGAGATATTGTTCCACTCAATATTTTTGTTCTTACTTCAACATTATTTTTTGTTGTTGCTAACAATACACATACCTCACTTGTGTGTGTCAATTTAGTATGCATGTATTGGATGTATTATTGTCCTGCAATTATTCTCATTGTTTGTGAGGGTTTTAGGGCTGTGGTCGACTTCAGAAACGTTTGTATGAATAAAGTTACGCGCCTTGCACCCATTAATCAACTGAAAGGGGGCGCATTGTGGCTCTGGCAAAATCTCTCACATTTTTTAGGATCTCATGCAAAAAAACATGTACACAGAGAAGTACAAGCAAATAACATCTTCATAAGTGAAAAGTTTGATTAAACTATCCGGTCACTCCCAAAACTCCAGCGAACTCACCCCATGCTTTCATGTCTCTGCTGTTCTGCATATAGTTCCTTATAATCCTTATTTTAAAAATGTGGTCAACTAACACAATCGAATAAACAACCAACAGACTACAGGACTAACTAGAAGGTTTTTGTGAGCTCTTGATTGATCTGAATATGCCAAAGAAATGCAAACTCTTACTGCACTGTATTGTTCTGTTATAACAAAGAATAAAGGGAATTATATGGTTTTATATGTGTTCATTAAAGTAATGTAAAGTTTTCTTTTTTTACTGCTTATAGACTCGGCCTCCGTCTTTCACACAACATTCTATTCTTATTACAATTAAACAGACAACAACCCACTAATAACAAATTGAAACAGATATGCCAGTTTGATAAATGTAAAGCACATATTTATTGTGTGCAATGCCTTCGATGGCAAATATTTTTGCAGGAGTAGATTAATTGATTCATAAGATTTTCTTTTTAAATTGTCATAATACACACAGTACTTTCAAAGCATCAACACGAACCTTAAAAATGTGTCAATGTTAGTTGCATTATACTTCACAAATTGACATGTTAAATGTGTATTCCAAATGGAAAGGTCTTGACAAATTAATTTATTACACAAATATTTGTAATTTACCAAAATTAGTTTCCAGCCTGTGTGCACAATAGCACTTAGCATGAGCTTCTGTTTGTTGACGTAGTTTTTGAAGGACTATGGGTCACAGTGTACAGGTACTTCACCCTAGTTGGCTGTGGAAACATTCCTTAGATCAGCAGTGGGGCTCAAGCACTTAACTGTAGTTGGCAGGTATGACTCAATGGTCCCCAAGCTGACCTCAATTACAGAGCAAGATTTGAAGAAGAAAGTTTCAATATGGCAGATTTACTTAGGTTAAAGTACAAAAAGTATTTCCATTACCTCAAACTTGAATACTGACAGAACCTGACTACTGGCTTAAGACAAAAAGTAAAAGCATTACACCTTTAGTAAAAACTGGGAGAACAGTCTGTGTGGTTTTGTGGGCAGGTTTGACCCAACGCTCCTTCCCCCGGCAGGAAGCAGTCCTCCATTTACAGTAGGAGACATTTGTTGGTCTTCTTGCCCTTCTTGGCCTGTAGTGCAGCCCTAGTGGCCATCTCGAAAACTTCCCTCACACCATCCTTTGTTTTTGCAGAGCACTCCATGTATCCAAAGGCATTAATTCTGTTTGACATGTCCCGGCCGTCCTCTGGTTTCACCGGTTCCTAAGTTAAACAGATATAACACTGTTAATATTCACTCTTGGGTGATGACATTTTTTACAGTTTTGACCAATATTTATCTACCTGCTTCATTTTGGCAAGTTCTCTTCGGGTGTGTTCATCATTACGTAGGTCCTTTTTGTTTCCCACCAGTATAATAGGAACATTGGGACAGAAGTGTTTAACCTCTGGAGTCCACTTTTCCGGGATGTTTTCTGAATAACAAAATATGAGTAAGTAATTTCATGTATGGACCTTCAAATGATCTAATTGATGTTCTAGAAGTTTGGTTTTAACTATCGATTTAAAAAAGTTCTTACCAAGACTGTCAGGACTGTCGATAGAGAAACACATAAGGATCACATCAGTGTCTGGATAGGAGAGTGGGCGCAGTCTGTCATAGTCCTCTTGACCAGCTGTATCCCACAAGGCTAGTTCAACCTACACAACATGTTCAAATAAATATTACACATCTTCATTTCTGAACTGATATCAAGTCTATTATCAACACTGCAACTACCTCACAAGACATTTCAAGTATTTAGAACTAGTGGAAAGTAGTATTGATTTGGATTTATAAAGAAAAACTTTAGTTTTTTTGCAGTGGGGATATTCTAAACATCTACAGTTTAAATTATAAAGTCAAAATATTTTTCAAGTCGAAGTTACATGTTACAAGTTTTATTAAAAAAAAAAAAACTATAAAAACATCAAGGAGAGAATTGTTGAAGCATATTTATAAACATTGTAACGGTGCATTATGTAAGTTTTATGATGCAGCCGCCATAACCTGCTTGTCTCGTGTTATTATGCTTTGCCTGAATGTTTCACAGTACGGAAAAAACAAACTAACATTTAACTGCCATTAAATGCTTGTCTCCATGGAGATGACTAAGTTTATGCCATCTAGTGGAACATTCCAGACAAGACAACAACATCTTCATGGAGAATGGAAGGTTTCAGACCCTCCACCTAAAGAACTTACATAGTGCCCCTTTAAAGCATGTTACTGCTACTTTAAACTGTTGGATGTTTCATAATATTTGGTTATTATTGTCAGTAACAGTAACTCTTACCTGTTTGCCATCCACTTCAATGTCAGCTACGTAGTTTTCAAAGACTGTGGGCACGTACACTTCAGGAAACTGGTCCTTACTGAAGACGATCAAGAGACATGTCTTTCCACAGGCACCATCTCCTACGATCACCAACTTTTTCCTAATTGCTGCCATAACTAAGAGAGAAATGGACATTTGTCACAAATAATGCAAATTGTTCATTAACACTAAGAGGAGCAGTTTATGCAAGTCAAAGTCTTTCCCTGTAAAAATTAGCTGAATTAATTTTTTTTTTTTTTTTTAAAGCAGCCCTGCCTCTGACCAATCTATGAATTTCAGAGTGTTGAAAGTCTGGCACTGTTGTCACAGCAATTAACATTTCATTAGAAAATGGTATACAATAGTGAATCCTAGACATATTATGTCCATATTTTGAATGGGCAAAAGTCCTCAAATGTTACTATAAACAGGAAGCTGAAACCCATGAATAGAGACTTCCCGATCAGCTGGTTCAGCTGGAGCTACTGGTAGAGTTTTCACTTAACAATTAGCTAACGTTAGCTTACACCAAAATTGACCGAACCCTCTCTACTCGAGTATTAATACAGACGAACTGAACATAACAACAGTATTTTTCTTCCACCCGACTGTAATAAGCCCACCTAGCAAAAGCAAAAAAATAATTTATTGCTGTACTGCCGCGAATTATTCAGTACATGAACCTATGAATATGAGTGTATAACCCCCGTACCCACGAATGTGTTTCAAAAGTGTTTCAAAAGAGCGAACGGTAACCAGAGCTTTAGCATTAGCCTAAAGGAGGCTATCGTGGTAGCTAGCTACAGTCAAGTTTACTTTTTTATGAAACCGAAATTCGACATTGCCTCGAGATACGTGTTACAATGCCACAATAATATAGCTCATGTTGCGGTAAAGGTACATCTTTGTCCAAACAAACTTACATACGGTAAGGTGTACTTTTAATACTAACAAACCGGCTTCGTGTAACTTGTTTAGGGTTAGCTTAGCATAGCCAATAAAACGGAAGTCAATAGCGACTTTTGGTTAGCTTCCAGCGATAGCTTTTGGTTAGCTTCGAGCGATAGCAAAACATCGGAAGATGTAGAAATAAATAATTCCTGTTGAAAATACGTGGCTGTTAACTCATATTTACACACCCACCGAGGACTGATGAAAAATATATCCAAAAGAGTGTTTAGTTGGCTTCCGTCAGAGTCGGCGAATGGGCCCCGCTGCTCCGGATTAAAGCAGGGAAGAAGTGAGGGACGGAGGGGTGGAGACTGTACCAGTGTTACCCTGTTGTTACAGTCAGTGGGTGGTCACTGGTCACTGGCAATTTCGCAGACAGCACCCCAATGCACAACCAAAGCTGTATCTCGACTATTTTATATTTATTCGCTAGAGCTTTGTGTAGAATGTGTATCTTACCTCTCCAATGTAAGTGTGACTCAGTCTGGTCCCCAGGGTGCTGATGTTGGGGAGCATGGGCTCTACATCGAGCTCTTTTAGGAAGAGTGTACAATGCAGTAGAGAAAATGTATTTTGGCAGATTGTAGGCCTATCCTAAATTCTATAACTTCTATGACCCAAATCTTAACCTAAGTAGGATTAAACATATATAAACCATAAAATGATAAAATAGTAGGCCACCTATAGCCACAAATGTAAATTTAACTTGGCTTAATCAGAGTACTGTATTCTGAATACTTACAATACTTTAATTTGAGCTGCATTATATTATAGTGTGAAAAGACAACAAGGATTAACAGTGTTTTGCTTTAGTTTTCAGTGTTTGTTATGCATTTATTTATAAGTGAACATTTATCACAAATTAGAGAAAGAAAAAATGCACGTGCACTCATAATAGCTGCATTTTATATTTTTCTCACAAATTCAGTGCAGTTCGAAGATTACATTTCCTCTGATTTAAGAAAAGCAATTCTGTATACCAGTCGGCACTGCGACGAGTTGGCCATTGTCCAGGGTGTACCCCGCCTAAGGCCCAAAGTCATTGGGATAGGCTCCAGTCACTCGTGACCCCGGGAACAGGAATAAGCGGTAGAAAATGAATGAGTGAATTCTGTATACCACCAAAATAAAGAGTAACTGTACCAGAATACAGTTACTCAAAATTAGTATTCTGAAGAGGTATTTTCAGTACATGTATTTAGTTACTTCCCAACACTGTGTTTAGCAAACAAATGTCAGCATGAGCAGATTATTTCTTCGTAGCAGAGAAAGTTTTATTAAGAGAACAAATAACATTCACAAAATACAGTATATTACAAACGTATTGACCATTATTGCCGATATGGAGTGTGGCCCATGTCATGTTACTCATATATGGAAAGGGTAATCCTGCAAATAAAGGAGCAGTGGCGCTGGGAGTGGCAGCAGGTCCAGGCAGTTTGTGTGTCGGTTTATAGTGAGCCGTGTTAAATGCTGCAAGCAAGGGAAAGTCTTGGGTCTGTGCAATGGGCGCCTTAGCTTTAACAGCACACTACTGTCATTGGTTGTCAAATGAAACTGTCCTGCTTGAATTTTGGTAAGATCCTGAACATCTTTTCCATCTGTATAGTGCTGGATGAGGCTAAGAACACTGGGAAACGATCTGTAATGAGCTGCAGAAATCGAGTCCAACCAGAATGTGCCCTGATTGTACATGATGCGGACATTGGTGGGTCCACAGCGGGTCCTGACAGAGAGGGTGAGCATGCACTGAGGGTGGCTGCTGTCCCGAACCAGGAAAGTACCCACAGCTGTAGTCGCGAGAGCCTCCTGGGCCTCGTTTGCAGATATGGCTCCCCAATACCAACCTACAATTACAATCAGATAGTTTGGTGCAGTGTTTTTCATAGTTCTAAAAACCTATCCAATTTTCTTCCCTCAACAAGTTGGAAGCTGTATTTATAATGTTGCCAATTACCTGTAGTTTATACACAAAAAGGATTCTGATTGACCAGATTTTCATTTTCAAATAGGCCTAATATTTTAAAAATGCACTATGAAACTTTTCTGGGCAGGGGTCCACCACATGCTTGTCTCCATGTTATTGCTTTTCCTGGAATGCTTCATAATATAGCATGAACTGTATCTTTCCAATAAATGTTGTTTTTACTGCTCAGATAAATATCTTGAATCAACGTCGTCATTTTGAGTTGTATCGCCCTCTTCACAGATCTGACCTCACTTGGCCTGTTGGTGTCAACTTGCCTGGGATCCAGAATACACACTTCTTCAATTCTTTGCGAAGAGTGATATTGATCTGTATAGAAATACAGAGAGATATCATTCTGGATTTTCCAGCCAAGGTATCACCTGCTTGTCTTAGTGAAGATGGAAGAGTTTAAAATATCTCAGTGGAGACAAGCGTACATTCCATCAGAAAAGTTATACAGTGCACCCATAAAAAAATTTAGGGGATATATTATGGAAAATCTACTTTTATGAGCTATAAAGATTTTCTTACTCAGAGTAGTATATTTTTTTTAAGTAATCCTGTATTGTGCTACATTAAAGACATTAGAAAATGTCTGTTTTCACCTACCCCCCATCTCCGCCCACAGCACTATACTTGGGATTATTTGAAAAAAATCAAACTCCTGTTATAGTTTAATACTAAATACCTGGAAAAAGCATAACATGTCCTCTTTAAAACCATGCAGAATTACCTGAGTTGTGCAGGTAATGAAAGGTAGTGGCAACACAGTCGCCCTCTGTAGGATGATGAAGTGCAGAAACCTGAGGGTACCAAACTGGATCCCCTTCAGGCAAAGACTTGACTCTCTGTGCAACCACAGAGTCACTTCTCTGTACTACCATGGTGGCACGGTAGTGTAGCGGTTACCGCTCTAGGTTCTCAGCTAGAAGGTCCTGAGTTCGGCTACCAGGCTGGGCCTTTCGGTGTGGAGTTTGCATGTTATCCCTGTGTCTGCATCGGTTTCCTCCGGGTGCCCTGGTTTCCCCTATGACTAAAAACATATAAAATAAGTGTGTGAATGAGAGTGAATACAGGGACAACGGATGAAACTAGCCCATGGCTAATTCCGGCGCTGCACGTTCATGTACTGTCCTGACCAAATAAACAAAACAAAAAAATCTGTCACAGTGGTAGCAGTGGTTGTCTTTCAAACAGGGGAAGCTCATAATATTTTGGATTTGATCCTTGATTATTCCAGGATGAAATTAAACTAATACCTACTCTGTTACCTCGACCAAAGCATATTTCCTTTTATTTTAGTCAATGGTAAAATGGGATACCGTTGAATAAATTAGCCGTTCTGCACCACTGGGACTTTGTATTAAATTAGGTACAAAGAGTACCATGCAAGACTAAACTAGGCCTCTAAACGAGTGCTAAAACAAAACTAAACCAGATCTCTAATCCACATGTGAAACAGATAAATGCAGAACCCTTTCTACCCTTACCCTTACTTTTTGTTTGTTTCTTTCCCCTTTCTATTTTTAAATTAATCAGCAGCAAAAACAAACAAACAAACAAAAATAAATCTGTCAGGCTTACTACTAATTAGAGGCCAATTTAGTAGCAGTAACAGCTAACAATTAATTAGCTATGCTAATTAGACCTAATATAAAGTTACGTTAATTATGCCTATTTTAAATTAGGCATTATACATTTATACAGCGTAATATTTTCTGCAAGTAGACTTATAACAGCAGTCTTTCCCATTTATACATTTTTTACAAACGGCACTAATTGCCTATTGATTCAAAAAGACGGAGTAAAGGTTTGCCTTAGTTCTATAGTGTTTCAGATAATACAACATACATAGTATGTAAGTATAATTATGTTCTTGCTTGTTTTTTCCCATTGATTGATGTGAAACACTAAACCTAATAAAATCTGGGCCCCATTAGTAAAAATGAAGAGTTCAAGTGCCTCACCTTAAGTCGAACAAACTCTTCAAACAAAGACGTGATGAAGGCACAGAGAGCAGACTTTCCATATTCGCATAAATACGAAATGAGCACAATTGGTCAATACTCGTGTCGACAACTGCGCTTTGCCGAATAATGCACAGAAAACAGGTCCAGTTTATATGGACGGAGCTTCCAGGAATGTGCTTCCTAGAAAAGGGTTTATGTTTCAGCTGAGACCAGAGGCTGCAAGGGTCCGTCAACAGCCCGCCGGTCAGCTCTGGAGGAAGTAAAAACCTAAAATTAAACAGACTATGTTGCGTGTGTCTTGAATGAAACCCTTAATCAGAATTAATTAAGCTATTTGACCATAGTAGACTACTTTAAGCTTCTCTGAACGGTTCATACAAACATCTACAAAAAGAGGACTTTATTTACTTATTTATTTACTAATTTTGAAAAGTGTTGACAGAATTTGCAATAATAAGACAAAGACCACTTGAAACAGACCACTTATAATTTCCCTGAAAATAGTTATTTTCCAGGATGATAGCAGCAGAAAGCGCAGCAGGATTCTGTGAATAGGGACTTCCTGGAAAGTGGAAGACACCCACCACTTGTGCCCCGCAGTTGCAGTGAGCTCTGAGCCCTGGCCTCATTGACCCGACAGAGAAACGAGGCCACACACGCGTTACAATAGGGAAAAATATTTATTAATGGATGATGAAAAACAACAGCTGTCGGCTCAATACCGTCAGGGCAATGAAGGCAAGGCCACATGTGACACGGGTGGACTGGATTTAAATTTACAAACAGAAAGAAGGAACCTTGGCCCACAGAAAGGCAATATAAACTAAGATCAATAATAGATCAGAATGAGAGGGGTTTATAATAGTACAAAAATCAAAAGGGAAAACAAAATTGCTGAATTTGCCTATAAATGTGACATTAATTGGCAAATATAAATAATAGAGAAAAAAACTTTTCACTGTTAAAAACAGATTGTATTTTGAAGATAACATTTATCAGCGTGGATAACTCTGAAATATATAACTCTAGGACTCTGCTATTTTATGGCTGCACCATTCAACAACATGAAACGTGTAGAGTTGAGTATTTGTCTGAACAAGTTTGGCAGCACTTTGGGAGTTTAATGAACATGAAGAAATAGGTTGGATTAAGAAAAGAAAATTGTGTTACAGATCACTTGAGAAAGGACAACCCCTGATGGATCTGTATTGACTATTCATGGGTTTCAGGCAAATGGATTCCCTCCTGACTTGAAGAATTCGACATGGCAATGGTCTTATGTTGTTATAGTAAAACAATTAAAATCAAAATGTCACATCTTTCGAATGGGGAAAAGGTCGTCACAATATTCTTCAAACTAGAGAGGAATAATTTGCCTGAAACCCATGAATAATAGATAAATTCAATAAATAAATGGGCATAAGCTTTGCTGTATTTTACGAAAAAAAATGTTTTGCAATTGTGTGTGTTATAGTGTCCAGTGTTTAACTATCCTCTCCATTTTCCCCTTTAATTAGCCGTTTGTTGCCCCTCTTTCCTCCTGGCCCTCGAGGCTTTGCAAACACCTGCTTTAGAGTGTGCTCCATCGGATGAACCTCCTCATACAGGAAGTCCTCTGTCAGTCCATCACCACTGTCTATTTCCATCTACAATGACAAATTTAACTGTCTCATAAAACAGCTCTGACAATGAACCCACATGGGTGATCCGAGTGGTCTGTACCTTCTTCGAGACCTCGAGTTGATAGTCCCTCTCCACCTCATCCAATAGTCTGTTCTTACAGCTTGAATACAGCATCCTCTCCTTGATACTACAGGTGTAACCTGGCATTGAGTATATGAACACTGAAACGGAAAACAATTATTACAAGAGATGTAGGCTTCAAACAACAAGAAATGGAATACCACAATCCGCTTCACAACATACTCTGGGTATACTGCTGAATGCTGCAACAACTAGTATCGAAACTAGATACTCATTGAAGTTAGGACTGAGCAATATGACAAAAAAAATCAAACCATGATCTGATCCTGAGACAATACGCTATTTTGGTGATATTGTCATATCGTGATTACGTGTTTTTCTGTTTGATGCAGCTTTATATTCAAACACAGACTGTTTTCCCCACGCATTCCTCCTGTTGGTCAGTTGTCATGATCTGAGTAAGTATCAGGCTGATTTAACCAATCACAGTGAAGTGTGAATCCTTAGAAGCAAAAGAGAGTTGAATTACTTCTGCAGATAAAACATTAACTGCATGAATCGTGATAAGATCAAAATCATGATCTGGGCTGAAAAAAATCTTTACAGGATTGTTTTAGATGATGAGAATCATGATATATTTTTTTGTCATAATGCCCACTCCTAATGAATGATACAAACAAAATTATATAAATAAGACAGAGTTTGACATCACAACTCTAAACAACACTTTTTGTGTTGAAAATGGCACTCTATTTGAAACGTTTTTCCCTATTTTTATTGACTACACTACAGCATACTGACCCAGAGCCTCTTGCTGCTGTCCTTGGTGTGAATGTTTGAAGACAAAAAAGTGATATCTGGGCGAATCTGAGGGAATCCTGTAGGGCAGCTCATGAGTCTCTGTGGGTTTGGTGTGGACAAGTTCAATGGTCTCTTTATCCACGTCCAATCTCTGCCACAACGTACAAAACATGCTCTGTTTAAGACTCTGACCTTACATAAATCATTTTCACCAGATCAACCAATCAGTCAGTGACATTTCACACTCACCAGCTGAATGTAGTTGATGCGTTTCTGCTTGAGCTGTTGCAGAGCACGTTTGGCCTCTTCTTGTAAAGGGAAAGCAAGACCCTGCAGTGTCTGGGCTCTCTTGTCTAAACCAAACTCCATCGTCACCTGTAGTCACAATAAAGTAAAGACAGAGGTGGGCATTATTTGAAAACTTGGTATTTTGTCCTATTGCTCAGAAATTTTGGACTGAGGTTAACAAAGCACTCCAGAGTATTTTTGCCACTCAATTTCAGAACTATGTATTTGGGCTTCAAAACTCCTGCCATGGACACAATAAATTGATATCTTTGGAGCAAACATTTGCAGAAGAAGACCCTCACAAAGAAATGACTCAAACTGCACCAACAATCAAGGTCTGACCTAACATACAGACATAATTTAAAAATGCACAAATTTGAAAAGACTTTGGACAAAATGGGAGGCTTGCTTTGTACTAAATCTTCCTTAATTTTCTTTGGATGTCTTTTGTTGTCCTTTTTATTTTTAATTCTGTTTTTAGTGTTTTTTGTAATGTTTATACATTTTGAAAAGTGACATAAAAAAGGAATTTTGTTTATAATAACAAACAATCTTAAAATGCTGGAAAAAGTGCAGCAGTAAAAGTGGAGTAAATGTATGTTATTGTGTATTATGGATGGATTGTTTGTATCAAGTAATCTTTCTGCATGTTTGTGGGGAATTTTACAATCTTTTCACATTTGTCTGCTACTTAAACCTCAACTAACTTAAATACACTCCTTCTGCCCTTTTATTTGCCCTGCAAGGTCAAATAAAGTTATTTGAGTGAACTATTAAAGATATTTTCAGTACATTTCTGTTGAAAATAGTCTGATAAATGTTATTGGGCTATACCTTTGCTCGTGCAGTAGGTGTCGAAATTCGTCTTCGCTCATCCTGTGGACATAAATCATAAATATGCTCAATATCTACCACAGCAATTAACAATTCAAAATTAAATATGATGTCTTTTGAAAGAGAAAAATCTTCAAATTGATGCATATAACAGGAAGCTGAAACCATTGAATAACTCAGAAGTATTGGAAACAGACTTAGTTAAAAAACAGGTCTTACCCAAACAACTTTATCCTGTAGTGAAGCAAAACACATATATTAAAGGTTGATATGCTATGACTGTAAAACACCTTTATATTTAGTTTATGTGCTTGTTACCTCTGTGACTTTAATTCGTTGCAGCTCCTGCTCTGCTGTTGTTAGCGGAGCTGGAGATGATCGGGAGGAAACATGCTTCAAATACCCCTGAAGGCACACGTCATCCTGTCAAAGACCACCCAAAATGTGTCAGAGGTTTTAAATCACAATATTTTGTTATAAGTTTAGATACAGTAACACACCGCTATTGTGCCAAACATTTCATCTTTTATGTGTCCTCCTCCAAACTCTTTCTTCAATGTGGCACGCGTAGCAGCATACATCATCTTCTGTCTCACCTGAAGGAGACCAGTGAAAATAACACATTATCACAGTCTTAAAGGCTGTTTAGACATGGACAATAGCGTAAATAATGTATCTGTGAAGGCTCTCAGTTTTCCAGGTCATGGTATATTAGTTTGTAAGTGCAATTCAATGGATATTATTACACTAAAGAAATAAAGGGGCCTTTTGATACAACCAGAAAATGTTGTCAGTGCAGGTTGGTTAATCTGGTTTACAATATATAGTACAAAACTAGAACCCCACAAAGTTTCAACCCTATCTTTCAATGTTGTTTGCATTTTTTTTCCAATAAAATAATTGAAATTATGATGACAACTATGTCCAAACGTACTGGTGATTGGTCAGGAGACCAGGCGATGAAGATCCACTCGTATCCCTGTGCGTTCTTGGAGTCCAGTCTGTAGAGCAAGTAACACGGCTCCAGAGGCGTCAGCAGAGGAAGCAGGAAGTGGTCATAGTCTTTGTCCCAGCACTGCCCAGGCTCTCTGTAAAAATCTAGCACCAACTGCTCTGTGGAAGAAACATTGTTATTTAATTCATTAATGTCTTCTATCTCTAAGCTAAGTGCAGTCAAGTATGTTTACCATTTCTGATGACAATCTTGACAATTCTAATGGCACCTCCCCTTGCTCGGGCCAGAAAGTCTTTCAGGTCAGGTGTAGCTGAAGTAACCAGAGATACAGCAGACAAGTTAAAACTGAAGATGGGGGTTGAAAGCACCTGAGACAGAGTTAGGTAAGTAAGAACCTGAGCCTGCACTGCACATTTGATCCACTGCCAGACTGTCACACTGTCACACTATCAGCTGAAGTGCCTCTGACAGGGGGCATGCACACAGGACAATACACTCACAAAGTATTAAAAAACATACATTGTAACACTGATTACAGTTGGAACTAGTGCCATTTCACTGAGCTTGGTTTAGGGACACTTCTCCCTCCGTGTCCCTCACCATGGATACCTAACAGAGCGTCTCATAAATGATGAAAGATCATGTGAGAAAGGTGAGAGAGGTACGCTTCCGCAAAACTGTCCTCCAGCGCTCCAGTTACAAAATGCCATAACACAAGTATCGCACACAGGCTTTAAACCTTTCATACATATTTATATACGAGTTAACGTTTGTCAGTGGTGATGCATTAATATTTGCTGTGTCTAGTCTAGATGTGATGAAATGCATGTGGCAAATTGATTCATCCAGTGATTAGAGCAAAAGAGCGACAAAAGAAAGAAACAAACAAAAAATAAAAACACATAAATATTGTCTTGATTAGTGTTTGGGTTAGAGAAACATTTTTAAAAATCCAATCTAAAACAATAAAGGACAGAAAAATAAAATGTAAAAAAAATTATCAAATAAATATGAAGGAAAAACGTCTGAAAAAAGTTGAATTATGACTAAGATGCATTACTTTTGATAAGGTGTTTGAAGGTGGAAATAGTACAAAAATATTAATAATAAATGAAATCCCAAAAGAGACTCATAAAACAGTGGCACAAATCCATATTGTTTTTAGTCATAGTAAAAAAAAGGAAACTACAGTATTGATGACTTACCGATGATTCCTGTTTGGTGTGACATCTTTTGGCAGGTCGTTGCACCTCTTCACTCTCCTCTCACGCACAGATGTCCCAGTCCAGAGCTGCGTGTGTCCTCAGGTCTCTCCTTCCTCTTGGTTAGGTCGACTGCCTCACCTGTGCGCTGCCAGACAGAGGGACCCACGCGCACCACTGACATAGACCTGCCCCGAGGGACACTAAGGAGACTCCTAACAACTGAAATATAATCTGCGGAACTGTGGCTGATGAGTAATAACGCGCGTGTCAGTGGATCTGTCACCTTAACCACTGATGTAAAACTCTTTGCGTATCGATGACCACAAACTTTAAAGCTCTTTGTAGGGGAGCGAGGCCTCTGTCACATACTGTAGACAGTGACCACAACAGCGCAGAGGGACCTGACGAAAGCAGGAGAGGCTGCGCAGTAAGAACAAACTACCAATCGTGACATCAGTGTTACAGATGCCGTCACTCTAGCTCATGTAAATTACATTTTATCACTCATTCATAGAGAGCTAAGCCTCTGCAGACGCAACGGCATGAGCTCAAATATCCAGCCACCTGGACAAAGAAATCTGACACCAGGCCAGAGACTGACCACGCCGTTTCAATACTGCTCCTTGGACCAAAAATTGTCCTCCATATATTGCAAAATATAGGAATATACATAGCTAATATACAATAAGCAAGATACTAATTAGCTAAATATGTCCATTGTAGGGTTACGATATCAAATGTTACTGTTATGATTATTGTAGAGAAAAAAACAGTACAGTTGAACTATTATATATATATATATATATTCACGATTATGGAGATCATGACCCAACAACAGGTTTGTTACCAAGCTTCTTTTCTTGTTTTAAATTTACCGGGTTGTTCCCATTCGTACTATGCACCCAGCTCTACACTGATGTGCAAAGTCTCCTGCTCCTTTTCCTGACCAGCTTTATGAAATCAAACTTTCTGATGAAGATGAAATTAAGTAAATATGACAAAAACAGACCTGATAAAAAAGTACTTCACATTTAAGTGTATTTTTGGACTATAGATTGAATAAAAAATACCTAATATTGCTTCTAAAATATTAATAATGGTTAGTTTTGAGTTCTTACGATTATATTGTGACGATTACGATTATTGATTAACCAAATTCTCTTGACATGCTTAGTCTCTAGTAATACAAGAGATAGCTACTTAAATTCTTAGGATGAAAGAAAAAAGCTAAAGCAAAACTGTTTACAAGGACATTTTCAGAGAGCTCAGAGGGAGTCTCCAAAGTAATTGTCCAATGTTTCCCCCCCAGCACTTAATTATAGCTGTATAGACACCGGCCTGCACAGGTGGGTGATAAGTGTGTACCTGTGAGGTTACCTGTGATGGGTCATGTATTATTCACTCAGTGGTGAGTACACAGCCCAGGTGCCTCTGCATTATTCAGCTGAGCCCCCACTTTTCTGCTGCAGGAAGACACACTTTAGCGTCCACAGACAAACAGAAAACAACAAAAAGACACTCATTCATGACATCGATTACAGATACAGGGGCTTTTCTGTGAGTACATAAATGGCTGACTGAACCCTCTTATTCAATGCGTATAAATGTGTGTAAATATTCACATGATGAAGTTACTGTGAAATGTGTTTATTTGCACGTCACTAATACATAATTAAAATAGAAATGAGTTACAGCACTTTTCTAAATACATACATAAATACATACATAAAAAATACTTGGTAAAAGGAGACATGACAGTTAAATGAGGTTTGTCAAAATTGTTTAAATAGTGTAATAAAAAGTTTGACATAATTAAAAGTAGTAAAAGAAGTAGTTCTATACTTAACAAGCAAAAACTCTGTTGAGGTTTTCTTTACAGGTCGTCGACACAGGGCAGCCAAAATGTCTGTTGATAGAAAAAAGATATAGTGTATGTTTAGGCTATGGCAGTAAGCTTTTGTGCTTGGTGTATGACTGCTGTTTACCATGTTGGAGCAGGCACTGGCAAACGTCATGTATCTGGGGTTGAACTGCAGGGTGTTGATGGGCCCTGGGTGTTTGCCGTCCAAAACAGCCACCTTCATCCCACTTTCAGTGCTCCAGACGTGGACTCGCCCATCCTCTGAGCCTGCAGCAGGAAAAGAGGCAATGTGCGGAAAAAATATATAAAAATGTAAACCCTTCTGTGTACTTGTCAAAATCTGTCCAAATCAAAAAGTTACAAACACAAAGAAAAACATTTGGGCTGAAATATGAAGACCATGGCCAAAACTAACAGACTTTTAAAATATTTAAAATTATTACACACGGTTCCATTTTAAGTTCTGTTAGAATACAACATTTCCTGCACAGTTGATATTATATGAGCAAATATTAAGGTAAAAACAATTGTGTGATATAGTTTGTGTATGTCTATAACATTATAAGAAATTCAATCTAAGTTAATTGGATAATCGCAACTAATTGACTTTTTAGACAATCGTCAACTCATTTGGAAAATTACCAAGTGAGTTGACAATCGTGTCTAATCGTGATCTGGACGATAAAGATGCAATGTGCTAAGAGAGTAGGTTTTATGAGACAAAGCAGATCAAAATGACCCAGCAAACAAGTACATTTTGTGTTTTTGATGACAAACCTTGTAATGCAGTATCAATTTAGTTTAATCTGGGTAAATTTTAATAAAAATCTCATATTCACAGGTCTTTCACAATTTACACAAAGACTTCATCAAAAGAAAAATCACTCATCACTATAAAACCCATGGATAGAGTAAAGCTTTCAGGGCTCACCGATCATGACAAACTGAGAGTCTGGCGTGAAGCAAGCCTCTAATGGAATACCTTTGCTGTTGTTGTACCCCTACAAAACAGGACACTACATTTATAAACATGTATGTAAAGACTGAATAAGTGTTTAAGCTTAAAGAAGCTTACAGAAAAGGTGTGCAGCACAGCTCCACTGAAAGCATTCAGGACTCGAATCATTCCTCCATTAGTAGAGATGAGAATATGTTTGCCATTATAACTGAACTTAAGTCCAGTCCAGTCACACATCCGATTAAAAATGGTCTCAAACGAAGCAAAGGGGCCCTTGAGCGATGGTGGAATTTAGTTGCGGTAAACATAAACATTACATCATTTCAGTGAAGTATAAATTATTCTAGTCTTGAAATGATACAAACATTTCAAATTTTATTCCGAAAGACCTGATATTTGTCTTTTCTGATATAGCTCAAAATCACTCTAAAACTATTCAAAGAAAAGTTCAATTTCATCTAAAATAGTTTTAAATTAGTTTTTCCAGTATTCATAGTTGTTCAAGTGAATATCTAGACTTGTAATAAGTTTTAGTATGAATTAGAATATAAATATCAGTTTATGACAACCCTAATTTCTTTTTTAAAATGAATCTGGTTACCTTGTCAAATGCTCGTAGGTCATATAACTTAATGAGCTGTGAGTCAACACCAGCAGCAAATATCAGTCCATCAGGATCAAAAGAACACACAGGCGTCCCCAGAGGATTGGTCTGACCCTGAAACATCATGTGCAAAGATACTGAGTTGACTTTTTCCACATAAAAAGGCGGTTTTAACGTTTCCACTCACTTGACAGTTTGGTGAGCGGAGATCCCAGAGGCGAATGGTCTTATCCAGAGAACTTGAGATAAATGTGTCATCCACCGGCGACATGGAGAGAGAAATTACACTGAAAAGGAAAATAAAATAGACAAAGTTCAAAAGAAATTGCATGTAGTGTTGGTAATAATAACAAAATAACATTTGTAATAGTGTAAAATGGTTTGAAGGTAGAGGTGGGTGTATATGTTCATAATTTAAACTATTAAAAGAGCTGATTAAAAATAAACTTAATAGAAACGTCTCGTGTAAACTTCCAAACAAAGATGAAAAGCAATAAATCTGCACAATGTTTCACGTTTTCAGGCACATTTATAATATTATGCAAAAATCAACACACACACGCACACACACTCAGTATATATATATATATATATATATTTACTCAATGTCTCCCACCCCCAGTGTCTCAAGAATCCTGTTTCACAAACCTTGCTGTGTGACCTGGAAAATATCTGATGAACTTGTTGTCAGCGAGGGACAGATATCTGATGGTATCTGTAAATCAGTGGACAGTTTAGTCCGTGCATGTTCTATTAAGGTGTAAAATAAATACAAAAGGCACCGTCTAGTTTGTTGGAGCTGAAGACCACTGTATCCGCATCACTGTGAGTGTAGCGGATCAGATCAACTCCATACTTTTTGCTGTACACAGTTCCTGCTGGTCTGAGGAAAAATGGTCACAGTCACAATCATGTCTACGTTTTACTATTATTTCATTAGTATTCACCTTCCCTCATCCCTCATGTCATATATAATAATAGAGTCGTCGTCGCTGCTAGATACCGCATTTTCACCGTTTGGGCTAAAATCCACACAGTTGACTTTCTCTAAATGTTCTCGGTACGTCCTGGCGACCCTAAAACTTCGCAAAACGCTATCTGTGATTTTCATTATTCCAGTTTTAAGTAAAGGTATGCCAAGGTGTAAACAAACGCGTAATCAATTAGTTTTTGCGGCACATTCTTCCTCTTGTTCAATCCTCAGCCAGTTTCGGAGGTTTCGTTCTGTCCTTACAATGATTTAATTACACTAAAAACACTTTAAAAAGGAAATTTTCTACATTTTGAACTGAGACGGCATGCCGTATCACGAACACGTCAACCATAAATACGTATAAAATAGCTAGAATTAGACACATGGATTTTGTTGCTGTGACAATTTTGCGGCGGCCATTTTGAGATTGTAAGAGCAAAATTATTAAATAAAATGTAAAACGAGGGCCAGAAAATCCATTGATTGAAGGGTATAAATTGACACATAATGATACGTTTGTGGATCTAATAAAGCAGGACATTCACTGGTCAATACTGTGCAGAACTGAATTATGTGTTTGTAACTTTTTATGTCAATACATGGACATAACCATGTATCATAATTTCTGTTTAGTTCACGCATATTACACATAAAAATATATATATATAAATTGTGTTCAAGTTCTAGAATTGATTATGTCATATTCTCAGATGGTGAGCAAAGGCCTATATAAAAGACTATGGAAGAATTTACTGTTTTTATTAAATTATTAAATTCAATATTCAAACTAATGTTGAACTAAGTCCACAAACCTGCAATAGTAGTCTTTAAAATTATAACAATCACACTTGAATAATGGTACCACTTTCTGACACTATTTTGAAAATAGGTTATGCCTACAATTAAAATATTCTTCTTACTTTGGGCTAATGTGGTAGAACATTACATGGGCTTTAAGATTTTACAGTCAGAACATGGCTCCTAGAACTAGATGTTGGTTGCCACGCTGAGAATCCCACTAGTGTTTTTTTTACAGCATTGCTACCGCCTTTTATGGATCTGTATGTGGGAGCTGCGTTGCCCGAGTGGGCGGTGTTAATGAAGTCAATGGACGTTTTACTTACAACGGACAGTAAGGGTAAGCAAAACGAACAAACAGGATAAATGATACTCTTTTCAGAATAATGGTTGACGTAACACATAATCAAGTACAGCGACTCTAAATCAATGGCAAATCTTCAAGCACATGTTTGATCGATCACTTTTTTCTGCGCTTTATGATCCACTGATGTGTTGCAGGAGTAACGCCACTCCACATTTTATTTTTGAATGTAAAGACATTTATTTTGAAAGAATGGAAGTTTATATTAAGACTAGCATGTGTGTATTGCAACGTTCTTCTGTGGCCAAGCTAACATGTGAAGATGAATTGCTGTAGAAGTGTAATTCACAGAGAGTTTGGTTCAGTTCTTTATCATTCACAGACGCGAAGTTTACGGACCCTAAGCTCCGGGGTCATAGTGGAAACAGACCCAGGAGACAAGCCTCGGCTCCGGGCAGTGGACCTTGCGCAAAAGATCCAGAAGGAGAAACTAAAGACCCCGGTGGACCAGACCCCCGTGTCCGCGTCACAGCAGAGAGTGACTGAGCTCAGACGGTTCACACGGCAGCTCCAAAATGTGCATCCAAACGTGCTGGCCAAACACCTGCACAGGGGTGTCCTGTATCAGGACAAAGACCTGGTTATCGTCAACAAACCGTACGGAATAACTGTGCGAGGTAAAGTTGAGCGTTATGTTAGAACTCAGTGTGGAGTAATGAGTTGGTAATGAAAGTCGTCTGTATGCTCCGTTTATCTAAAAGCTGACATGTTTTTTCTTCTTCTGGTAATTAGTATGAAACTATAACATATGGATCATTATTCTACATGTTGTTCATTGAAAACATCTTACAATGAACATCTTAGTAATAGAAAGACGTCCATTGATTTCCTGTTCTAAATGTAGAGG